>JAOPSE010000045.1:8276539-8618246 GCA_029449295.1 Zea luxurians | reverse complement strand
TGGATGGAACCGAAGTATGTGAATAGTACAAATACAAAAGAGAGAAGGCTACTTCGGCGGATCAGCCGAAGCTATGCTTCTATGTGAAGACATAGCAGAGTAAAAGGTATTGCTAGGGTCTCAGCTATCTGAAGAACAAGAGAAAACTTTGATAAGATTTTATTCAACAACAAAGATGTCTTTGCTTGGTCAGCCAATGATCTCTGTGGTGTCAATAGAGATGTCATTGAACATTCACTCAATGTGGATCCATCCTTCAGGCCAAGAAAGCAAAGACTTCGGAAAATGTCCGATGGTAAAGCCAAAGGTGCTCGGAATGAAGTGAAAAGACTTCTCAGTGCTGGTGTCATCAGAGAGGTAAAATACCCAGAATGGTTAGCCATACTGTTATGGTGAAGAAGGCCAATGGCAAATGGAGAATGTGTATTGATTTTACAGATCTTAACAAGGCTTGTTCGAAGGATGAATTCCCATTGCCAAGAATAGATTCTCTAATAGACGCAGCAGTTTCTTTAGAGCTCATGAGTCTACTGGATTGTTACTCTGGCTACCACCAAATCTGGATGAAAAAGGAAGATGAGCCAAAAACTAGCTTCATAATCCCTAGTGGCACATATTGCTATCTTCGGATGCCTGAGGGGCTCAAGAATGTTGGAGGAAGCTTCAGCAGAATGGCAGCTAAGGTCCTTCATTCTCAGATAGGCAGAAATATGCTGACCTATGTTGATGATATCATAGTGAAAAGCACGAAGCAAGAAATCGTATTGCTGATTTGCAAGAAACATTTGCCAATTTCAGGCAAGCTGGCCTGAAATTAAATCCAGAAAATTGTATTTTGGAGTGAAGAAAGGCAAGTTCCTTGGCTATCTGGTATCAACGAAAGGAATTGAAGCTAACCCAAGCAAGATCGAAGCTATCCTTCGGATGGAGCCACCAAGCATGAAGAAAGGGGCTCAACGGCTGGCAGGAAGATTAGCATCATTAAACAGATTCATATCTAGATCAGCGGAAAGAATCTGCCATTTTTTGAAATACTGAAGTCAACCGAAGTCTTTTAATGGGGCCGGGCACAACAAAAAGCTTTGAAGAGTTGAAACAATATTTGATTGATTTAACAACATTAACTCCACCCACGCCAGGGGCTTCCGTTGCTCTTATATGCGGCAGCTTCGCATTCTGCAGTGAGTGCGGCACTGGTACAGGAGAAGCTAGATGGTCAAGCTAAAAAGCAAGCTCCAATATACTTCGTCTCTGAAGTTCTAAGTCCATCAAAGAAAAATTACACAGAATTGGAGAAGGTATTATATGCTGTGTTAATGGCTTCCAGAAAGCTTCAGCATTATTTTCAAGCATACCACATAATTGTTCCTTCGTCACAACCTCTAAAGGACATCATGAGGAACAGAGAGGCTACTGGAAGGATTGGAAAATGGGCTGCAGAGCTTAATGAATTCACCATTGATTATGTGCATAGATCTTCAATTCAGTCCCAGGCGTTAGCAGACTTCATCGCTGGCTGGACGCCAGGGGCTCAAGAAGAAGAGATAAATAAAGATGTCGAAGCTTGGACAGTGTTCTGCGATGGTTCTTGGGGAGCCTTCGGCACAGGAGCAGCTGTTGTTCTAGTAGCACCTTCGAAAGTCAGAACATGTTATGCAAGCCAGCTAGACTTCAGTTGTACAAATAACATTGCCGAATACGAAGCACTCCTGTTGGGGCTTCGAAAGTTAAGGGCAATGGGAATAAGAAGGGCTATTCTGAAAACTGATTCTCAAGTCATTCTAGCCATATAGATAAAAGTAGCAAGGCAAGAGATCCGAAACTTGAAAAATATCTGGATACAGTTCGAAGGTTGGAGGCTTCCTTCGAAGGTTTCTCTGTCAAGAACATTCCAAGAGGCGAAAATGAGCATGCAGATCTGTTAGCCAAATCAGCGGCTCAGGGGCTCCCTCTACCTTCGAAAGTATTTTTTGAAACAATAAAGGCACCTTCGGTTGAACTCATGGAGAGAGCAGTGCTCGCCATTTCTCCAGTACATAGTGAAGATTGGAGGACTGAAATCATATCTTTCCTCCAGGGTAACTGCCTCTCGGACGATGAAGTTTATAATAAAGAATGGAAGCAAGAACAAGACCGTATATCATAACAGAAGGGAATTATACAAACATGGAGTTTGCTCCCCCCTTCTCAAGTGTTTATCCAGAACCGAAGGTATAGAACTAATGAAGGAGATACATGCAGGATTGTGTGGATCTCATATTGGATCTAGGCCTTTGCTGGGAAAGGTTTTTAGACAGGGATTTTATTGGCCGAAGGTAGCTTCGGATGCAGTAGATCTGGTCCAAAAGTGCGAAAATTGTCAAAAATGTGCAAGAGACCAAAAACAACCTTCGTCATTAACTCAGTTAATACAACCAACATGGCCATTGCAAAGATGGGGCCTGGACTTGTTAGGACCACTTCCACCAGCGCAAGGTAATTTGAAATATGTCGTGGTGGCTATAGAATATTTTTCTAAGTGGATTGAAGCAAAGCCTTTGGCTACAATAACTTTGGTTATAGTCCAAAAATTCTTTTGGCAGAATATCGTTTATCGCTTCGGCGTGCCGAAGGCTATAACTGTGGACAATGGAACACAGTTTGATGCTAAAACTTTCAAAGATTTCTGCAACTAGATTGGCACGAAGATTCATTTGCATCAGTCAGGCACCCGGAGTCAAACGGGCTGGTCAAAAGAGCAATGGTATTATAATGACGGGAATAATGAAGTTAATCTTCAATCAACCCAGAGGAAAGTGGTCAGATGAGTTGATTAAAGTGGTGTGGAGCCACAATACAGCTATATCAAGGTCAACAGGTTTTACATTGTTCAAGTTATTGTTTGGTGACGAAGCTATAACCCCAGAAGAAGCCAAGGCAGGGTCAATTAGAAGAGTAGCTTCGGCAGAAGACGAAGCTGATTATTCTGTGGCAAAAGATGCTATAGAAGGGAACAGACTTTAGGCTGTGGAGAATATCAATAAATATCAAGCCAAAACAATAAAATGGCATGACAGAAAGGTTCGACTGAAAAACATTAAGCCAGGGCATTTGGTACTTCGGAGAGTGGCCAATCTAGACACAGTAGGCAAGCTACAGCTGAAGTGGGAAGGACCCTTTCTGGTGGTATCTTTCGTCAAGACCTGGTTCTTACAGATTGAAGGATATGGACGGCAACAACATTCCTAGATCTTAGAATGCGGATGAGCTTCGACGATATTATGTGTAACTTGATGTAATCTTTTTTCATTTTTCCTATGGCACCCTTTTCCTTTCAAAGGGGAAGAAAGGTTTTTAATGGGGCCATAGTTTGTAATTTTTTTCCTTTCTTATCCAGCTCTACGAGAGCAAAATCCCCCAAAAATATGTAAAATCTGAGCATGCACCATCGAGTGCAGAAAAAGAAAAAAAACAGGAAGAAGCTCGAAAGTCGTCCCTAAGGGGATGCAGAGCGCGACGAAGCTACAAAAAGTTGTTCCTAAGGGAGCGCAGCGTAAGTTTTCTGCTCAAAAGTCATTCCTAAAGGAATGCAGAGCCAAGTTCCGTCAATGACTTTTGCAAGTTCGAACTCTTTGCAACTTCAGCTTCAAGCTTTGCATCAAAATCCTTCTTCTCTTGTTCGAAGCTTTTTGATTTCGTGGAGAGTTCACTATTTAATTTAGCAATCTTGGCTTGGGATTCTGCCAGCGAACCCTCCATTGTTTGAATCACGGAATCTTTCTTCTCCAGAGCAGCTTCGAAATCTTCAATTTTGGCCTCTAAGCCCTCAATTATAATCTCATTTTTCTTGTCCTCGAGGTCTTGTTGCATCCTCAAGGTTTTACTTAGTAGTAGACTCTGAAAAAATAACCTTCATCAGAAGCAACTTTCATCTCGAAAATAATAAAAAAGTTAAGGTAGGAATTTTACCTTAAAATTAGAATAAAACAAGCTACCGCGATATGTTGCCGTCGGTATCTGCTGAGGTCGGCCTCAAGCTTCGGAAAGCCAACACTCTTCGATAGAGTGCTGACAACCTTCGCTCCAGTCCGGTCCCGAAGACATCCTAAGCTCTCTTCGTCAACGCCACCGAAGAGCAATGCTCCTAGTTGATAGCCTCATGATATTGCATAATCCCTCAGCTCTTCCTTCTCAGCTTTAGACAGCCTTTGCCCAAGTATGTTTTGAAAATTGAAATCCTTTTCCTCCAAAGTATCTTCGGCAATCTCCTTCTTGTTCCCCTTCTCTTTCTCAGGCTCTGGGGCCAGAGTCTCTTCGACAGCTGCAGCAGCTTCTTTCGCAGCCATGTTCAAAAGCATCTTATCAATATCAGAAAAAGTGCTTTTCAGATTTGTATCTCTAGCCGTCTCAGCTTCGATAGTTGCAGCTCTGGCAGGGGCGGCCTCGGTAGCTGCAGTGTCTTTGGCAACTGGTGTTTTTGACGCCGAAGCCGATGGTGGCGTTTCATCAATAGCATCAATAACAGTAATAATCCTTCGCCTTTTTTCAATAGGCTTCTTGATTACCGCAGGCTCCTCCTTCTTCTATAAAAGCTTCATCAGTTGTGGCCCTAGTGGACTTAGCTTGAGAGTAAAGATTCGGTCATCACCTTTAAAATTTCCTCCACGTCAGCACTAGGAGGAGTTGAAGGAACTTCTTCCTCTATATCAGTTGTTCTTGGCTTCGCAGCCACAGCTTTTCTTTTCTTCGGAACAGCCACCTTCGGCTTAGGGCTGGATTTTTCCTTCTTTAAAGCTTTCTCATCTTCTTCTATCATTCTAGCAGCTTGTCTCTTCATAACACTGACAACTCTTTTTCGCTTTGGCCCTTCGGCACCCTTGCTTAATCGTTCATAGTCAGGGTATTCAAATTTTAGGACATCCATTACTCGGTTCAGCCTTCGTTTCGGTCAGGTGCCAAAGGCCGCGGTCATCAATTGATCTTCTTTCTTAGTGTAGTTGCCCAAAATTTCATTGCACATAGCTTCAATCATTGCCAACCATTCTTGGCAAGGCTCTTTGAAATGTTTCTTGAACTTGAAGTGATAGGGCAGTCGAACAAGTTCATTCTTTTTCTTTTCTCCTTTAAGCTTTGGCATATTCCATTCCTTTTATTCCTTTTACGTCGGAAATACTCTATTGGCTAAGTATTCCTGCACCAAATCTCTAGTACCGATATGCTCAGACACAACTCAAAATTTGCCCACAGCTTCTCGGCATGGTGACCCTTGCAGCATGTCGCACAGGGGCCTAGTTAACCCGAAGGTTAGGACCAGTGGGCTTTGAACTATCTTCTCCTTCTTCTCATCAACCTTAACATAAAACCACTCATTCTTCCCAACCGGTTGGCCATTTGGTGCGATAGCTGACCACCGGAGTCTTCATATCTTTGCGATAAGCAAAGTTGTAACAGCTGAAATTCTCGTGAAGCCCATCTTCTCTAGCCTTCGTCTAATAATGAAGCTCGTGCACTCGGCAGAAAGCTTCGGCAAGCGGCTCCACTCCTTGGCTTCGAAGAGCCCAAATAAAGACGCTGAGCCTAACAATGGTGTTAGGAGTCAGCTGATGAAGATAAATTTCGAAATCTTCCAAAACATCCCCAATCATTTCATGCAAAGGAAACCTCAATCCTGCTTTGAAGAAACTTCTGAAAACTACCAACCTCATCATTTTCTGGCTTCGGAGTGGTTACTTCCCCTCCAAAACGAATTAGCTTCTTCTCGGCTTCCCCGAAGTAGCCTAGCTTTAACATCATGGGCATATTAGCCGCAGAGACAGTAGACTTTCCAAAGTCCAAGTGGCTGGGTTTGGATGGCATGACGGTGTTATAATCTATCTCTTATTCATCAGCATTACCCTCTTCAATGTCAGCCTGTTCAGCTTCGGAAGCAAGTGCACCTTTGTCAGAGGCACCCTCTGTTACAACCAGTCCCGATTGCCTCATTACTTCAGAGATTGGGGCAGTTTCAGCAGCTTCGGCCTCCTCTCTGTCACGCGTAATTCTAGCTATTGAGCGCACTCTGGCCATTTGATACTGAACTTCTCACGGTTTTGACGAAGTTGATGACTTTTTGCAATCTTGTTGAAGCTCCCTCTTATGACGAAGCTAAAACAAGACGATGCTTTGATTAAGAATACAATGAATAAGCTTCGGCTATGGTCAAATTTTTCAGCAGCACAACATTGCAATAGTAATAAATGGTGTGGTAACTTCACACCTACCCGTCTGTTTATATAGTGCTGCAGGCGGGAAGGTGAATCGCCAAGCCACTCGCACACGCTGAACAGTCGCCCGCAACCACTGAATGATGGACCATAGTGCGTGAGAAGGTGAATCACCAAATCGCGCGTACCCGTCGTATGGTGGGACCATCTCGTACTCGGAATATTTAATCGTTTCTCGACAATGAGCTCAGGGAAGGTGTTTTTTGGACCTTCGGCATTTCGAAGCCTAAGAGAATTTTTCACGAGTCGAGCTCGTTATGAAAAACGATCTGGCACCGTGAAGGGGCTACTGTTGGGGGTCTGCTTCATCGCTGAAGGTCCTGTGAGGAGAAACACCTTCGGAAGATCAAAACAGAAGCGGTGCCGAAGCTGCAATCCAGGGTGCTTCGGCATGACGACGCGTCTTGAGACGAAGGGCAGCACCGACTTAAAGAGTAAAAGACCATTTAGTCCATGATAACTTGTGTCATGGTTATGATTAGTTATCAAGGGCACAAATGTAATTTTGTCCGGGCTGCGCCCCATGCCTATAAATAGATGAACAGTACCCTTGTACTGTTCACACTGACTGGTATTCACTCGCACGTCATCTGGATTTTCACCTTCTGTCAAGTCGAAGGTACAAATATAATTCGATATTGTTCATATTTGTTCATGATGATATAATAAAAATATCTCAATGATGTCATGTAATTATTCATGTTATTTTCCATGTTTCATATGCTTCTACTTTCATTGTTATAATACTGAGATGAAGGTACGTCCTTCATAACCTTCGTCTGAAGATCATTATATCCTAAGGGAGATAATGCTTCGAAGGACGAAGGTCTTTAACCATTAATACTTTGTGTTGCCTTGTTCTTATCTCATAGCATTTGAGAACAAGTCTCCAATAGACAGGCCTTCACAATTTAATATGTGAACATGAATGTGAAAGGATGAAGACAGTAATTGCATCTCATTAATTCCTTCATGTTTGCATTCTACAAAACATGTATGAATATCAATATAATTCATATTACATTGATACCTTCGGCTTGCTCGATGGTGAAGATGCGAGAGAGTGATTACAATTTAGCATGAACAGTACGGTGCTACTGTTCATCTATTTATAGGCACGGGATGCGGCCCGAGTAAAAGTACATTTATTGTCCCTAATATTCACGTATGATCATAATATGAATCATTAAGGACTGAGTAGTCTTTGTCCCTTTTCGGTCATCATCATACTTGGTCTTCGTCATCACATTAAGCCAAAGCTCTTTGGCTATAGCTTCGTCGTTCATTCTTATCACCTTCGGGCTACATCTTCACCCTATCATGAGAGAAGACCTTCATTCCAAAGCTGAAGCCCCTATAATAATCCATGTCATACTGAAAACATATGGTTAGTCATGTTTTTGAGGACCTTCGGAAGAGCAAGGCCCCCAACAGACACAAGGAGTACCCCAACAAGAACAAATCAAGGGAAAAGTGTTCGTGCTTCAAATGCGGTAAGTCTGGTCATTTTATTACACAATGTCCCGATAATGAAAATGACTAGGGACAAGAAAAGAAATGGAAGACAGAGAAGAAAAAGAAATACCAAAAGGCAAAGGGCGAGGCTCACATCGGCAAGGACTAAGACTCGGACTACTATTCATCTAACTCCAACGATGAGGGACTTGCTGCCTCAGCCTTCAACAAGTCCTCCCTCTTCCCCAACGAGCATCACACATGCCTCATGTCTAAGGAGAAGAAGGTACGTACACGAGATACCCCTAAGTACACTTCTAGTGATGAGGAATCTGATGATGATGTAGACTATAGTGATCTCTTTAAGGGTTTAGATAGATCTAAAGTAGATAAAATCAATGAATTAATTGATGCCCTTAATGAGAAGGATAGGTTGTTAGAAAAAAAAGAAGATATTCTTTATGAAGAACATGATAAACTTGTAAATGTTGAAAAATCACTTGCTTTAGAGACTAAGAAAAATGAAGTATTGTCTTCTGAATTGTTTTCTTGCCATGAGTCTATTTCTAGCCTTAAGAGATCAAATGTTGATTTAAATGCTAGAATAGAAAAATTAGATATTGCTAGTTCATCTATGGAGCAAGTTTCTATTGCAATAGATGTAAAGATTTTGATGTTGATGCTTGCAATAATCATGCTTCCACTATCTCTAAGTTGAATGATGAAATTGCAAATCTTAATGCTCAACTTAAAACTTGCAAGAATGAGTGTGATAAAATAAAATTTGCAAGGGATGCCTATACCATTGGTAGACATCCCTCCATTAAGTATGGACTTGGTTTCCAAAAGGGAATCAAGAACTTAACATGCCAAAGGGCCTCAAATCTCATCAAGGAGAAAGGAAAGGCACCCTTGGCTAATAGTTTGCATTCTTTTCATGACAAGAAGAACCATGCCTATTTGTACGCTCATGTTAAGAATGCCTCTAATATTGCTCATCATGATCATGTTGTTTTTCCTGTACGTCATGATGTTGTCTTTAATTCTCAAGCCATGTTTGCATCTTCAAGTTCTTCGCATGTTCATGGTAGGAGTAGACCTAGGCGCCATGCTCATCATGTTGTTTCTAATGCGCCTAGGAATGCAACTAATGCCCCAACTATGCTTTATCGGACTTATGATGCTTCATATATGATAATTTGCAAAAAAAAGTAGTTGCTAGAAATTTGGAACCTAAGTGCAAGAGAGGCAAGACTTGCATTTGGATTCCAAAGTCTTGTGTGACTAATCTTGTAGAACCCAACAAGAGTTGGGTACCTAAATCCTAAGCTTAAATCACCTTGCAGGTTTATGCATCCGGGGGCACAAGTTGGATTATTGACAGCGGATGCACAAACCACATAACGGGGGAGAAGAAGATGTTCACCTCCTATGTTAAGAACAAGGATTCCCAAGACACGATTACCCTTGGAGATGGGAATCATGGCAATGTCAAAGGTTTGGCTAAAATAGCCATCACTACCGAGCATTCAATTTCCAATGTATTCTTAGTAGAGTCGCTTGGTTGCAATTTGCTTTCTGTAAGTGAGAGCACCTAGAGGGGGGTGAATAGGTGATCTTGTAAAATCAAACACTAAATAGCCACAAACTTGATTATTAAGGTGTTAGTGAAATCAAGTGGCTATGGAACACGCTCGTGCGAACAAAGCAATCACAAGAAGCAACACACGAGACACGCGATTTTTATCCTGTGGTTCGGCCAAGTAACACTTGCCTACTTCCAAGTTGTAGCATCCCAATGGACGAGGGTTGCACTCAACCCCTTTCAAGCGATCCAATGATCAACTTGAATACCATGGTGTTTTATCTTAGAGTACTATTCCCGTTTGCGAGGAATCTCCACAAGTTGGAGCCTCAAGCCCTTACAAAGTTATGATCACAAAGAAAGCACAAGAGTAAGGATGGGAGAGCAACACACACAAGACTCAAATCCGCAGCACAACCACGCACCCAAGAGAAGAAGTGAGCACACAAACACAACGTGAGGAGTTTACAACTTGAAAGTGCTCAAATCTCAAGAACTATGATCTGATTGCGTGAATGCAGAGTCTAGGTGTCTTAGGATGTTTCTTGTAAGCTTGGTGTACTGCTTCATGCGCTTAGGGGTCCCTTTTATAGCCCCAAGGCAGCTAGGAGCCATTGGAGATCAACATGGAAGACTATTCTTGCCTCCTGCCGAGTGGCACACTGGACAGTCCGGTGCGCCACCAGACAGGTCCTGTAGCTGTCCGGTGCGCGATCTCCTTGCATATTGGGCGCATCCGACCATTGCTCCTCGGGGCCAGATGGCGCACCGGACACTATCTGGTGCACACCGAACAGTCCGGTGCACCCAGCCGACCGTTGGAGCTAGCCACGTGTCGCGCGCTGATCGCGCGGACGACCGTTGCCACTGGCGCCGTTGGCTCACCGGACAGTCTGGTGCACCACTGGACAGTCCGGTGAATTATAGCCACGTCGCCTTTTTTTCTTTTCTCGAGAGCGACGAGTTCGTTGCTGATGACTCACCGGACAGTCAGGTGCACCACCGGATAGTCTGGTGAATTATAGCCGCGTCACTCCCGAGAGCAGCTGGTTCACCGTCGACTCGCCTGGGGCACCGGACAGTCCGGTGCGCCAAGCCGGTACACTGCCAACTCTTCTCCAATTCCAATCTTCTTTTCTTGGTACTGTTTCTAGCACTTAGATAAACATATTACCATACAAAAAACATTTCACTAAGTGTAGAAACATACCTTGTCCTTTGATTTACACTTCTTCCACATTTAACACATTAGGACTCAATTAAGATGTGTTGGACATCTAATCACCAAAATACTTATAGAAATAGCCCACGGGCACATTTCCCTTTCAATCTCCCCCTTTTTGGTGATTTATGCCAACACATTAAAAAACAACAAAAGAAGTGCACCATCGATGCAATTGAAGACCAAATTGTTTTTTCTTATGATTTGGCATATTTGGATCACTCTTTGCCACCACTTGGTTTGTTTTTTGCAAATCAAATTCTTTTTCCAATCTCTAAGTCAAACACACTTGTATGGGCAAATGGAGAGATATTCCAAGAGTAAATTGATCAAGTGCCAAAAACTCCCCCCTTTTCCCATAATCAAAGTTCTCCCCCATAATACACCAAATTTTGCAATAAGAGTATTTTGGACAAATCACAAATTCTAACTCTACTATTTTCAAGATCCACAAGTGGTTGGCTGATCCATTTGCTTTGGCCTTAATTTCTCCCCCTTTGGCATTAAGCACCAAAACGGGATCATTATTGGCCCTTCAACCCCATTGCCTCACCAAAATGTCAAATAAGAGCAAAAAGGAAATGAGAGCATAAGTATGAACTTGGAATTAAATATACTAATACTAGAGTGTAGTGGAAGTCTTTTCGTCGTCCAAGTTCACTTTCCCTTTCAATGTACCTTTGAGACTACATCAAGTGTACTTAAACAACCAAGTCAGTCTCAAAAGGAATCAAGTTGTAGCACAGCTCCCCTAAACATGTGCATCATTTGCATACGGACTTGTGAGGTCCGGGGGTGACTTGTACAATTTGAGCACTATAAATAAACAGTAACTGATGCACAAGGTAACATGAGCAAAGGCATAGACTACATGTATGCTATAGATCAATCCAAGTTACACGAATCTAAGACATTTAGCTGACTACGCAACCTACAAAACCTTTTCTCATCTAAAGGCTTGGTGAAGATATCGGCTAGCTAGTCCTCGATGCTAATGTGATACACATCGATAACTCCCTTTTGCTAGTGGTCTCTCGGGAAGTGATGCCAGATGTCTATGTGCTTAGTGCGGTTGTGTTCAACAAGATTATACGCCAAGCGGATTGCACTCTCATTGTCACATAGGAGTGGGACTTTGCTCAGATTGTAGCCAAAGTCTCGGAGGGTTTGCCTCATCCAAAGTAGTTGTGTGCAACATTGTCCTGCGGCAACGTACTCATCCTCAACGCTGGAAAGGGCAACGGATGTTTGTTTCTTGAAACTCCAAGACTGTCACACCCGGGTTTTAGGGACACCAAGACCCGGGCACGAACATAAACAACAGGTATGCTGGGACCAAGTCTCACACATATGATGTATAGTGGCACAGGATCGAATGTCACATCTTTATATATAACAGGAGTTCTATACAAAATAAATAATTACATTATAAGGAGACAACGGTCCAGCAACCCAAAGTTGACTGGGAGACGACGGCCTAGACCTCTCACGAACTCGCCACAACATCCTCCATGCGCTTCATCCTGTGGTACCTGTTCTTGACCTGTGGGGGGGGTGAGACAGCAAGAGTGAGCTCACATACGTTCATCGCTCAACAAGTTGTGGGGAATAATGTGCATGAACTCGCCAAAGGTGGGAGCTCACGTGAAGTGTAAGGCTTACCAAAGAGGAGGGTTAGAGCTGAGCATTGCTTTTAAAGTTGGTCAAAATTTTATTAGCAATTACTAAGTATAAGTAAATACCAACCCAATTAAATAGTAGAACAAAAGTAACATCCTCACCTGCGATGCAATGCATATGACAAATTGAGTTTAAGTTCCATAATTTAATCATGTGAGTGTCCGAGCTGCTCATGACCGTGAGCACGGCTAGTATACCAGTTTTACACTCTGCAGAGGTTGCGCATCTTTACCCACAAGTCATGTTACCCATCTGCCAAGGGATCGCGACTTCCCATACACCTCTACCGAGGAGGCGAGGCAGGGTAACACTACGAGGCCTTTACAAAGTTCCACTAGCTTCAGAAAACCCGCTACAGTTTATAGGAAGCTCCAATGCAGGAATCCCTTGTAGGACCGCCATCGCAGCAAAATCCTCCCGAGGGCCTCCCTACACTGACCACTCCCCTACTGCCCTTGCCCCTTTCGGGTAAGGTAGTCTTCCACTAGCTTTCCTAATTAATCGGCCAAGGGCGTCCCATTAAACCCTTGTGGTAGCACTGTTTTCCCGGGTGGTTCTCCATGTTCCAATTAACATAATGATCTTATCATGAACAATAAATAACAGCTGATAACGAAAGTATAATCATGAATAATGTAATCTTCATACCCAAAACCACATATAGCACTAGCAAGTACTACCCAGAAAGTTCAGTGGTAAGCAAGGTATAAAGATAGTCAAACTGGGGTAACCTATTGGGTCCCATCAAAATTAACCTATGCAGATCATTATGATTAATTTGAACATGAGTGGGTAAAAAGAAGTGATCAAGGGCACAACTTGCCTGGGACTTGAGATTCCAGGTACCAGGATGATCTTCAAATGACTCGTAGCCTCGCGCTAGTCGTAGCAATACAAACAAACAGTGTATAGGCAAAATTAACATTACACCAAACATAAGAATAAACTGCGTAATAATAGTCTACACATTTGTACGAGACTAACGCAACTTGAACGGATCAAATCGGAGTTAAAACGAAGGAGTTATGACTTTTCTAAGGTTTTATGTATTTGATATAAGATTAAATAGGATATAAATTTTAATGTGACTTTCATGTGAAAACAGTGGTATTAGATGATAGACAATAATATTATAAAACTATAGGAACTTGAATGGTCCACTTTGGAGTTCATATGCATTTTCTATGAATTATACAAATTCTATGAATTGTTTTTTATATTAAAAACTCATTTTCTAATTCATTTTCTTGATTTTATAACTCTCTGGACTGGGCCTCAATTAAACAGGAACGCAGGGGCTCAAGCGCAATAAAACCCAAGACTCAGTCTTCCCCCGCACAGGATGGCGGGTTAATTATTAAAATGTCCAGGGTCTCTTTAGCAAAAGTTCTCGGGCGAAGGGGTATAGGCTCATCTGAGCCGTAGGATCGAAATCTTGCGCTCCCGATTAAACAGGGGTTTTGATGAAGTGGTACACACTCCAGTCCATCGGATCCCGATCCAAGGATCAAGAATCGATGAAGCGAATGGGTTTACGAGGCCCTGATCTGAGTCGTCCAATAATCGATCAATGGTCACGATGAGACACAAGCATACTGGCTCATCAGATTGAATCCGGGTCATGGAATCCTGATCGGACGATCCGAAGTGATCCCACCGAGGGGGTGTGAGCGCGCCTAATCGCAACCGCCCGATAGGGATCGAATGGCCAGGAGCCGTTCTCCTTCCCCGAGCTCCCCGATCGGACGGCGCGGTGACCCGCCGCAGCGGCGCCATGGGCAACCACCGTGCGGAGCTCGCTCCCAAGCAGGGACCCCAAATACTATTGCGTAAAAACAAAATTCGGGTCACAAAGAACAGACAGGAGAAATCTCACCGTTGATTGTCGCACAGACAGCCCCGGCCACGGCAGAGTGCGGACGGCGGCGATGATTGAACTCCGATGAGGAATTCAGCGCACCCGAGATGACCCCGATTGCTGGCGATCCCCGTGTAAGCTTCCAAGGTCCCCTGGTGACGACACACGGGCACCCTCTGAGGCTAAGTCGGCGGCGTATCCAAGTTGGCCCGCGGCGGCTGCGAATGGCAAGAGAGGGGCGCGCGGCAGCAGGAGTTCTAGAGAACAGGGATGGCGCGAGCGAGGACGAGGAGAGAGGAGGTCGCCTTTATACACAGGTGCGGGTGGAGTCCGAGCTAGGAACGAAGGATTTGCGAGCTTCGCGGTGCAGCCGTCGCGACGAACGCGGCGAAGTTTGCGGCGAGGTTATTGAGCCATCGCCCCGGCTGTTACGCGCGCGAGCTCAGCATCAGATACAGCGCAGAGGAGTCCAGCTTGCGGGCGAGTGGGAGGTTGTTGCGCTAGCTGAGGCAAGGAAAACTGCGAGCTCGCGGATTAGGAGGCGGTGGGATCGCGACGAGCCCACATTCTTCGAAGTCCGTTGAAGACGCGAGCGCGAGTGGGAGGGACGGGCCTGACCGTCAGGGCCCGTGAGTCAGTGGGTGTTGAAGCGGTGTAGGAAACGTTGGCCGTGGGACTAGCATATGGGACCCACACGCCGGTGACTGAAGAAGGCAGGTGCGCGTGGATATAGTGAGACCGACGGGGCGGGTCCACCAGTAAGTCGGTTAAAGAGGGGAAAGGAGTTGGGCCGCCGGTTTAGGGGAAAGTGAAGGTGAGATGGGCCGAACTGAGGCAGTCGGCCCATGTAGGTCTTCTATTTTTTTTTCTTTTTATCTTTTCTCCCTATATTTCAAACTCTAGTATTTGAATTCAAATTTGTTTGTGATTTCAAACCCAGGTTAAATTCCCAAATAAAGTTCCAGTAGGAAGAATTATAAGCACTCATATATATTTTTCTTTGCATATTATTTTCCTTGTTTTTTACTCATGGAAGGAATTCCCTTCTATTTTCTATTCTATGTTTTCATTTGAAATTTTGAGGTCAAGTTTAAACTATGATTCTTTATTTCAATAAAATGTATCACAACAATTTCTTCAGTATGATATGTATTTTTCTTTATTTATTTATTGGTTATTTGACTATTATTATCTGATTTATGAAAAGAAAAGGAAACTAATAAATCTTCAAAGGTTTCAAAAGAAAAATTCCCAAAACACTAACCTGAATGTATTTATTTATTTATATCATTATTCTTTTTTTCTAATGCAAAATTTGGGCATTACAAAGACACCAGGGACCTTCCTAGAAATTGGCACGTCCCTGATGTACTCTTCTTATCAACCTTGCACCCGGCATAATCGGAATCTGAGTATCCAATCAAGTCAAAGGTAGACCCCTTTGGATACCAGATCCCGAAGCAAGGTGTAGAAACTAAATAACTAAGAATTCGCTTAATGGCCACAAGGTGACATTCCTTGGGGTCAGATTGAAATCTAGCACACATGCATACACTAAGCATAATGTCCGGTCTACTAGCACAAAGGTAAAGTAATGAACCTATCATTGATTGGTATACCTTTTGATCAACGGACTTACCTCCTTTGTTGAGGTCAATGTGCCCGTAAGTTCCCATCGGTGTCTTCGCGGGCTTGGCGTCCTTCATCCCAAACCTCTTGAGAAGATCCTGAGTGTACTTCGTTTGGGAGATGAAAGTGCCGTCCTTGAGTTGCTTCACTTGAAATCCAAGGAAGTAGGTCAACTCGCCCATCATCGACATCTCAAACTTTTGCATCATCACCCTGCTAAACTCCTCACAAGACTTTTGATTAGTAGAACCAAATATTATGTCATTGACATAAATTTGGCAAACAAAAAGATCACCATTGCATGTCTTTGTGAAAAGAGTGGGATCGGCTTTCCCAACCTTGAAAGCGTTAGAAATAAGGAAATCTCTAAGGCATTCATACCATGCTCGGGGCTTGCTTAAGTCCATAGAGCACCTTAGAGAGCTTATACACGTGGTCGGGATACCTGTCATCCTCAAAGCCAGGGGGTTGTTCCACATATACCTCCTCCTTGATTGGCCCATTGAGGAAAGCGCTTCACGTCCATTTGGAATGACCTAAAAGAATGGTGAGCAGCATAGGCTAATAGTATCCAAATTGACTCTAGCCTAGCAACAGGAGCAAAAGTCTCCTCAAAATCCAAACTTGCGACTTGGGCATATCCTTTTGCCACAAGTTGAGCCTTGTTTCTTGTCACCACCCCGTGCTCGTCTTGCTTGTTGCGGAACACCCACTTGGTTCCAACAACGTTTCGCTTTGGACGTGGCACTAGGCTCCAGACTTCATTTCTTTTGAAGTTGTTGAGCTCTTCCTGCATGGTCAACACCCAGTCCGGATCCTACAAGGCCACTTCTACCCTGAAAGGCTCAATAGAAGAGACAAATGAGTAATGCTCACAGAAATTAGCTAATCTTGAGCGAGTAGTTACTCCCTTGCTGATGTCACCCAGAATCTGATCGACGGGGTGATGTCTTTGGATCGTCGCTCGGACTTGAGTTGGACAGACCCGTGGTGCTTCTTCCTCCATAACCTATTCTTCTTGTGCTCCCCCTTGATCCTACCCCTCTTCTTGAGGTACCTGTTCACCGTCTTGAGTTGGGGGATGCACCATTGTCGAGGAAGATGGTTGATCTTGTTCCTATAGTTCCTATCGTCGCACATCACCTATCGCTAATGTGTGCATTGCGGCCGTCGGAACTTCATCCTCATCTAAGTCATCAAGATCAACTTGCTCTCTTGGAGAGCCATTAGTCTCATCAAATACAATGTCGCTAGAGACTTCAACTAATCCTGATGATTTGTTGAAGACCCTATACGCCTTTGTATTTGAGTCATACCCTAGTAAAAACCCTTCTACTGCCTTGGGAGCAAATTTAGAATGTCTACCTTTCTTCACCAGAATGTAGCATTTGCTCCCAAATACACGAAAGTAAGAGACATTGGGTTTGTTACCAGTAAGGAGTTCGTAGGATGTTTTCTTGAGTAGGCGATGCAGATAGAGCTGGTTTATGGCGTGGCAGGCTGTGTTCACAGCTTCCGACCAAAACCGCTCGGGCGTCTTGAACTCTCCAAGCATCATTCTCGCCATGTCGATTAGCATCATGTTCTTCCTCTCTACCACACCATTTTGCTGTGGTGTGTAGGGAGCGGAGAACTCGTGCTTGATGCCTTCCTCCTCAAGAAACTCTTCAACTTGCAGATTCTTGAACTCGGACCCATTGTCGCTCCTTATCTTCTTCACCTTTAGCTCAAATTCATTTGAGCTCTCCTTAAGAAGCGCTTTAGGGTCCCTTGGGTTTCTGATTTGTCCTGTAAAAAGAACACCCAAGTGAAGCGGGAAAAATCATCAACAATTACAAGACCATACTTCCCCCGATGCTGAGGTAGGCAACGGGTCCGAAGAGGTCCATGTGAAGAAGCTCCAGTGGTCTTGATGTTGTCATCACATTCTTGCTGTGATGAGTGCTTCCCACCTGTTTCCCTACCTGACATGCTGCACAAGGTCTGTCTTTCTCAAAACAGACATCGGTTAGTCCTAACACATGATCTCCCTTTAGAAGCTTATGAAGGTTCTTCATCCCAACATGTGCTAGATGGTGATGCCAAAGCCAGCCCATACTAGTCTTAGCCATTAAGCATGCATCTAGATCAGCATTCTCTTTCGAAATATCAACTAAATAGAGCTTGTCGTCTAATACACCCTTAAAAGCTCATGAACCATCACTCCTTCTAAAGACAGATACATCTACATTTGTGAATAAACAATTATAACTCATGTTACATAATTGACTCACAGACAATAAGTTGTACCTGAGCGATTCAACTAAGAACACGTTGGAGAAAGAATGCTCGGATGTGATGGCTATATTTCCCAATCCTTTAACCTTGCCTTGGTTCCCATCTCCAAAGATGATCGAATCCTGGGAGTCCTTGTTCTTGACGTAGGAGGTGAACATTTTCTTCTCCCCCATCATGTGGTTCGTGCATCCGCTGTCGATAATCCAGCTTGAGCCCCTAGATGTATAAACATGTAAGGCAATTTAAGCTTGGGTTTTAGGTACCCAACTCTTGTTGGGTCCCACAAGGTTAGTCACAATAACTTTTGGAACCCAAATACAAGTCTTGTCTCCCTTGCATTTGGATCCCAACTTCCTAGCAACTACTTTTGCATTCTTACATGAAAGTACAAAAGAAGTATTGCAAGCATGATAAATAGTAGAAGGTCCATTGCACATTCTCCTAGGCGCATGAGACACAGCATGATTTCTCCTAGGCCTACTTCTACCATGAACAAAGGTGGAACTAGAGGCAATCATAGCATGTGAATCATTATAAGCAGCATGATCATAACCCCTATTATAATGAGAACGACTAGCAATTTTCCTATCATAAATAAAGGCATGGTTCCTTTGAGGACTACTAGCCATAGGGGCCTTCCCTTTCTCCTTGTTGAGAACGGAAGTCCTTTGGCTTGTTAAGTTCTTGGTTTCCTTTCAAAAACCAAGTCTATCCTTAATTGAGGGGTGTCTACCAACAGTGTAGGCATCCCTAGCAAATTTTAATTTATCAAATTCAACATTGCAAGTCTTAAGTTGAGCATTAAGACTTGCTACCTCATTGTTTAATTTAGCAATAGAAGTACGATGTTCATCACATGCATCAACATCAAAGTCCTTACATCTATTGCAAATAGTGACATGTTCTACACATGAGCTAGTTTCATTAACTTTCTCTAGCTGAGTATTTAATTTATCATTTAAATTCTTTAAACTAGAGACAGTTTCATGACAAGCAGATGGCTCAGAAGACAGCATTTCATTTCTCTTAATTTCTAAAGCAAGGGATTTTTGAACACTAACAAATTTGTCATGTTCTTCATACAAAATGTCCTCTTGCTTTTCTAGAAGTCTATCCTTCTCATTAAGAGCATCAATTAATTCATTAATTTTCTCTACTTTGGCTCTATCTAACCCCTTAAACAAATCAGAGTAATCTACTTCATCATCGGAAGATTCCTCATCACTAGAAGAAGAGTACTTGGGGGTATCTCGAATACGTACCTTCTTCTCCTTAGCCATAAGGCAAGTATGGCGTTCGTTGGGGAAGAGTGAAGATTTATCGAAGGCTGAGGTAGCCAACCCTTCATCGTTAGAGTCGGATGAAGAGCAGTCAGAATCCCATTCTTTTCCAAGATGCGCCTCGCCCTTTGCCTTCCTATAATTCTTCTTTTTCTCCTTCTTCCCATGTCTTTCTTGTGCCTGGTCATTTTCATTATCGGGACATTGAGCAATAAAATGACCACTCTTACCGCATTTGAAGCAGGAGCGCTTTCCCCTTGTTTTATTCTTGTTGGGGGTACTCTTTGCGTCCTTTTAGCGCGATCTTGAAGCGCTTGATGATAAGCGCCATTTCGTCCTTGTAGAGCCCGGCAGCCTCCACTTGTGCTACTTTGCTTGGTAGCGCCTCCTTGCTGCTTGTTGCTTTAAGAGCAATGGGCTACGGCTCGTAGATGGGCAGTGGACCATTTAGCGCATTGCCACGTATCGCGCCTCCTTCACCATCATGCGCCCGCTCACAAATTTTCCAAGGATCTCCTCGAGCGTCATCTTAGTATACCTGGGATTCTCACGAATAAGGTTGACAAGATGGGGGTCAATTACAGTAAATGACCTTAGCATGAGTCGGATGACATCATGATCCGTCCATCTTGTGCTTCCGTAGCTTCAGATCTTGTTGACCAGGGTCTTGAGCCTGTTGTAGGTTTATGTTGACTCTACTCCCCTGATCATCGCGAACCTTCCCAACTCGCCTTCCACCAGTTCCATCTTGGTGATCATGGTGGTGTCGTTTCCCTCATGAGATATCTTGAGGGTGTCCCAGATTTGCTTGGCGTTGTCCAAGCCACTTACTTTATTGTACTCATCCCTACAAAGAGATGCTAGCAAAACAATAGTAGCTTGGGCATTTTTATGAATTTGTTCATTTATAACAATAGGATTATCAGTGCTATCGAAATGCATCCCATTTTCTACAATTTCCCATATGCTAGGATGGAGAGAGAATAAATGACTACGCATTTTATGGCTCCAAAATGAATAGTCCTCTCCATGAAAGTGTGGAGGTTTTCCAAGGGGAATTGATAGTAAATGCGCATTTGAATTGTAGGGAATGCGAGAGTAATCAAAAGAATAATTTTGATTGATCGTATTTTTCTTTGACGAGGAGTCGTCATCGTCGTCGTCCCTTGGTGAAGAAGAAGATGCATCGCTGTCGTAGTAGATGATCTTCTTGATGCGTCTCTTCTTCTTTCTGTCCCTCTTCTTGTGACTAGAGCCTGAGTCGGTAGGCTTGTCGTCTCTTGGCTCGTTGAAGAGGGACTCCTTTTCCTTGTCGTTAATCACCATCCCCTTACCCTTAGGATCCATCTCTTTGGGCGGTTAGTCCCTTAAATGAAGAGTACGACTCCGATACCAATTAAGAGCACCTAGAGGGGGGTGAATAGGTGATCTTGTAAAATCAAACACTAAATATCCACAAACTTGATTATTAAGGTGTTAGTGAAATCAAGTGGCTATGGAACACGCTCGTGCGAACAAAGCAATCACAAGAAGCAACACACGAGACACGCGATTTTTATCCCGTGGTTCGGCCAAGTAACACTTGCCTACTTCCACGTTGTGGCATCCCAATGGACGAGGGTTGCACTCAACCTCTTTCAAGCGATCCAATGATCAACTTGAATACCACGGTGTTTTATCTTAGAGTACTCTTCCTATTTGCAAGGAATCTCCAAAAGTTAGAGCCTCTCGCCCTTACAAAGTTATGATCACAAAGAAAGCACAAGAGTAAGGATGGGAGAGCAACACACACAAGACTCAAATCTGCAGCAGAACCACGCACCCAAGAGAAGAAGTGAGCACACAAACACAGCGCGAGGAGTTTACAACTCAAAAGTGCTCAAATCTCAAGAACTATGATCCGATTGCATGAATGCAGAGTGTAGGTGTCTTAGGATGTTTCTTGAAAGCTTGGTGTACTGCTCCATACGTCTAGGGGTCCCTTTTATAGCCCTAAGGCAGCTAGGAGTCGTTGGAGATCAACATGGAAGGCTATTCTTGCCTTCTGCCGAGTGGCGCACCAGATAGTCCGGTGCGCCACCGGACATGTCCTGTAGCTATCCGGTGCACGATCTCCTTCCATATCGAGCGCATCCAACTGTTGCTCCTCGGGGCCAGATGGACTGTCCGGTGCACACCGGATAGTCCGGTGCACCTAGCCGACCGTTGGAGCTGGCCACGTGTCGCGCGCTGATCACGCAGATGACCATTGCCGCTGGCACCATTAGCTCACCGGACAGTCCGGTGCACCACCGGACAGTCCGGTGAATTATAGCCACGTCGCCTTTTTTCTTTTCCCGAGAGCGACGAGTTCGTCCCTAACGACTCACCGGACAATCCGGTGCACCACGGACAGTCTGGTGAATTATAGCTGCGTCACTCCCGAGAGCATCCGGTTCACCGTCGACTCGCCTGCGCCACCGGACAGTCCGGTGCGCCAGGCCGGTACACTGCCAACTCTTCTCCAATTCCAATCTTCTTTTCTTGGTACTGTTTCTAGCACTTAGATAAACATGTCAGCATACAAAAAACATTTCACTAAGTGTAGAAACATACCTTGTCCTTTGATTTACACTTCTTCCACATTTAGCACATTAGGACTCAATTAAGATGTGTTGGCCATTTAATCACCAAAATACTTATAGAAATGGCCCACGGGCACATTTCCCTTTCAGTAAGTCAGTTATGTCATATGGGCTATAATTGCTTATTTACAAATATTGATGTATCTGTCTTTAGAACAAGTGATGGTTAATTAGCTTTTAAAGGTGTATTAGACGGCAAGGTTTATTTAGTTAATTTCACTAAAGAGAATGTCGATCTAGATGCATCTTTAATCGCTAAGACTAACTTGGGCTGGCTCTGGCATTGCCAACTAGCACATGTTGGAATGAAGAATCTTCATAAGCTTCTAAAGGGAGAACATGTGTTAGGACTAACCGATGTCTGTTTTAAGAAAGACAGACCTTGTGCAGTGTGCCAGGCAGGGAAGTAGGTGGGAACTACTCATCCAAGCAAGAATGTGATGACAACATCAAGACCACTAGAACTTCTCCATATGGATCTCTTCGGGCCTGTTGCTTATCTTAGCATCGGGGGAAGTAAGTACTATCTTGTAATTCTTGATGATTTTTCCTGCTTCACTTGGGTATTCTTTTTGTAGGATAAATCCAAAACCTAAAGTACACTAAAGTGCTTCCTAAGAAGAGCCCAAAATGAATTTGAGCTTAAGGTAAAGAAGATCAATGGATCTGAATTCAAGAATCTTCAAGTAGAGGAGTACCTTGAGGAGGAAGGCCTCAAGCATAAGTTCTCTGCTTCCTATATGCCACAACAAAATGGCGTAGTAGAGAGCAAGAATAGGACGCTCATCGACATGGCAAGAACGATGCTGGGAGAATACAAGACACCAGAGCAGTTTTGGTCACAAGCCATGAATACGGCTTGCCATGCCATAAACTGCCTCTATCTTCATCGCCTTTTCAAGAAAACGTCATACAAGCTCCTAACGGGTAACAAGCCAAATGTTTCATACTTTCGTGTATTTGGGAGCAAATGCTACATCTTGGTTAAGAGAGGTAGACGTTCAAAGTTTACCACGGGCGGCTCATTGTCTACGCAAAGCGATCATGCATTCAACACAATTGGATAATGACAAAGAAACAATACACCAAACATGTACAATCAAGTGAACATGAATTCAAAAGAAAGTAACAAACTCAAAAGCGATGTCTAGGATCTATGGTGGACCAATACACCTAGAGGTTTGTGGTTCTCTAAGTATAACCTAATTTCATTTATATTAACGAGACAAAAGAATTATACCAGGGATAAGTTCTTATATTACATATTATTAACCTCACAAAGTTAAACATCTAATTACCATCATGGTTTTCCTTTTATCGTTCTTATTAATAAATAAACCATTACTTACACTAACCTATAGTCTAGGCATAAAATTAGTACATGTAGACAGCAAAAGGTTATAATTTAAACAGGTAGATAATAATCTTATGAACATTTTGCAATTTGAATCACACAATTTGGAGTTCATATGCAAAAGATATGAAATAAACAAGTTTTGGTATTCAAAATACAAAACTAGGTCTAATTCTGCGATAAACTAAAAGGTCAGGGGACTTTCTGCAAAAGTACAGGGGCCTGCGTGTGAAAACTAGGGACGGTGGGTTGATTCGCAGAAAGCCAGGGGTCCTTTTAACAAAACTACCACACGAGGGGGTATCGGCTGATCTCGACCGTGTGACCACAGATCAACAGCCAGGATTAGATCTGAGCGAGCGAGCGCGCGACCGGACGCGAGCATGGGCTGACAGGTGGGCCAGGGGAGTCAGCAACCTAGGGGCGAGGCGGACTGACCGGCCAGGCCTAGCTGCACGACGCGGGAGAGGGGCGGATCTGAGCGGTCAGATCTCCATCAGACGACTAGGATCAGAGCGGGTTTAATTGAAGCCAGGCCGTCAGATCCTAGATGGACACCTGAGATCTAATGGCGAGCTCGGGCGAGGGTTGCTAGGTTGCCCGTGGTGGTGCCGCCGCCCGATTTCGCGGCAGAGGTTCGCTGGAGGGGAGGGCGTTCCTATAAAAAAAGTAGATGTTTGTGGGCTACTTGACACAGGTTTCGAGACTGGATCGAGCAAGGTAGCTATTAACATTTGTATAACTGTACTGGTCTACTCGAGCTAAGTTTTTGTATGTGACCATGACGTTTTAGCTTTGTTTATCAATTATTTAGGTGATGAACTGAAGTTGAAACCGATAATGCATTTAAGACGCCGATAAAGAAAAAAAATATTCTAAAGGTGAAGTATTTTGCATGAACACGTGACTTGACAATATGTTGATGTGACCGATTTTTTTTGTATTTTAGCCTTTTCTTGAAAAATATTCACGTTTAGATTCTTAAATAACTTAATATCATTTTTGGACCATTTTCTCAACGCCACAGACTATGACGCCGAGGTAACATTGCTCGGCGTCACAGATTTTGACGCCGAGGTGCGTGCTCTGCTGGCGACGAGAGACTGACATGGCACCAATGTGGCTGACACCGAGGTGCGTGCTCCTACTACCTTTGTTCGCTCCTGACAGGACATGCATGCATGCGCTGAGGCTAGATCGTTTTTTATTTACCCTCTAGCAAGCAAGCTATAGCTAGAGAAGGTATTATCGTCCGCGCGCAACAGTTTTAGCGTACAATAAGAAGGACAGGTGCATGTACCTCGGTGCCAGGATCTGTAGCGCCGAACCGTGTTACCTCGACGTCATAGACTGTGGCGCTGAGTAAAGAGTCCAAAAATGAGATTAAATCATCAAATGGTCTAAACGTGAACATTTTTCAAGAAAAGGATTAAAATACAAAAAATTCGGCTGACGTGATTAGATACTATTTGCGATGAAAACGGTCGGAAACGGTATTTATTCGGTTATCAGTTTTTTGGTCATTTTTCTTTGATTACGAATAAATAAGATATGTAATGCACTATACAAATTTATATTCTTGTTTATAACATTGAACTTATAAAGATTCATAAAAGTTAATCTTCAAATTCATCATATATTTTCTTAAATAATAGATATAAAATTCGGTATGGATTCGAAAACAAATTTAATAATTTTTTTAACTTTTTTGTTATAGCGAGCAAATAATACATAAAACAATTTATATAATATTTTATTATTATCTGTAATAATGTGCTTGAGAACATAACATAAGATCACCATCAAATTCTATACATATCTATTTTAAAATATTAAATTTGTTCTAACAATTGAGATTACCACTTTTATCCCTAGATACTAATATTACTCAATTTTTTTTTACAAAGGGGTGCTATTTGATGGTGTTGAAGCCGCTCAAAAATTTTACATGGACTATGCACATGACATTGGTTTTCCTATTCGTATCATTTGATAACTGTTGACGCCTTTTTGGAGACGTCAATCACTCAAAAGAACCGGCGGCGGTGCTCTCTGGTCAGGCGCGGACGGTCCGCGACACAGGGCCGGACGGTCCGCGACCTAGTGCAGTAGCGGTGTCTTCCCTGCGTCACGCCGGACGGTCCGCAGCCCTGGGCCGGACGGTCCGCGACCTGGCGACAGGGTGTTGCCTTCCTCCTCCTTGCTGGAATCTAGATCTCGTCCCCTGGGGGGAAGAGATCTTAATGGTGCTCCGGGTCGACAGGTCACCCGGGGCGTCCCCAGACGACGTGGAGTCGTCTAGGAATTAAGAGATCAATTCGAGGAAGAGGTCTTGGATGGACAACTAGATCTTGCCCCCCGGGAGGGGTGAGATCCTAGGGTCGTCTTGGGATCGGCAGGCCACCCAAGACGGATCTAGACGACGTAGAGTCGAATAGGGGTGGAGGTGGATATGTGGAAGACTACAACTAGAACTATGCTACATCTACTCCTAGGGCAGGAAAAGTAAATAAGGTAATTGGTTCGATTGGAATGTGTTCGGGGGTTCTCAATCGGCCGTACCCCTTTATATTTATAAGGGAGGAGGTCTGGACCTTTTCCTAAGAGATAGCAACAAACTCCCACGTGATTAGATGGATAACCACGCACGAGATAAGGATAAATATCCGAGTTAATCTTATCTCGGGATACGCGGACCGTCCGGGCCTAAGGGCCGGACAGTCCGCTCATTTTGGTGTCCAACAATAACACTGGAACCGTTAAATGGAAGCGATTCCTGTGCGCAAGGGGAAGGTTATAAGACAACATGAGGAACCCCAACGAACGAATGACAATCAATCATATTTTTGGATAAACAATTCTGTTTTCTGAAGCATTTTTTCACGAGGTACATAGACGAAAATCTGCATTAACATGTGATAGGCACCATCTTTACATCTCAATGCAATTAGCCTTGCATGATAATGCACAACGTAACGTATACCCTGCAAAACGAAGTAAATGTGCTACAAATGTAAATTGCATATTGTACCAAGCCTCCAAATTCCAATAAGCAAACTGAAGCAACAAAGCATCGGGCGGTGGGGGAAAGATTCGCGGCGAGGAGGACTCCGGCCGAGAGGAGGGCTCAGGCGGCGGGAATGACTCCGACTGAGATGAAGGACTGGGCGGCAGGGAGGCCTTGCTGGCAGCCGCCGGGGAGGAGTTAAGGCGGCAGGGAGGCTTTGCCGGTGGGGAGGAGTAGGGACGGCCGGGAGGGCTTGGCGGCGGCCGCCGGGGAGGAGTGCGGGCAGCGTGAGGGTTTGGCGGAGGGGAAGAGTAGGGCCGATGAGGAGAACTTGGCAGGGAGGAGTCAGACGGTGGGACTGGGGAGGAGTCACGAGTCACGAACTCACGACAGGAAAAAATGGCGGCAATGGGTTTCCAGCAAAATGGTGCGATCTGGTGGGAGGATTCCACGGTTGGATTGTCATCCAATGATCCTGAACGGTCGCTTTGCGTACCAGTCCTCGCCTTTAAAAAGGCAAGGTTACCTGTGCTGTGACCCGACCCGACTCGACCCTGTTGCTTCAGCTTAGCGACTAGCGAGCGGCAGAGAAGATGTCGTCGCCGTCGTCGTCGCTGAGCGCGCTGCGGCACAGGATGATGGCCACCGTGTGCTGCTGCTTTGTCCAGGGCGCCGGCGGCCTGGGCGAGCGGACGCGGTGGCGCCGGCGCGCGGGCGTCGCGGAGTTCCGGTACGACCCGCTGAGCTACGCGCTCAACTTCGACGACGGCGACGGCGACGAGGAGGAGGAGGAGGAGCAACGGGGTGCCCGCGCCCGCCGCGGCGACTGCCTGCTCTACCACAGCTTCTCCTCGCGGCTGTCGACGCCCGCCGCGGTCGTCGAGGTCGCGTAGCCGTGTAGCGCCTGCCTACCTGGGAGCGGAAGTGCCGGCCGATGATATCAGTTTTGGCTGTACTTGTGCCTTGAATCTAGGCTATTAGTAGCATATGCGTCAGATCAGATCGACGAAGAACCGATATAGTTGTGTTAGTGATCTGATCCATGTAAAAAATTTAGCATACGTGCTTGATTATTGATTGTTATACTAATCGGGTTTGGAGGGCTACTTATCACTACGCTGCAAAAAGTTCAACCAGTCAATTTCTTTACTCCATGAGTTCGAAAACGTAGTTCGTTTTAATCTTAGTCCCTGTTTTGAACCCCAAGAACTTAGCTAATAAATTATTAACTGGTTTACTAATAAACTAATTGTTAGTTATAAGTTCGTTAACAGTTAGCTAAGGTATTAGTTAGAGTGTTTTGAACCGTTATAATTAAATTTAGCAGCTAATTGTTAGTTTTAAAGTTTCTAAACAGAGTTCTAACACATTCTTAGGGTTTATTTAAAAACCCTATTTTTTAAGGAATTTCTATTTTTTAAAGAGAAATTAGTTAAATTTTTTTGTTAAAATAGAAATGTCTTAGAAAAATAGAGTAGCTCTTAACGTGAAACTGATGGAGTCATTCAATGGTGAATTTTTGTAAATTGTCCAAGTCGAGAAATTTGGCTTGGGCGGAGATTTTCCTTGTGAGATGCGTGCGTGCTGGGTTTGTCCCCTCTGGTCCCACAAAACGTTCCATCTCGGGCAGTGACTGATTCTAGCTTTGGACTTGATTGCGGTTTGGAGCTGGGAGTTGGGACAGCAAGCTTGCCTCGCTATCGTCGCGACGGAGACGGCGGGGAAGGGAGACAAGAAATCACCGCTCCGGGCGCATTTTTTTAGTGAAAACGACGAGCGATCACAGTTCAGTCAGAGGACGCGTCCCGCGTGGTTCGGACCCCACCTGCTCGGTCGCCGCTTTGACCTGGTCGCTGTACAGTAGTAAGCTGCTTCGCTAATCGCTTGTCGTTGTCGCCTACACGCCTTTGGGCTTCGGCTCTTTTCTTCAATCACAAAACATGTATCTCCATGATCACTAATATCTTCTGGGTGCAAAGGTTCAAGTGACTGTTGGATCTTTTATGGGTCTGACCAATTTATTGAATAAACTCTATGGTGTGTAATGGTGGAGAATACCAATAGTACCACATTGGAAGTTCAAGGGTCTTTTGCCTTGACTTACATGGTGAGATTTATTCCACTTAACTTGAGAAGTCAAGAAATGGACAAGGGCGTGCCACACGCGCGCGCGCGCCGCCGCCGGCCGGGCCGGGCCGGGCGTGGCGTGGCGTGGCGTGGCAGGCGAGCGGGCGTGGTGTGGTTGTGTTAATTTTTAGCACTCACTAACCGCGTAGTGCTCCTGTCACTCGGGACAAGCGTACACACCACTTTCAGAATCACAGTCCAGCCGCCGAGTGAGGGTATTTCCATCTCGTGACTCTGCGCGCACAGAGAAGCGAGAGGGCAGGTGCCTCCGAAGCCGGTGCCGTTCGAGACCTTGCACGGGGGATCTGCAATTAGGTTTTTGGGGAGCGTCTACGCGACTGCCCAAACATCTACGACATGACAAAGGAAGTTGGACAAGGATCTGGATCAGAGCGCATGGGAGGGTATGATCAGTTTATTTCCTTACTGTTTTGCATTCTACAGATTATATATGTTTTATATATTCATTTGTACCGTTTCATATATAGCAAAGAGTTTATCTCATCTGTTCTGTTACCTTATAATGTGTTATATCTGTTTGTTTTAATTTTACAATCATGCTGTTTATGTTTCTATTTGTTTATTTTCAATTGTTCGTCAGTTTACATGTTTATCGTATTTATATGATTTATATAATTTATATGCTTTATGTTCTCATGATCCATATTGTTATGGATATATTTGAGAAAGTGATTTCTATGATTAATTATATTTTATATGTCATCATCATAATGTTAATTTATAGAATTAAAATGATATGGAAAATGCCTATAATTCTAACAATCCAAAAACCTAGGCATTTTTCTGTCAGAGGTTTTGCTGCTGTGCTAAAGCCTGATCCTTTTGATGGTAAAAACTTCTTGATATGGAAAGCTAAGATGGAATTGTGGATAACTGCAATGTCTTGTTTTCATGCCGCTGAGGGCAAGCCTGCCAACTTACCTCCTGAGGATGAGGCTAAGTTTAAGGCTGAAGACAACCTCTTTCGAGGTGCAGTGATTAGCGCACTTGACACAAAATTCCAGAAAAGCTATATCATCCTTCCCACGGGGAAAGAGCTGTGGGATGCTCTTGTTGGAAAGTTTGGAGTTACTGACGCTGGTAGCGAGCTGTATCTCATGGAGCAGCTGTATGACTACAAGATGGTTGAGAACCGATCTGTAGTGGAACAGGCTCATGAGTTTCAGGCACTAGCTAAGGAACTCGAACTTTTTCCTTGTCCTTTGCCTGACAAGTTTGTGGCTGGTGGCATAATCGCCAAGTTGCCACCTTCTTGGAAGGACTTTGCTACCTCTCTCAAACATAAGAGACAAGAGTTCAATGTGGAGGAGCTCATTGGTACTCTTGATGTTGAGGAAAGGGCTAGATCAAAGGACAATGGAAAAGGTGTGGAGACCTCTACTGCTAATGTGGTGCAGAAGAGAAACTTCCGCAAGTTTAACAAGAAGAAAAACCAGAACAAACCAGAGAACGCAAATAAACCTGTTCACACAGCACAGTTTAAAAAGAAGAACAACAACAACAAGGGAAAGGGAGGTTGCTTTGTCTGTGGCAGTGATCAACATTGGGCTAGAGAGTGCCCTGATCGCAAGTTCACACAGGACAAGAAATCAGCAAATGTTGTAACCACTAAAACTGGAGATGGAACATCTGGGTATGGTAATTCTTTACCATTTGTTCTCTTAGTTTGTAATTCACCTGAGTGGTGGATGGACAGTGGTGCAAATATTCATGTGTGTGCTGATGCCTCTATGTTCTCCTCCTACCAGGTCGGGAGGTCTGGCGCCTTGTTAATGGGAAATGGGTCGCGTGCTCATGTTCTTGGTGTTGGTACGGTCATTCTGAAGTTTACTTCGGGAAAGACGGTGCCATTGAAGAGCGTGCAGCATGTGCCCTCTATCAAGAAGAATCTCGTTAGTGCTTCTATGCTATGTCGAGATGGCTACAAAGTTGTTCTTGAGTCAAATAAATGTGATGTGTCGAAACATGGTACTTTTGTTGGTAAAGGATATGACTGCGGAGGGTTGTTCCGCTTATCACTGCATGATGTGTGTAATAAACTGGTGAATTCTGTTCATTTTTCTGATGAGTCAGATTTATGGCATTCACGTTTTTGTCATGCAAGCTTTGGCTGTCTTATGCGGTTAGCAAATATAAATTTAATTCCTAAATTTAATTTGGTCAAAAAGTCTAAGTGCCATGTGTGTGTTGAATCAAAACAACCCCGCAAGCCTCACAAGGCTGCTGAGGCGAGGAGTTTGGCACCTCTAGAACTTGTTCATTCTGATCTGTGCGAGATGAATGGAATTTTGACCAAAGGTGGTAAAAGATACTTTCTCACTTTTATAGATGACTCCACTAGATTTTGTTATGTGTATCTCTTAAAAACAAAAGATGAAGCGTTCAATTATTTTAAGGCCTATAAAGCTGAAGTTGAGAACCAACTTGAGAGGAAAATAAAACGGTTAAGGTCTGATCGAGGTGGAGAATATTTCTCTAATGTGTTCGATGAGTTCTGCGTGGAACATGGTATTATTCATGAGAGGACACCGCCATTCTCACCACAATCCAATGGGATTGCTGAAAGGAAAAACCGCACTCTAACAGATTTGGTGAATGCCATGTTGAGTACAGCGGGATTATCCAAGGCATGGTGGGGTGAGGCGATTTTGACAGCATGTCATGTCCTGAATAGAGTTCCAACAAAGAACAAAGAGATCACTCCATTTGAGGAATGGGAAAAGAGAAGAGTAAATCTCTCGTATTTGCGCACTTGGGGTTGCTTGGCTAAAGTGAATGTGCCAATCAACAAAAAGCGTAAACTTGGGCCTAAAACTGTTGACTGTATATTCCTTGGGTACTCTTTTCACAGCACTGGGTATAGGTTCTTAATTATAAAATCTGATGTGCCTGATATGTATGTTGATACTATCATGGAATCAAGAGACGCAACATTTTTTGAGAATGAGTTTCCCATGAAGAATACACCTAGTGATACAAGTCATGAGACTATAATTCCCCATGAGCACGAACTGTCGATTCCTATAGATCATGCTGAGGATTCTCACGTGCACATCCCTGAGGAGGATGACACTATAGTCACTCGAAAGAGCAAGAGACAGAGGGTTGCAAAATCCTTTGGTAATGACTTTATAGTGTACCTTGTGGAAGACACACCAACTACCATTAGTGAGGCATATTCCTCTCCTGATGCTGACTTATGGAAGGAAGCAGTAAGGAGTGAGATGGAATCTATTATGTCTAATGGAACTTGGGAGGTCGTTGACCGTCCTTATGGTTGTCAACCTATAGGTTGCAAATGGATCTTCAAGAAAAAGCTTAGGCCTGATGGTACAATTGAGAGGTACAAGGCAAGGCTTGTGGCCAAAGGATATACCCAAAAGGAGGGTGAAGATTTCTTTGATACCTACTCACCAGTGGCTCGATTGACTACAATTCGCACATTAATAGCCGTGGCAGCCTCTTATGGTCTTATCATTCATCAGATGGATGTTAAGACAGCTTTCCTAAATGGAGAGTTGGATGAGGAGATCTATATGGATCAGCCAGAAGGGTTTATTGCGGATGGTCAAGAGAACAAGGTGTGCAGGTTGATAAAATCATTGTATGGCCTAAAACAAGCACCTAAGCAATGGCATGAAAAGTTTGATAATACTCTTACAGCAGCTGGCTTTGTTGTAAATGAATCTGACACGTGTGTATACTATCGGTATGGTGGGGGTGAGTCTGTTATGCTGTGTCTTTATGTTGATGACATTTTGATCTTTGGATCAAATCTCAATGTGATTGAGGAAGTTAAAAGTCTTCTATCGAACAATTTCGAGATGAAAGATTTGGGAGAAGCTGATGTCATTCTAAACATCAAGCTTGTTAGAGAAGCTGATGGTGGGGTAACTTTGTTACAATCCCATTATGTGGAAAAGGTATTGAGTCGCTTTGGTTTTAGTGACTGTGATCCTGCTCCAACACCTTATGATCCCAGTGTGCTATTGAGAAAGAATCGGAGAATAGCAAGGGATCAATTGACATACTCCCAGATCATTGGCTCGCTCATGTACCTTGCAAGTGCAACAAGGCCAGACATCTCTTATGCTGTGAGTAAGCTAAGTCGGTTTGTGTCGAAACCAGGAGATGATCACTGGCGTGCTCTTGAGAGAGTGTTGCGGTATTTGAAAGGTACTATGACATACGGTATTCATTATACCGGAAACCCAAGAGTGCTGGAAGGCTATTGTGATGCCAACTGGATTTCTGATGCTGATGAGCTTTATGCCACAAGCGGATATGTGTTTCTGTTTGGAGGTGGCGCTGTTTCCTGGAAGTCTTGCAAGCAGACTATCTTAACGAAGTCTACAATGGAAGCAGAACTCGCAGCATTAGACACTGCTGGGGCTGAGGCCGAGTGGCTTCGTGATTTCCTACTGGACTTACCGGTAGTTGAAAAACCGATACCGGCTATTTCCATGAACTGTGACAATCAAACGGTGATTACAAAGGTTAACAGTTCTAGGAATAACATGAAGTCTACAAGGCATGTTAAGAGGAGATTGAAATCTGTCAGAAAGTTGAAAAACTCCGGAGTTATAACTGTGGATTATGTCCACACCTCGAATAATCTGGCAGATCAATTCACTAAGGGTCTATCACGCAATGTGATAGAAAGTGCATCGAGGGAAATGGGTATGAGACCCATGTGAGATCTACTCTAGTGGTAACCTGCTCTATGTGATCGGAGATCCCGTGAAGTAGAGTGGAGAAACAAGCTAGGAGTAGGTTGTGAGGAAAGATCCCTTTCTTAACTCATTTCTGATGCACATCTTTCCTATCTGTAAGGCAGGATGGTATTTACCTTAATGTATTCCAAGAGTCTTATAAAGGTGAGATGTTGTCCTACAGAACATCTTTTGAGGAATACACCTATATGAGTTAGACTGCCAGTCACAGTCTATGTGACTTGGGTAATCCCTAAATACTCATGAAAGGCACTGAAGTGTGACTTATATGCTTCTAAACAGCGGGAATACCCTTTTTGCAGCCAAGTATCAGCAAAGGATTTGAGTGAATCTTATTTCGCACAAAACTGTCAATTCAAGGCATAGTCCATTGTTCAGTTGTGAATGAGTGAAACTCTTATTCTAGATGGATGTTCAACTTAACAGTCTCCATCGAAAACTGGTATATCAAAGGTTTGTGACTCTGATACTTCATCATTACAAACCCTAGAGTTTGGTGGGGATTGTTGGATCTTTTATGGGCCTGGCCCATTTATTGAATAAACTCTATGGTGTGTAATGGTGGAGAATACCAATAGTACCACATTGGAAGTCCAAGGGTCTTTTGCCTTGACTTATATGGTGAGATTTATTCCACTTAACTTGAGAAGTCAAGAAATGGACAAGGGCGTGCCACACGCGCGCGCGCGCCGCCGCCGCCGCCGGCCGGGCCGGGCGTGGCGTGGCGTGGCGTGGCGAGGCGAGGCGTGGCGAGGCGAGGCGAGGCAGGCAGGCAGGCAGGCAGGCGAGCGGGCGTGGTGTGGTTGTGTTAATTTTTAGCACTCACTAACCGCGTACTTCAGCCGAGTGACCCGGTCTCTTCGTCAGCCGAGTGACTCTGTCTCTTCGTCAGCCAGCCGAGTGACCCTTCTCCTTCAGCTGGCCGACTTATGGCGTGACTCGGCGAGTGCTGGCCGACTCATGGCATGACTCGGCGAGAGCTGGCCGACTCTTGGCGTGACTCGGCGACCTTTCTCCTTCAACTTCCCTCTGCGAGAGGTTAAATAGAGGAGCACCCCTGTCACTCGGGACAAGCGTACACACCACTTTCAGAATCACAGTCCAGCCGCCAAGTGAGGGTATTTCCATCTCGTGACTCTGCGCGCACAGAGAAGCGAGAGGGCAGGTGCCTCCGAAGCCGGTGCCGTTCGAGACCTTGCACGGGGATCGGCAATTAGGTTTTTGGGGAGCGTCTACGCGACTACCCAAACATCTACGACATGACAAAGGAAGTTGGACAAGGATCTGGATCAGAGCGCATGGGAGGGTATGATCAGTTTATTTCCTTACTGTTTTGCATTCTACAGATTATATATGTTTTATATATTCATTTGTACCGTTTCATATATAGCAAAGAGTTTATCTCATCTGTTCTGTTACCTTATAATGTGTTATATCTGTTTGTTTTAATTTTACAATCATGCTGTTTATGTTTCTATTTGTTTATTTTCAATTGTTCAGTCAGTTTACATGTTTATCGTATTTATATGATTTATATAATTTATATGCTTTATGTTCTCATGATCCATATTGTTATGGATATATTTGAGAAAGTGATTTCTATGATTAATTATATTTTATATGTCATCATCATAATGTTAATTTATGGAATTAAAATGATATGGAAAATGCCTATAATTCTAACAGTGACCATCAAATAAACTTCTAAACTAAAATTTAAAGGCTTTGTTAAAAAATATATATTTAATAGAACCATTGCTCAAACAAATCAAAGAACTAAAATTTAAATGCTCATGTAAAAACATAAGTTCTTTATAAAATTGGTTGTTGTTATTAAATTTGAGAAAAATGTCGTAGATTTAAAATATGCACTTGAGCATGGTAAACCCTTCTAAGCATCGGGATGCGTTGCTAGACCAACCCTTTCAACCCCCAATCCAGCGACGCGAATAATTCAATGTGTCTCCCTCGACGAGACTCCCTGCCACCACCCGCAGGCCGGGTGTGGACCCACCGATGCAACTTCATTGATGAGAATCCTTGGCTTCCCAACAAAGCCTCGACGCGGCCCCCTCTCTCGGCGAGAGAGCTCGCCATCTCCCCACGAGCTAGGGGTGTAAATGGTCGGTAATAAATCCGCTAGTGAAAATTATTTTCAGAAATATTAAACGGGTTTTATAAACATAAAAAAAATTATTTAAGAACCCACTCCATCCGCCTGTCTCGAAGTCGCAAGTTACATCATTTTTTTATTACGTGGTTATTAGGAATCGAACCGCCGACATTACCCTCACGTCTATCCTTTGCTACCACTCCGCCTATGGCATGCTTTATGTCTAGTTTGTAGTTGTTTTGTCCACATATTACAACCAACTGAGTGTAAATTACTTGTTTGAGACCGTAAATGAATTCAAATAAAAAAATTATCCACTACAAAGTTGAATAACTTTTGAAGTTCTACAACTTTCATTTTGACACTTTTTTCATCCGAGGTAGTTTACAAAATTTGAATTTTAAATTTGGCATACTTATATTCAATTTTTGAGAACCAAAATGAGTTCAAATAAAAAAATTGTCAACTATAAAGTTTCATAACTTTTAGAGATTTATAACTTTTATTTTGGTGGTTTTGTCATACGAGGTCATTTGAAAAACTAAAAAAATTAAGGATAAAATGATTTCTAGTGGCGGTTCCTTAAGAAAGCCGCCACTAGAAATCATGGATTTTTACAGGCCGTTTTCTTAAGAAACCGCCTGTAAAATTACAATTTCTAGTGGTGCTTTTCTTAAGAAACCGCCACTAAAAATAGCACAGACGGTTGATAAATGAATCCGTCTGTAAAAATATATCGCTCCGCAGGCTTTGAGCCTTTTTTTACTAGTGCGAAAAATGGAAAAGTCGGAAACGGATTACGACTGGTAGATTCTGGTATATCGAAAACGCATAAATCCAGACAAAATATCTCGAAATCGATCGAAAAACGGTAACTTAAATTGAAAAAAACTCGTATTAAATAATTCCTAACCACATACAATTGTTCATTTACATCCACATACAAGTCTTAATCACATAAATACATAATACATAGTCTTATCTACACACAATTGATTATATATGTCCACTTATAAGTTTTAACCACACATTACATAAAGTCTTAAAACATATGATTGTTCGTTCACATCCGCATACAAGCCGACCACACAAATACACAATGAGTCTTGACCACAAACAATTTATCATAAATGTCCACTCATAAGTTTTAACCACACAACACATAAGCTTTTAACACACGGTACATAAGCTAAAGATCATGTATCATGTCGTGTAGATCAGTCGATATGACTTCTATGACATCCGAAGAAGTAAATTTCGCATCTAAAATCTCGAAGTCCATAGGAAGGGATGGGACATGCGTGGAAGCTGAATTGCAAGGATACAAGACAATGTGAGTACAAAAAGATCTTCTATAGTTACAAATAAGCAATGTTAAATTACATTATTTTTACAAATGAAAACCGTTTACAAATGCAAACTGTTTAAATTACACGATGTTTGTAAATGAAAATTGTTTCAATGCAAATTGTATAAATTACATGATGTTTAAATGCAACGTCTTATGAGATGTTTAGTATAAGAAATGACTAATATCGATGAGGAATAAGATTATCATACTAATATTAATTATTTACTACGAACAATAAGATGAGTTTCCGGAAATATGGAAAATTACCTGATCTTCCCGAATATGGGAAATACAAAAAATCACCGGATTTCCAAAAAAAAATCGATAAAGACGTCACAACCTTTACCTTTACCATTTCCGATAAATGTTATCCTGTTTTTAGTGTTTTCGTATATCACGTTAAGTCCAAAAATAACCAAAAAAGCGGTAAACTATACCAGAAAATTATCGATATTTTTGAACCATTTTTCGTCCTTACCGCGAGGGACCTCGTGACCTCAGGGAGCATGGTATGGCAAACTTTCATCGCCACGAGGATATGAGCTCGCTCAGTATGACAAGCTCCTCATCACATACCCTTGTGTCGGTGTTCCTTTACAATGATTTGGCGGCTTTGATTAGAGGACTTCTATCTTTTGATTAGGGTATAAAGACGCCACGAACACACTACACACCACACCACACGCACACACATGTGTGCGCGTCCATAACACACAGAAATAGATTGAGAGACCTAGATCTCTAGTGTGTGGTAATACGCAATACTGCTGAATTTTTCAGTACGTGTATATGCCCTAAAACTTGAGAAAATTCTCAGGTAGATAAGAAAACCTGGGTTGAGCAGCGCTCGAATCCAGGCCGACTGCCTCGGGGGAGCATGGTGGTGGCAAACTCTTCATCGCCACGATGACTTGACCTCGCTCACTGTGACAAGCTCCTCGTCACATACCCTTGTGTCAGTGTTCCTTTACAATGATTTAGCGACTTTGATTAGAGGACTTCTCTTTTTTTATTAGGGTATAAGGACGCCACGAACACACACTACTGCACACCACGCCACACGCACACAGGCGTGCACGCCCATAACACATAGAAATAAATTTAGAGGCCTAGACCTCAAGTGTAGAGATGCAATGGGGACCCGATCCTCGATTTCTCGCGGGGAATTCCCCTATTGGACAGGTATGAGACTAATTTAGTCCCGAGGGGATCTAAATAGAGAAAATTTAATCTCCTTGTACCCACTCCACGAAACTTTTTTTATCCAAGTTAGTCAATTTAGTTGTTAAAATTATAGTAAAACTCAGTGCATGGCATGTTATAAAATAGCAAAGTAAATTCTAAAGTAGATGCCTCTTATAATTTTCAATCTTGTTTGTTAAATTTGTATTCATTTTATAGAATCAATTTAAATTTATCTTTAAAATTGTACTTTTAGCGGGGATAGATTCCCCTCGGGATTCCCCACGGGGATAAATTTCCCGACGGAAACGAAAAAAGCTCTCCCGTGAGCGTTCACGAGGACGGGGAGCCATTCCCCAACGGGGAAATTCCCGTTGTCATCCCTACTCAAGTGCGTGGAAACACGCAATACCGCTGAATGCGCACTTATATGTATAACCTAAAACCTGAGAAAATTCTTAGAGCTTGTTCGGTTAGCTCTCAATCCATGTGAATTGAGTGAGATTGGATAGGTTTGAATCTCAAACAATTCAATTTTTTTTTAATTTTTTTCAATCCTATCCAATTCATGTGTATTGTGAATAACCGAACAAAACCTAAATAAAACCTAAATAGGTGCGCTCGAACCCAGGCCGGCTACGACTAGCCACCCTGGCTAAGGCTGGCTCCAACAAGGTCCCCTAAAGGGTTCTCTACCCTAAATATAGAGGATTAAACGGTCCTCTACGCTCTCCAGCAACGTCCTCTAAACGGTCCTTTAAATTTAGAGGACGCTGTTGGATTCTCTATATATAGAGTTTCTCTAAACGGTCCTCTATCCATTTGACTACTTTTAAATAACCGTTTACCAAAACTAAAATATGTACAATACATTTGAGAGTATGATAAATACGTATGTACAAAAAATAAAATTAAAAAATGTCTTTAATGTGGGTATTTGAGTATAGAGGACGTGATTTAGAGGACGTTGTTGGAGAGAAATGAGATATAAAGGATGAAATCTTTTAGAGAAGACTGTAAAGGACAGATATAGAGAATGAATATAGAGGGCGTTGCTGGAGACAGTCTAATGCCCGGTCCCTATTAGAGGACTTATATTGGAACAACTAAAAAATTAAGACCTTAAAAATAAAGTAAAAATCCCTAAAATAAAAATTAGGAGCCCTAATTTAAGAACAGGGGCTCCTCGAGATGCTCGGAGCATATCTGAGCAACAAAATATGCTCCCACATCAGAACGACAAAATCTGCATCGATGGGTGCTCTACATCTTCGAAGGAATCAAGTATCCAACTCAGCAGGAAGAAAACAAACGACAACCAGCTAAGCACGACATCGAACATTCGAGCCATTGCATACCCTTCTGGAGGTAATCTGAACACGATGATTGCCCACCACTTTTACCACCGACAATACAGTGAACGGCCATTCTGAGATCTTGGGATTCTCCCTAAAATATCATTACAAAGTAAAGATACACAATTACAATAAAACATAAATTACTCCCTCCCGTTCGCCGGTTATACACCACATGATTCCCACAACATTAGTGAATAGTACTATACTGCAGAGGTCACTACTAGCACCAGTCCCACAACGTGGTCAAACTTGGGGCATTAAGTGACCACTGGGCCACCCAAGATGCACATCTCCGCTCCTGGCTACGGAGGGAGGGATAATGTACTTCGCCATAAAGTACAGTTGACATTTAGCATCGTCAAGATTGATCTGGACCAATATCACCTGCGACATTTCCAATTTTACATGTTTAAAACAGTGCAAGTACAGAAAAAAAGGGCAAGCCGCAAGCCTGCCTGTCAGGGTTTAGGTAACAGCAAAGCAACTTTCATTGTGATACCTTTTCTTCTTAGTCTTTTCACCCGAGGATGTTGGGTTGCTGTGCCAGTTCCGTTTGCGTTGGTTGATGAACCAGTTGTTAATCTGCTTTAGCTGCAATCCCGTTTCCTGCACCAGTCGGGCCTTGTCGTCTTCCTGGATGAATAAGCAAAGAGTGGATAAGCAATGAACCCAAGCTGATAGCAAAAGTTAACGAGGGAATTATATCGCCGTGGTGTCACATACAGTTGGGTATGGCCACTTGGAATGAGCTTGCCACCAAGCTTTCAGCACAGATGCAGTATCTCCAGGAAGTTTCCCAGCTCTGCGCTTGCGCATAATCTCTTCCCTGATATCAACAAGCTTTTCTTTGTAACCCTAGAGGTATGAAATATTCTGTTAGTCAACAATGCACCATAAGCAGTGACGAATGAAGCATTTTAAAGAGAGAGACCTGCTTAAGCTCGTTCTTTAGCTCCTGCCGTACACGCTCAACTAAGGATCGTTCACCCTCTGTCAGCATTAAGGGGCCAAAGCCCATACCATCTGATCCATCATTTCCATCAAACATGTTGGCTTCGCTATCCACCTGGTTGTCTTCATCATCAGACATGGTCGCTCCAGTGCCTTCACCAGGAGATGCCCCTGCAGAACCAATCCTAGCCTCACTCAGTTTTGCCTGACGACGGTGATTTCTGTAGTACTGTTCTATTAGCTGATCTCATAAATTCAGTTCAGGTGTACATGGTGCAAGAGTAGATCAATAGAAAGGTGTGTATGGTGCACAAAATTTAGTTGACATTGCTTCTATAAGTTGCACATCTAAATGCTACCATGGACAACCATCTGTGATCAAGGGTGAAGCTAGGTTCAACACCGTGGATGCAAATGCCCCCCCCCCCCCCCCCCCCAAAATACCAATCCTATAGATTTAGTTAACATTTCACCATATATACACCCCTAGAAAAAAAATATGCACCCACAAGGCTAAATACACCCTCCTCAATTTTGCTCTAGCTTCGCCACTGTCTGTGATAGACTAAGGGCCTATTTGGGAACACGGTATTTCCTTAGTATGCACCCACAAGGCTAAATGCATTTTTTTATTAGAATGCATGTGTTTAAAGAGCTTTCACGTACTCATACTTTTGCAAAATATTTTTTTTCTTTTCACTGTTTCCTTTTTAGCTAATGCTGATGTTTCCTTTCTTTCAATTACTACATAGTTGCAATAAATACTGAAAGCACTTTGTTGTTTTTTTCATCTGACAGCAAGGCTGCAATTATTGAAATGATAAAAGCAAGTGATGTATATCTGAAAGCTTCAAGCACGTTTCTGAATTAACACAAGATTAAAAAAAAAGAAAACAATCTACCTGTTAGGCTTTGTAAAGATTGTTCAAGCTCCCAGCAACCCATCACTGCTTCCATTGCATGAACACGTACATGCTGCTGGAGTTGTTCCTTGAATGAGCAAAGGAGCAATACATAGTGCGTCTGTAATAATAAAACAGTGACATATTAGAATCTGAGAACAGGAATACCTGGCAAAAACAGATGATGCAAGATGTTAACTATGTACGGAATCCTAGACAAAGACAACTCTACTTCTAGTGAAGCAACACAGTCATTGTAAACATCCATAGTGAGGTAGAAGCATCAGTGCATAGGCTTATTTAATCCAATAAATGACATGCCAATAAAACAAAACTCGAATTAGACGACATTAAATCAGCACAAATCATACAATAGCAAACAGGCTTACAGTATATGATCATTTCCCTCTATTGCTTGAAACAAATAGAAGTAAGGGTTCCGTTGATCTGATACAATTCTCCAAAACTGACTGAGCCATGAGGTCAACTACCATAATCCAAGTCAGACAACTATTGCAGTGAATAAGCTTAACCACAAAAAGGCTCCAGCCATGAGGCCACGTCCTCCTCATCCTACTTCGCAAGTACTACTACTACCCACAGCTTGAGAATTAGCTTGGGATTCCTTATCTCAGTTCTCCAAATCCATGTACTAAAAAAATGGGGAAACCGGGAAACTTATAGACAAAGCGGAGCGCTAATTGAGAGGTTCCGCGTACAGGTAATCCAGTCAACCAATCCTTCCTTCAATCCCAAAATTTCAAATTCCCCACGCCGTAAATCCGCAAGCCCATAGCTGTTCAACTGCAGCGCACAGCTGCCAGGCAGGCGGGAAGGGGCACGTAAGGGGTCGAGCCGTACCATGAAGAGGTCGAGCTCCTCGCCGCCGGACGGTCCTCCCGCTGCCGCGGCCCCGGCGGCGGCGGCTAGTGGCGGGGGGCGCGCGGCGATCTGCGCGTCGATGCGAGGGAGCTGGTCGACGGGGGTGGCGACGCGGAGGCAGGCGACGTGCGCCTCCAAAAGGCGCTCGTACAGCGGGTGCGCCGCAACGGCCGCCTTCTCCCTCTCCCCGCCGACGCCGGGGGAGAAGCCGCTAGGGTTCGGCGACGACGCGGCGGCGGCGGCGGCCGCAGCTGCCGCGGCGTCCATGGACAGCCCATGGTCGGGGTAGTGGAACGACATCCCCGTGGCGCGGAGCGGACGGAGTCGCCGGCGACCTCGGCAGTTGGGGGGTTTTGGTTGGTGGTGGTGCGAGGGACAAGCGGATGGATGGATGATGATGGCGTAGGTTGGTTTTGGTTGGAAGGCTCCACGGGTCGGGGTTGGTTTTCTTTCGTCGCCGCGCAGGCGGGCCCAGGCTCAGGCGCATCAGCTCTGCAGGGCAGCTGCTTGAGTGTGATGTGACCATATCCGCTGCGTGGGGACCCACACTTGTCAAGGTGGGTGTGCTAATTGCTACACTTCCTCCGTCTAAAAAAGCGACATGCTATAATAATTAATCTAAGTTAGGTATGTTTGACTTTATGTAACACGTAATCCCTCCAGCCAAAAGTGTTTCTAAAACCTCATAAACAATCTCCAGTAGACCACATATCTATATCTCATCTCATATCGCATATTCTGTTTCAAACTCCACGCTACAAACAAGTATCAAACAATGATGTCTACAATTTCGTATCCCTATTTTACACAATCCATCGAAAACTGACATAACAAATTTATAAAATTGTGTAGGTACTTTTCCCAATACAAATATGTAGATATACATTATATGTTTCCAAACCAAATAATCGAGAAGTTATTGATACTTGTAGTTGCTAAGGCTTGATCAAATATATAGTTCTAAACGAGTGTTTTTTCTAACCAAAATGAGTAATTTGATAAAGTGATTTAGACCATGTTTGAATATACCAGAGCTAATAGTTAGCTGACTAAAATGTTTCTAGTAGAATTAGCTAGCTAACACTAGTTGACTCAATATTAGTTGATTTGCTAAAAATGGCAAATAGTCGAACCGTTTAGATTCTACAACTAATTTTAACAAATAGTGCATCCAAACAAAACCTTAATCACAGTCTATTAATCTAGCTTTCCAACTCTGATTCACTATCTTTCAATCTAGCCCCAAATAATTCTTTACTCTATCTCGTTAGAGCAAAGAAGACAAACGAAAGGTTATTCAAGTCTGTGGCACAAGCAACTATCTTCAATGGTCTTTTCTATATCTATTTTTTACATATAAATTATTTTCTCTATCTTATATTTCTTTCACAATATTCTCTAACTCGTAGGGACGTTTTTTGCTCGGAGTTTGTATACTATATGTATTTATCATATCCCCCAATATATTGTATATATTTTAATTTTGCTTAAGTTATTCTCTAAAGTATAAAAATTGGTAGAGAAAATGAGAGATAGTCTTTCTATAAAGAGGATGGATGAATGTACTCTATATTTAGACGAGGCTTGAGAAGACGCTATTAGGCTATGTCTAGCTGTCGGTGTTTTGGGTCCGACCGCACACCCGGGGTTGCCCCTCAAGGTGTTTTAGGAGTAGGAAGGTGTCAACAACTGTAGCAAAATGGTTCGTGCCGATCGCACGAGGGACGGTGGACAAGATTTACAGGTTCGGGCCGCTTAGTGATGCGTAACACCCTACGTCCTGACGAGTATGCTTGGTGGATATGATTACAAGAGAGCTCTCTGGATCGAGAATTCAGAGAGTTGGTGTGGGTGGCTAAGTAATGGGTCGATCGTTCTGAAGGGGTGCCCCCTAGGCCTTATATACTCGACTGTGGGGCAGTACACATGGATAAGATAACAACAAGTGGCTAAAAGATAGTGAACCTCTTGAGATTATCCTTTACGTAACCCTCTCCGACTTATCCTCACGTGGCTTCGTTGCATGGAGGCTCCAGCGCGGGAAAGTCGGATCTTCGTTGCGGCCACTCGCTCGACGCTATGGGCCGTCCGGGTTTGCACCAATCCGGCCTCACGTCGCTCTGCTTTGCTGGTTGTTTCCCCCCAGGCCCATGAAAGAATAACCTTACGATTTATTGGGCCCTCGGGCCTTTCGTGAGGTCCTTTACTCTTTCCGTGGACCCGGGGGATATCTATCCCCCACAAGCCCCCGATCTTTGGGTTAATTTAGAGGTAATCAACCCGAAGATCTCAGGTCCAGCTTGTAGGTGATTTGAAGAAAGATGGCTTCCTGTTGTTCTCTCCTGCTTCGATCACTTGTTGACCAAAACCTAGTTTCGTGCCTGTGCCTTAGAGATCGGCATTCCTATTTGTAGGATTCTGAACTTCATTAGGTGCACCGGAGGTGCACCCAATGGGTGTAGCCCCCGAGCTTCGAGTAGATTTTAGAAAATAATCTACTCGAAGGTCTTCAGTAGAGATTATTTCCATTTGTGTTCCTTCATTTCGGTTGAGGATTGGCTCTTTAATCTTGTCCCATGCTCTTAGAAATTGGCACTATCTCGGCTTAGAATGATAATCCATGGGGTGCACCGACGGTGCACCCAATGGGTGTAGCCCCCGACCTTCAAGTGGATTTTTTGAGGATAATTCGCTTGAAGGTCTTCTTTTTATGTCCTTTTGCTGAAGATTACTCTTTCTGCTTATAAAAAAGTTGGCATGATGTCATCCGTGCTATGTCATCAATATTATGCTCCAGAGGTCAGCATGTATTTTGTCTTTTGCAGCCGAGTTTGCAATCCTTCCATATCTTGCTAGGTAGCGTAATTTATTTGCTCTGCGACTGATTGGACATTCGATGGACGTTCTCTGTCTAGTCTTCAAGTCGTGTCTGTCGACCATATTTTGCACTCTGCTGGCTATACTTGGCTTCCCTCTAACTCTTGTTGATATCTCATTTTTGTCTTGAGGCATTCACTGCATGCTCTGCACAGATGTGACCATTTTGAAAAATATACTGACAATTCCTGGGCGTCCCCCCAATGGGTGTGGGCAAGGGACGGCTTGGTACGCTAAGTGTTTTAGCCGGCTGCTTCTGAGTTGTAATGTGATGGGACGGCGAGTGTAATCATACCCTTTGCGCTGTTGACTGGAGTCCCAATGGGTGTAGTGCTGCATGAACGGCGTCAGCCGCCTGACGTGTCTTCGGACGGGTGGAAGTGCATATTGAATGCTTTGCGACTGTTCAGTGACCGCGGTTGGAGGTGAGCGGTTGCCTTTCTCTTCTATAAATAACGCTGTTGCCCCTCTGGTTTCTTCACATCTCTTCGCTACTCCTTACTGCTTCCTTCTCTTCTTTCCCGCTTGCTTCCACCATGGGCAAAAACAACAAGTGCAAGCGCGAGCCGACTCCTCCATCGGAGGATTTCGGTGACTCGGAATACTCGGCCTGGAATCTGCCTCCTGCCAAAGCCTTCACTCTTTTCGTGTCAAATCCACCTGCGACTGATGGCAATTTGGGCCTTAGAACGCGGCCCTCTGATGAAGAAGTCAATGCTTTGGTTGCTTCACTTGGGAAAATTCCTGATGATGAACGACAAGTCCATTTCGAGGTGCCTTTGGATCCTAATGATGCAGAAATGAATGCCATGCTTGATATGTTGGCTGAAGATTCTTCTGACGCTACTCCTGCTGAGACATTGGCAGTGGCGCCTCTCCCAGAGGTCGGTATAACCTTGGATGTTCAGATACCTGTCCGTGTTCGCTCGAGGCGTCCTTGCCGAACCAATCAAACTGATCTTTCTGTTGATGAGCAGAAAAAGAAAAAGAGACGTATTCGGCGAGTATCTAGTTTGGATCAGGGTGCTGGTCCCTCGGTTCCTGCTGCTGAGGAGGTTCCTGTGCCTGAATTTACTGATGCTGATCCCAATGGGTGTGGTATGTCTGTTGCTGATCCCAATGGGTGTACTCCATCCGTCGTTGATCCCAATGGGGGTGTTGCCTGTGTTGCTGATGAAGACGATAGGGAGGAAGAGAATGAGGTCCCTCTGACTCGGAAGAACAGTCGGCAATTCCTCGCCAGTGGGGAAAGTAGTGGAGTTCCTTCTCCTGCTTTATCTGCCCTCGTTGGTCTGCAAGAAATATCCCTGGCCGACTTTGATCAAACTCTTGAGGATATGATCCCAGAGGACTTGTTATCAGGGCCAGTGGATGATGATGTAACGGAAGCTTGTGGTGCCGTGCCAGATGCTGGGTTGAGGTCATCTCGTGCCTCGTCAACCTTAGAGCGCGATCTCGAGGGTCGGGATGCTAACTTGGATTGTCCTGATTCCATGGAAGTAGCCGAGGGCCCGTCAACCTTAGAGGTGGTTACTGCGGGGAGTCTGGACCTCAAGAATGGTGCTGACACATGCCCAGCCCCCGAGGGTGTCGTCGGGGATGACTTAGCTCGGGCGAAGATTGCGAGCCACTGCCCAGCCCCCGAGGGTGCTGCCGGGGATGATCCAGCTCAAGTAGGCAGTGCCAACTATGACCCAGCCCCCGAGGGTGCCCAGACAGGGTCTCCTTCCGGCACTTCCATGGACGTTCACGCGGGGTCACCTCCACACTCTGGCTGCATGGTGGTGGCCCAAACTTTGGACCAGGGCGTCGCTTTAGAGGGCAGCGTCCCCGCTGATCGGGTGTCCGGCTCTGTTGAAGGCGCTGAACTGACTCCCTCCGTTCCGTTGCAAACTGCTTCGGGTGGTGACCTTGCGCCTGGTTATCAGCTGATTTCTTCGCGAGGCCTCTTCTCCCACCGCTTGTCAGGTTGTTGATTTGTGTCGCGTCGTGGTGCTGCTGGTGCGGGCTTTGCTCCTCCGATGAGGTCCTGGGCTCGCTCGTCGGCGGTGATGTAGAGGTCGGCTTCCCGGAACAGCTCCTCGGAGGTAGTCGGCGCCTTCTGTAGTATGGCTCGGACGAAAGCCGAATCATTGGATCCTCGGTAGAAGTCCTCGATCACGGCCGCCTCCGTGACATCGGGGATACGATTCCTCATGGTTTGAAACCTCTTGAGGTACGACCGGAGAGTCTCGTCCCCCCGGCGCTTGATAGATTTGAGGTCCCACGGTTGCGCCGGCTTGTCGGAGAGGGACTGGAAGTTGGCGGTGAAGCGTCGACTGAAGTCTCCCCATACGTCGATGCAGTGTCGGGGTAGATGTCGCAGCCATTGCAGCGCGTCTTGCCCAAGGACAATGGGTAAGTATGCGGTCATCACGTCTTCGGACGCCCCGGCAGCTCGAGCAGCGGTGGTGTAGACGGCTAGCCAACCCCATGGATCCTGCTTAGGTTCATACTTGTCAACATTGGATACCTTGAAGTTGGGAGGCCATTGGATGGCCCTAAGGCGCGGAGTAAGGGCGGACACTCCGCACGTGTCCTCCTGTCGTCGGGGTCGATGTCTGTCCCGGGGAGGGGAGTTGTGATTGTGATTCCTCGACCGTCCCCGGGTGGTTCCGCCAGTTGAAGCCGTTGCCGACTCAGTCCTGGTAGCTTGGCTCTGAGTCGGGATGCCATGATCCCTGTCATACTCCTCTCGACGACGAATCTCGTTCTCATGCCGCCGTTCTCGCGAAGCATTGATGGAGCTCCGCGCGTCTCGACGACTGTTGATGGCGTGTCGTAGATCGTTCGGCGGGTGGGCAAGCGGTAGAAGATGATTGGCCGCCTGGGTGAACAGTCATCGGTAGCCGTCGGCGTCAGGAGTCCGAGGAAGTCCTTCAGCTATCCGAGCCAGCACCCCTCCGACTTCGCTCGGCGTGTTCATGGCTCGGGCGAAGTCGGGGTTCAGGTTGCGCCCGAAGAATGGATTTTCTCGACGTTGCCTTGCATCCTGCTCAGCCTGTTCCTGAGCTCGTCGGCGATCACGTCGTCGGGAGTTCCTTCGCTCTCTGAAGACGCGTTCTTCCGGGGTTTCTCCTACCTCCGAGACCTCGTCTCGCGAGACAGGCTGTTCCGGATTCCGCTCTCCGGCCGCATGATGTCGTCGGACGTTCCTGCGCCGGTTCCTCCGTCGACGGGACTCTCGTTGAGGCGGTTCCTCTCCGGGTACAGTCGGCTCGTCGTCGGAGATGGCGGGCGATTCCGCTCTTCCGATGAAGAAAACGTCGGGGTAGAACGGTGCTGCCGTCGTGGTGATCTTCTTTCGGAGAGTCGGAGGTTGCGCTTCTCCGGTATTTTCGGAGTTTGTTGGGGGAGACCTTTTTTCCGGCGGATCCGCGATGCGATGCAGAATTCCTTCTCCATCCGCTACGAATGAGATCGTTCCGAAGTGGAGCACGAATTCGGGACGCAGGGTGATCTTGCTGTTGAAGGAGATGGCCATTGAGCTAGCTTGGATTGTCGACACACCCCCTACCTGGCGCGCCAGCTGTCGGTGTTTTGGGTCCGACCGCACACCCGGGGTTGCCCCTCAAGGTGTTTTAGGAGTAGGAAGGTGTCAACAACTGTAGCAAAATGGTTCGTGCCGATCGCACGAGGGACGGTGGACAAGATTTACAGGTTCGGGCCGCTTAGTGATGCGTAACACCCTACGTCCTGACGAGTACGCTTGGTGGATATGATTACAAGAGAGCTCTCTGGATCGAGAATTCAGAGAGTTGGTGTGGGTGGATAAGTAATGGGTCGATCGTTCTGAAGGGGTGCCCCCTAGGCCTTATATACTCGACCGTGGGGCAGTACACATGGATAAGATAACAACAAGTGGCTAAAAGATAGTGAACCTCTTGAGATTATCCTTTACGTAACCCTCTCCGACTTATCCTCACGTGGCTTCGTTGCATGGAGGCTCCAGCGCGGGAAAGTCGGATCTTCGTTGCGGCCACTCGCTCGACGCTATGGGCCGTCCGGGTTTGCACCAATCCGGCCTCACGTCGCTCTGCTTTGCTGGTTGTTTCCCCCCAGGCCCACGAAAGAATAACCTTACGATTTATTGGGCCCTCGGGCCTTTCGTGAGGTCCTTTACTCTTTCAGTGGACCCGGGGGATATCTATCCCCCACAAGCCCCCGTTCTTTGGGTTAATTTAGAGGTAATCAACCCGAAGATCTCAGGTCCAGCTTGTAGGTGATTTGAAGAAAGATGGCTTCCTGTTGTTCTCTCCTGCTTCGATCACTTGTTGACCAAAACCTAGTTTCGTGCCTGTGCCTTAGAGATCGGCATTCCTATTTGTAGGATTCTGAACTTCATTGGGTGCACCGGAGGTGCACCCAATGGGTGTAGCCCCCGAGCTTCGAGTAGATTTTAGAAAATAATCTACTCGAAGGTCTTCAGTAGAGATTATTTCCATTTGTGTTCCTTCATTTCGGTTGAGGATTGGCTCTTTAATCTTGTCCCATGCTCTTAGAAATTGGCACTATCTCGGCTTAGAATGATAATCCATGGGGTGCACCGACGGTGCACCCAATGGGTGTAGCCCCCGACCTTCAAGTGGATTTTTTGAGGATAATTCGCTTGAAGGTCTTCTTTTTATGTCCTTTTGCTGAAGATTACTCTTTCTGCTTATAAAAAAGTTGGCATGATGTCATCCGTGCTATGTCATCAATATTATGCTCCAGAGGTCAGCATGTATTTTGTCTTTTGCAGCCGAGTTTGCAATCCTTCCATATCTTGCTAGGTAGCGTAATTTATTTGCTCTGCGACTGATTGGACATTCGATGGACGTTCTCTGTCTAGTCTTCAAGTCGTGTCTGTCGACCATATTTTGCACTCTGCTGGCTATACTTGGCTTCCCTCTAACTCTTGTTGATATCTCATTTTTGTCTTGAGGCATTCACTGCATGCTCTGCACAGATGTGACCATTTTGAAAAATATACTGACAATTCCTGGGCGTCCCCCCCCCCCAATGGGTGTGGGCAAGGGATGGCTTGGTACGCTAAGTGTTTTAGCCGACTGCTTCTGAGTTGTAATGTGATGGGACGGCGAGTGTAATCATACCCTTTGCGCTGTTGACTGGAGTCCCAATGGGTGTAGTGCTGCATGAACGGCGTCAGCCGCCTGACGTGTCTTCGGACGGGTGGAAGTGCATATTGAATGCTTTGCGACTGTTCAGTGACCGCGGTTGGAGGTGAGCGGTTGCCTTTCTCTTCTATAAATAACGTTGTTGCCCCTCTGGTTTCTTCACATCTCTTCGCTACTCCTTACTGCTTCCTTCTCTTCTTTCCCGCTTGCTTCCACCATGGGCAAAAACAACAAGCGCAAGCACGAGCCGACTCCTCCATCGGAGGATTTCGGTGACTCGGAATACTCGGAGGAGGAGTTCTCCTCCGAGTCCGAGGGGTCTCCGGCTCCCGTCTCTCCCCCGGCGTCGTCCGATGACTCGGACGACTCCCAGGGGATAGCCGCGGAGGTCTGGACGTACATCCGGGCCGTCGAGCGCTCCGGGCTCGAGGGCTCGGATGAGTCGGAGTACTCCTCGGATGAGGAGGACTCGGACGAGGGCGGCGAGGACGACGACGACGACGAGGACGACGACGGCGACGGCGACGGCAGCGGCAGTGGCAGGGGCGGCGGCGACGACAGCAGCAAGGGCAGCACCAAGGGCGGCAGCAGCAGGGGCAGCACCAAGGGCGGCGGCGGCGGCAGGGGCAGCACCAAGGGCGGCGGCGGCGGCAGGGGCAGGGCCAGTGGCTAGATGCCACTGGTCTTTTTAGATATTAGTATAGATTAGAAATAGTATAGTGAAATAATGTAGTAGTATTAGTAATGTAGAGTAGTATAGTGTAGCGTAGTAGTAGTAGTAGCAGTAGGGGAGTATCAACTCATAATGAGTTGATTTGTAAGTATTGCCACTTCCCTTAATGAAGAATGACTTTGGTTTCCTCTTGATGACTCGTTTTGTTTGATTATAAATCTGATTCTTTTGAGACAATAGACGAACAACTTGATCATCATACTGACGCTCCCAGAAGTAGCCGCCGAGCAATATTGCAGTCTGTATCGACGTTTTTAGAAGTAACGCCGAGCGACTGAGCGCTATACCAGCGTCTTAGAGGCGATGCCGAGCGATTGAAGGTCGACGTCGGCATTTTAGAAGTAATGCCGTGCGATTGAACATGAGACCGGTGTTTTAGAGGCAACGCCGAGTGATTGAAGGTCACTGTCGGCATTTTAGAAGTAATGCCGAGCGATTGAGCTCGAGATCAGCGTTTTAGAGGCAACGTCGAGTGATTAAAGGTCGCCGTCGGCATTTCAGAAGTAACGCCGAGCGATTGAACTCGAGATCAGCGTTTTAGAGGCAACGCCGAGTGATTAAAGGTCGTTGTCGGCATTTTAGAAGTAATGCCGAGCGATTGAGCTCGAGATCAGCGTTTTAGAAGCAACGCCGAGTGATTAACGGTCGCCGTCGGCATTTTAGAAGTAATGCCGAGCGATTGAGCTCGAGATCAGCGTTTTAGAGGCAACGCCGAGTGATTAAAGGTCGCCGTCGACATTTTAGAAGTAATGCCGAGCGATTGAGCTCGAGATCAGCGTTTTAGAAGCAACGCCGAGTGATTAACGGTCGCCGTCGGCATTTTAGAAGTAATGCCGAGCGATTTAGCTCGAGATCGGCGTTTTAGAGGCAACGCCGAGTGGTTAAAGGTCGCCGTCGACATTTTAGAAGTAATGCCGAGCGATTGAGCTCGAGATCAGCGTTTTAGAGGCAACGCCGAGTGACTGAGTGGTGACGTCGGCGTTTTAGAGGCAATGCCGAGTTATTTTGAGGATAACACCCGAGTGATGAGATGGCCCACCAGTTTTTGGAAATAACCGCCGAATGACCACGTGGCATGCTGGGATTTTGGAAATAACTGCCGGGTGATGACTGGGCACTTTTTGAAACGGTATCTGGTCCGAGAATATCCCATAAGAGCTGCACTTTTAGCCGCCTTTGCTTTCCGCGCCCTAGTTCTTGCATTCCCGCTTCCGAATCCTCTCTGCGCTCGCCTCCAATCTGCTCACTGGTAGAACCGTGCCAGATGCTGGGTTGAGGTCATCTCGTGCCTCGTCAACCTTAGAGCGCGATCTCGAGGGTCGGGATGCTAACTTGGATTGTCCTGATTCCATGGAAGTAGCCGAGGGCCCGTCAACCTTAGAGGTGGTTACTGCGGGGAGTCTGGACCTCAAGAATGGTGCTGACACATGCCCAGCCCCCGAGGGTGTCGTCGGGGATGACTTAGCTCGGGCGAAGAGTGCGAGCCACTGCCCAGCCCCCGAGGGTGCTGCCGGGGATGATCCAGCTCAAGTGGGCAGTGCCAACTATGACCCAGCCCCCGAGGGTGCCCAGACAGGGTCTCCTTCCGGCACTTCCATGGACGTTCACGCGGGGTCACCTCCACACTCTGGCTGCATGGTGGTGGCCCAAACTTTGGACCAGGGCGTCGCTTTAGAGGGCAGCGTCCCCGCTGATCGGGTGTCCGGCTCTGTTGAAGGCGCTGAACTGACTCCCTCCGTTCCGTTGCAAACTGCTTCGGGTGGTGACCTTGCGCCTGGTTATCAGCTGATTTCTCCTGATCTGGGGATCCCTTCATTCTTTTCCAACCTCCAGGTACTGTGCTGTTTTTTTTGGCTTGATTTTTACATTGCATGAACTTCTGCCATTATGCCCATCTGTTCTTCTCATCAGGTTTTGGTGGATGGGATGACCAGCCAGCTGAGATTGCAGGGTGCTCCTGTCCCGGAAGTGGCTTCGTCTCTTTCGTGTTGGAATCCAGTGTCACTTCATCGTCGTGTATCCAAGTTGGAGGCAACTAACGCTGGTTAGTGCCCTTTTTCTTTTCTTCGCGTTTGTTGTGGACTGTTTTACCTTCTGACCTTGTTTTGTTTGGTTACCTCTTGTTAGGAATGACTCGACAGATTGCAATTCTTGAGGAAAAACATTCTCAAGATCAGGCTGAATTGGCTCAGCGATGCACTGATCTCGAGGAAAAGTACTCTCAAAGTCAGATTGAGCTGAGTCAGGTCTCTGCCGCCTTAGATGATGCCAATGCGTTGAGTTCTTCCCTGCATGCTCAGCTCGACTCTGAAAAGGTGATATACGAAACTGTGCTTTGCCTTACTGCGCTCCTATTACTTGCCTGGTTTTTGAAGGAACTGACTTGTGCTTGCAGGAAGAAAAACGTATCCTTGCCGCTTCTCGTGACAATCTTGACAGGTTGTATCGAGATTCTAGCAATTCACTGACCATTTTGGAAAGAAGTCATCGCTTCACCATGGAAGAATTAGACCTTCATCGTCGTAAGCTGCAAGAATCCATGGAGGAGGTAACCCGGCTTAAGCAGTTGATATCAGCGAAGGATGCTACTATCAAAGGGCTCCGAGCTTCCAAAAAATCCATTGCCCAGGAGTTAGAGAGTGCTCGACTGGCTGTTAAAACTGCTGAAGAAACTTCTGTTACTCTCAAGGCCCAACGCGACAAAGCCCTGGACAAGGCTATTCGGGCGGGACGAATTTTGATGAGGAGACCCGGCGTGATTGTTCCCGAAGATATAAGGGCTGACGTGAACGCTGCCCCTGATTCCTCGAGTCGCCCTTCTTCGTCGGTTGCTCCTGGAAAAGACATTGCAAAATAGAAAAAACATTTCGCGTGTTCCAAGCGCACGGTTCACATGATCGAGTGTTTGTTAGAGGACACCAGTTTACCATTCGAATGACCTAATTACTGTTTCACTGTATCAGAATTTATTAGTTAATGAGTTAGCAATAATGACGCATGATGATTATGAAATTTGTTTGCGGGATATGGAAGTCATCCCCCGAATCATATAGGCGTGAGCATGTTGTATCGGTCTTAAGTTGCTACCAACTTTAAGTTGATTGCTGCGTTTGTAGGGCATAGTGGTCACCCTAAGTTAAGTATGCGTGAGCATGTTGCACCGCCTTAAGTCGTTGCCAACTTGAGTCGATTGCTCCGTTAGCAGGGCATAGTGGTCACCCCGAGTTAAGTAAGCGTGAGCATGTTGCACCGCCTTAAGTCGCTGCTGACTTAAGTCGATTGCTCCGTTAGCAGGGCATAGTGGTCACCCCGAGTTAAGTAAGCGTGAGCATGTTGCACCGCCTTAAGTCGCTGCTGACTTAAGTCGATTGCTCCGTTAGCAGGGCATAGTGGTCACCCTGAGTTAAGTAAGCGTGAGCACGTTGCACCGCCTTAAGTCGCTGCTGACTTAAGTCGATTGCTCCGTTAGCAGGGCATAGTGGTCACCCTGAGTTAAGTAAGCGTGAGCACGTTGCACCGCCTTAAGTCGCTGCTGACTTAAGTCGATTGCTCCGTTAGCAGGGCATAGTGGTCACCCTGAGTTAAGTAAGCGTGAGCATGTCGCACCGCCTTAAGTCGTTGCCGACTTAAGTCGATTGCTCCGTTAGCAGGGCATAGTGGTCACCCCGAGTTAAGTAAGAATGCAAGTCAATCGTGAATGAATTGAGTATCCTTGAGACCTCTTTTTTATTGATGACATATTTCCACTTTACAGAGTACACCATCATCGTCCCAGCAGTTTTGAGGTACAGCTAGGGATAAAACTTCCTGAGGTGTTCTATGTTCCAGGAGTTCCCAACTTCCGTGCCATCCATCTGAGTGAGGCGATATGATCCGGGCCGAGTGACTTCTACTACTACGAAAGGTCCTTCCCATAAGGGTGATAACTTGTGTCGTCCCTCCCCCGTTAGAATTCGGCGGAGGACGAGATCCCCTACTGAGAAGAATCGTTGTCGCACAGCCTTGTCGTGATAGCGCCTTAGAGTCTGCTGGTACCTTGCTGATTGGATTACTGTGTTTAACCGTTCTTCCTTGAGTATATCTATGTCTTCCAGCCTGGTGGTCTCAGCTTCTGCTATGTTTTCAAAGATCAGCCTTGGCGCCCCAAACTTGAGATCAGCAGGTAGCACTGCCTCCGACCCATAGACCATGAAGAAAGGAGTGTTCCCATGCAAAGCTCGACTAGGTTGGGTTCTGAGGCTCCAAACAACATAGGGTAATTCCCTTATCCACTTTCCTGCAAATTTTTCATTCTTATCGAAGATCTTTTTCCTGAGTGCATCCAGTATCATCCCGTTGGCTCGCTCAACTTGCCCATTGGCTCTTGGATGGGCTACGGATGCATACTTGATCTGTATGCCCTTTTGCTCGCAGAAGTCGAAGAATTCTGAACTTGTGAAGTTGGATCCTAAATCAGTTATGATGTTGTTTGGTATCCCGAATCTGAATATTATGTCTTGTATAAATTCCACGGCCTTAGCAGAGGTTAGGGAGGCAATGGGCTTGAACTCTATCCATTTAGTGAATTTGTCAATTGCTACTAATACATGTGTGTATCCCCCTTGAGCTTTCTTGAAAGGTCCAATCATATCTAGTCCCCAGCATGCAAAAGGCCAAGTTACTGGTATGGTCTGCAGTTGCTGTGCTGGCAGGTGTTGTTGCTTTGACAAGTATTGGCAGGCTTCGCACCTCTGAACTAACTTGGCTGCGTCGTTCTTTGCTGTTGGCCAATAGAATCCTGACCTGAAGACCTTCCCGACTAGTGTTCTGGAAGCTGCATGTACTCCACACTGCCCGGCATGGACCTCCTCCAGGAGTTGCCTTCCAGTAGATGGGAGGATGCATTTCATGAAGACACCTGATGCACCCCTTCTGTATAATGTCTCTCCAATAAGTGTATAGTGAGCCGACTGTCTTGCAATGCGCTCTGCTGAATTCTTGTCGTCTGGTTCTTCTTCATTCCTTATGTACTTAATGATTGGCCTTCTCCAGTCATCGGGATCTGACTCGGGTTGATCTATGATGTTGCACTCTTCTATTTGATCCATTGAGATACTTGGCTGCAGAATTTCTTGCACAAAAACCCCGGGTGGGACCCGAGTTCGACTGGACCCTAGCTTGGACAGTACATCGGCTGCCGTGTTCCGATCTCTTTCCACATGATGAAATTCTAGGCCCTCGAATTTATCCTCCAGCTTTCGGACGGCAGTGCAGTATCTTCCCATCGAATCGTTTGAGCAATCCCACTCCTTATTTATCTGGCTGATGACTACCAGAGAATCCCCGTATACCATTAATCTTTTGACGCCCAATGATATGGCAATGTTCAATCCATGGATCAAAGCTTCATATTCGGCTGCATTGTTGGAGGCCGGGAATAGCAACTGGAGGGCGTACTTGAGGTGTTCGCCTCCAGGTGCAGTGAAGAGAATCCCCGCTCCTGCTCCCTGCAGCTTTAGTGAGCCATCAAAATACATTCGCCATACTTCTACAGTCTCCGGGTTGTCTGGTACTTGTTGTTCAGTCCACTCCGATACGAAATCAACCAGTGCTTGAGTTTTGATGGCGGTGCGAGGTCGGAACTCGATGTCATGAGATCCCAGCTCGCAAGCCCACTTGGCTATTCGACCGATGGCTTCCTTGTTGTGAAGAATATCCCCTATTGGAAAACTTGTGACTACTATGACTTTGTGGTCGTCAAAGTAGTGATGCAGCTTGCGGGCAGTTAGAAGTACTGCATACAATAGTTTCTGAACTTGAGGATACTTTTTCTTTGAGGGGCCGAGGACTTCACTAATGAAGTAGACAGGATGTTGTATTGGATAGGCATGCCCTTCTTCTACTCGCTCGACTACCAACGCAGTGCTTACCACGTGAGTCGTGCAAGAGATGTACAATAGCAAATCTTCAGCTGGTTGAGTTGACGTAGCTCGCCGAGGTGGTTTCAGTACTGGTGGTGTTGTCAAGAATTTTTTCAGAGCATCTAGAGCTTCTTGTGCTTCTGAAGTCCACTGAAATTTATCCACCTTCTTGAGTAACTTATAAAATGGCAGACCTTTTTCTCCCAGCCGGGATATAAATCTGCTTAAAGCTGCCATGCATCCCGTAAGTCGCTGAACCTTCTTCTGCGATCGAGGTGCTTCCATCTTCATGATAGCTTCAATCTTATCTGGATTAGCTTCAATTCTGTAACACCCGGTTTTAAAGAACAAAGCCGGGTGCATCTCATACATGCGCCAAAGAAGACAACATATATAATAACAGAGTGTATAGAGATAAATGTCATAAAACATCAGAGTACTTATTACATAGCGGAAGTCTTATTACAAAATAAAATAATAAAGATAAAACGAACTAAGGATCGACGGTGCCAATGTCGACTGAGAAACGCCACCTAGATCAGATCGAACTCCTCAGTGTTAGGCAGCTCCTCTTCGACCACCTGTTCTTCTCCTGTGGGGGGGGGGGTGTGAGACAGCAAGAGTGAGCTCACATACGTTCATAGCTCAACAAGTCGTGGGGAATAATGTGGCACGAACTCACCAAAGGTGGGAGTTCATGTAGTGTAAGGCTGATCAATGAAATAAAGGCTAAGGCTGAGCATTGCTTTTATAAGTTGGTCAAAATTTTATTAGCAATTACTAAGTGCAAGTAAATACCAAACCTTAATAATAATAAAGAACAGTAATAGTAAAATAATCCCAAATGCGATGCAAATGTCAAATTAAACTTAGGTTCCATAGTTAATCATGTGAGGGTCCGAGCCGCTCTTGACCGTGAGCACGGCTAGTATACTAGTTTTACACTCTGCAGAGGTTGCGCATCTTTACCCACAAGTCGTGTATCCCATGTTGCCTGGGTTTGCAAGGCCCTTAGACACTACCGAGGTGAATGGCTAGGGATCCACTACGAGGCCTTTACAAAGTTCCACTAGCTTCCGAAAACCCGCTACAGTTTATAGGAAGATCCAGTGCAGGGTTCCTGACTGACCGCCATCGCAGCAAAATCAACCAGGGACCTCCCTACACTGACCTCTCCCCTACTGCCCTTGCCCCTTTCGGGTAAGGTAGTCTTCCACTAGCTTTCCTAGTTAATCAGCCAAGGGCGTCCCATTAAACCCTTGTGGTAGCACTGTTTTCCCGGGTGGTCGCTCCATGTTCCCATTAATTTAATGATCTTAACATGAACAATAATAATAACAAGATAATAACAGAATAATCATGAATAATGAATCTCCATACCCAATCCACATAAAGCAATAGCAAGTACTACCCAAAAATATTCCAGGGGTGAACAAGGTATAGAGGTAATCAAAACTGGGGTACATAAAGGATCCCATCAAAATTAACCTATGCAGATCATTAAAATTAATAAGAACATGGCTGGGAAAAGTAAGTGATCAAGGGCACAACTTGCCTGTAATGAGCTCCTGCTCAGCTATCTCTACTTGTTGAACCTCAGTTTCCACAGTGGCTTGCTCGTCTACTCGCATCAACACAATACATACATAGTATAGCCAAAATCAACATCACACCAAACAGATGAATAAAATATACAGTAAAAACCTACACATTAAAATGAAACCATAGGAACTGGAATCACTGAATTTGGAGTTATATATTTCAAGTTATGAATTTCTGTAGCTTTTATGTATTTAATACAAGATTAAGTATTAGATAAATTTAAATGAGCCTTTCATGCCAAAACAGAGGCACTAAAGCGTAGACAATATTATTACAAAAATTTAGGAACTGGAATGGACCAATTTGGAGCTAAAATGAATTTTCTATACATTTTACAAGTTTCTAGATTTGTTTTTGTATTAAAAATGAATTTCTAATATTAATTTCTCTGTTTTTAATACTCTCTGGACTGGGCGTGTATTACACAGAAATGCAGGGGTCTCGGTGTGAAAGATTCCAAGACACAGGGAATAGGAATTGTGGATGGCGGGTTGATTCTTATGAAGTGCGGGGTCTCTTTAGCAAATTTACCCGGCCGAAGGGGTACGGTGGTATTCTGGCCGTCCGATCCCAGATCTAGGGTCTGGATTAGAACGACACGATCTCGAAGCGGTACGCAATGAGATCCGTTGGATGCAAAAGTGACGGGGAGGATTTTATTAACCTAGATTCGTTTCCACCCGTCCGATCCGAATGAACGGTCCGAATCACTCAACGCGAAAGGGTATCCTCTATCTAATCCGAGCCGCACATTAGAGATCTAACGGTCACTGCGTTTCCCCCCAATCTCCAGCTCGGGACGGCGGCGCCGCCCAAGACACACGGCGAACCATCGCCGGAGAAACGCAATCCCACGGAACAACGAAGTATGATGGCAATTACTTGGCGCAATCGAAAGAGGAAGAATAGGCGAACATGGACGTCCAGGACTCACCGGTGATTATGTAGTGCAGATCGCCACCCACGGCGTGATGTCGATCCGCGACGCCGATCCACCTCCGACGAGAAATCCCGGCTGACACCGCAGCACCCCAGGCCACAATTCGGCACGGACACGATCAACACCACCCGACGAGTTGCCGAGACCTCGCGGCGTCCCCGAAACGACGGCGGACACGCGAGTCAACGGCGGCGGGTTTCTTCCTCTCTGCGGACGCGATTCTGGTGGTGGCGGCGGCGTGTTTCTGGGCAGGGATGAGGTGCGGAATGAAGAGGGGAAGGAGACGGACCGGGTCCCGCTCCTATAAGAACGTGGCCACGGCCGGGATGCTTCAACGACCTCGCGGTACCCGCGCGCGCGCCATGCGCGGCGAAGCCGTTGGGGACGACTCTGACACGTGGGGGCCACGAGGCAGTGAGCGATGCGCGACGCGAGTGAGCACCCGGCTGACGAAAGGGTCCCGCAGCGCAGCGAGAGGAGGAGAATGCACGCGCGGAAGGAGAGGCTGGCAAGGAGGGCCCAGGTGTCGGTGCTCTCACGTGTAGGAGATGGGCCGCGCGGAGGGCTTTCCTTGGTGGGCCGAATTTCGCAGCCGAAGTCCAGGTAAGCTCTTATTCTTTTTCTTTTTCATTTTTCTTTCTATTTTCTTTATTTTCAAACCCAATTTGATTTAATTCAAACTTTTTGTGGATCTTCATTTATAAACTCTATTTTTGCCATTAAAAATACTAAGCCTGAAGATATTTATTGATACATTTTATTTATATTTTCATATCTCCTCTCTTTTCCTTATTTTCAAAACCCTAATTTCAAATTTAGGGTTTAATCAAGCTTCAAATAATTATTACCTTATTATTTTTATACTCATGGTTTTATTTAATGCACAAACACATAAAACTCCAACAAATGCACTTTTTCTTTATTTTAGAGTAGTTGTTTTATTTAGTCACTCTCAATTACATAGGTGCTCTTTTTATGATGCAAATAAGACACACAAAATGAGGAGCTCTCTCTATTACTCTTGGTATACAACTTTGAGTATTACAAATCCTACCCCCCTTAAAAATAATCTCGTCCTCGAGATTTAAGAAGATCTAGGGAAAAGGTGGGGAAAATCTATACGAAGCTCTTCTTCTCTTTCCCAAGTTGCTTCATCTTCACCGTGGTGGCTCCATTGAACTTTGCACATCTTTATAACCTTATTCCTCGTAACTTGGGTCAAAGTATCCAAAATCTTGATGGGGTACTCAGCATAAGTCAAATCCTCTTGAACACTAAGGTCTTCCATTGGTAACTGTTCTTCAGGCACCCTGAGACATTTCTTCAGCTGAGATACATGAAAGACATCGTGAACATCCGCGAGATGATCCGGTAACTCCAATTGGTATGCAACCTCTCCCACTCGCTTTAAGATTAAAAAGGGTCCAATAAAGCGAGGGGACAACTTTCCTTTGACTTTGAACCTTCTCATGCCCCGGAGTGGTGACACCTTCAAATAGACATAATCTCCCTCCTTAAACTCAAGTAGTCTTCTCCGGGTGTCAGCATAGCTTTTCTGCCTGGACTGTGCAGTTCTCAAATTCTCCCTTATTTGTTGAACTTGTTCCTCTGCCTCTTGTATAATCTCAGGCCCAAACAACTGTCTTTCACCAGTTTGATTCCAATACAAGGGAGTCCTGCACTTTCTGCCATACAAAGCCTCAAACGGTGACATCTTCAAGCTGGCCTGATAGCTATTATTATATGAGAACTCCGCATACGGTAGACTCTTATCCCAACTTCCACCATGCTTAAGAGCACAAGCTCTTAACATATCTTCCAGTACTTGGTTAGTTCTCTCAGTCTGCCCATCAGTCTGGGGATGGTAAGCCGAACTAAAATTCAATCTCGTATCCAATGACTCGTGTAACTTCTTCCAATATCGAGAGGTAAACTGTGATCCCCGGTCTGACACAATCTTCCTTGGTACACCATGTAGGCAGACAATCCGTGCCATGTACAACTCTGCCAACTTAGCTCCTGAATAAGTGGTCTTCACTGGAATAAAGTGGGCTACTTTAGTTAGCCTGTCCATAATCACCCATATAGAATCATATCCAGCAGACGTGCGGGGTAATCCAACAATGAAGTCCATGCCAATCTCTTCTCATTTCCACTCAGGTATCTTCAGTGGGTGCAATAGTCCGGCTGGCCTCTGGTGTTCAGCTTTAACTCTTTGGCATACATCGCACATAGCCACATGTGCAGCCACATCTCTCTTTAGTCCATACCACCAATACTTTTGCTTCAAATCCTGATACATCTTAGTGCTCCCAGGGTGGATAGAATAAACTGAGTCATGCGCTTCCTTCAATATGGTTTCCCGAAGACTATCAATATCGGGAACACAGATCCGATTCTTGAACCATATCGTGCCTTGCTCATCCTCTGTGAATTCCGGGCCTCTACCCTCTGTTATCAGATCTTTGATCTCCTGGATTTTGGCATCACCAACCTGACCTTTACGAATTTCTTGCTCCAAGGTAGGTTCCAATTCAATAGTCACTCCTTTCGTATGTGTAACAATTCCCAGGTTGAGCCTCTCAAAGTCTTTTGCTAATTCATCAGGTAGCTGGACAACGAAAGCGGAGTGAACATGCTCCTTCCGACTCAAGGCATCTGCAACCAAATTCGCCTTGCCTGGGTGATAGTGAATCTCCAAGTCATAATCCTTAATGAGCTCCAACCAACGGCGTTGCCTCAGGTTGAGATCCTTCTGAGTGAATATATACTTCAAACTCTTATGATCCGTGTATACTTGGCACTTAGTTCCCATAACGTAGTGTCTCCAAATCTTAAGTGCATGCACCACCGCTGCTAATTCCAAGTCATGAGTGGGGTAGTTCAGTTCATGCTTCCGCAACTGACGAGATGCATAGGCAATCACATGACCTTCTTGCATAAGCACACATCCAAGTCCTTGGCCACATGCATCACAATAAATATCAAATCCCTTCTGCAGATCTGGCATAATCAATACTGGTGGCGACATCAATCTCTCCTTCAATTGATCAAAGCTCTCTTGGCATTTCTCATCCCACTTGAATTCTCTTCCTTTCTCCAAAAGCGATGTCATGGGCTTAGCAATCTTAGAAAATCCTTCAATAAATCTCCGATAATATCCTGCGAGTCCCAAGAAACTCCGAATCTCCGTAACTGTAGTGGGCACTCTCCACTCCATTATCTCCTTCACTTTAGCAGGATCCACTGCTATTCCTCCATTAGAAATAATATGACCAAGGAATGGCACCTTGTCAATCCAAAACTCGCACTTGCTGAACTTAGCGTAGAGTTGATTATCTCGTAACTTCTGTAGCACCAACCTTAGATGTAGTTCATGATCACTTTCATTCTTAGAATAGATAAGAATATCGTCGATGAATACCACGACGAACCTGTCCAAATACTCCATAAACACCTTATTCATCAAATTCATGAAGTAAGCTGGTGCATTGGTTAATCCAAACGACATAACAGTAAACTCATATAATCCATATCGAGTCGAGAATGCTGTCTTGGGAATATCCGATGGTCTAATCCTCATCTGATGGTAACCGGATCGGAGATCAATCTTCGAAAATACTCTTGCACCTCGCATCTGATCAAATAAATCCTCAATACGGGGCAACGGATACTTGTTCTTCACCGTAACTTCATTAAGAGATCTATAATCCACACACATCCGCTGCGATCCATCCTTCTTCTGCACAAATAACACCGGTGCTCCCCAAGGTGAGGAACTTGGACGAATGTAACCAGCCTCTTGTAACTCCGTTAACTGCTTCTTCAGTTCCTTCAACTCCTCTACGGACATTCTATATGGCCGTTTAGAAATAGTGGCGGTTCCAGGTAAGAGATCAATAACAAACTCAACTTCTCTATCAGGTGGCATTCCTGGTAACTCCTCTGGAAAGACATCCAGAAAATCTCTAACCACCCGGATGTTGTCACCAACAAACTCCTCAGGCATAAAGAACATTGCACGCATGGATGAGGAGGTTACTGCAATATTAACTTGAAACCTTTCTCCTTTAGTGGTAGTGAGTTCTATGGTACCCCTACCACATGCTATACAGGCCTTTGCCTTTCTTAGCCATGACATACCAAGGATCAGATCTATACTGCTTGACTCTAATATTATAGCAGTAGCTCCAAATTCTCTACCCATAATGGTTAATGTCAATCTACGTGTCATTTGATTCGCCTCAACAGGCCCTTTAGGTGTAATTACTATCAGGGGTTTTCTCATATTTAGCAGTGGTATTTCATTTGTGTTGGCATATCTAGCAGACATGAATGAATGTGTAGCACCAGAATCAAATAATATTGTTGCAGGAATTGCATTAACATAAAACATACCAATTACGAGGTCCCCTCCATCCGGAGTATCATCAACACTGACTTGATTCACCCTGGCTATAGAATATCCCTTGCCAGGGGTCTGTTGCTTGTTCTGAACTGGAGTAGTCGCAATCCTCTGTGGGCAGACATTTGCATAATGACCAACCTTCCCACACTTGAAACATTGAGTGCCCGGACTCTGTCCTGCAAACTTCGTCGGGGTGCCAGTGGGAGTAGACTGTCGAGGAGGTGGAGTCCTCAGTGGTGATTGCTGAACTGGGCGTGGTCCTCCGGGTCGGGTCGGTGTACTCTGTGGTGAACTGTAGCGAGGACGAACACTGCTGCTACCCTGTCCCTGTGAGATAGCCTTCCTCTTCAAATCTCCCAACTGAACACGCTTGTGTTCAATAGCCAGGGCCTTATCCAACAGTCTCTGAAATGATGGGAATGTGTGTGCCACTAGAGCATACTGCAGTGGTCCATTAAGTCCTTCAATAAAATGCTCCTGCTTCCTCTCATCCTCAGCAACTTCCTCTGGAGCATATCTGGATAACTGAATAAACTTGTCGCGGTACTCGCTGACTGACATACTTCCTTGCTTCAGCGACAGAAATTCCTTCTTCTTGATCTTTATCATCCCAGCTGGAATATGGTAGTTCCTGAACTGTGTACTGAACTCTGCCCAAGTAATAGTATCCGCAGCATCATGGGCAGCAGTATAAGAATCCCACCAGTCAGCAGCAGGACCCGTCAGACGTCCAGAAGCATATAAGACCTTCTCCCGATCAGTGCATTGTGCAATATTCAGCATCTTCTCAATTGACTTCAACCAATCGTCTGCATCAAGGGGATCTAGCGAACTGGCGAAGGTCGGTGGCTTATGACTCATAAACTCCCGGTGCTTATCACGAGGTGGAACTGGTGGTGGTGGTGGAGGCAATGGCACTTGTTGCTGTTGTTGCTGTTGTTGAAGTTGTTGTTGCAGCTGCTGTTGTTGCGCCCTCCTTTCTTGGCGTATCTCATCTCTCTCTTGGCGCAACTCCTGGCGTATATCTTCTCTTTCCTGACGCATCTCTTGGCGTTCTTGCTGCATCTGGGCACGCATATCAGCCATGGTGTCCGCCATTTGCTGCATCACTGCCATCTGAGCAGCAACCAGTGGGTCAACTCCGCCTGGTGGAGGATTAGGAGGATTCATCTCTGCAGGCTGTGGCTGAGGTTGTCTATAAATTCTTCGAGTGTGTCGGTTAGGAGGCAAATCAATTCCACCACCCCTCCTGGTATTGACCATCTGAGTTAGATACATATGGTAAGAAAGAGCAGTAGACAAGGCAGTAATTACAATCATGTTACTTTGGGGAATTTATTAGCTAAGCAGATTAATATTTCACCTACTATAGCTAATTCAATACCTTATGTTGGTACATGCTAAGATGTCCATCTATAATAATTCAATCAATCAAAGAAGCAAATCAGACATTTAGCATCAGCACAATCAACCAACATTTTTTTTAAGAAAATAGTTTTAACTTTTGTTTTGGGTTCCCTAACTCTTAAGAATGTCATAGGGGTAGGGATTCCAAGGTTTGAAATCCATCTTGTCTCAGAGTAGAAAAGGTAAGAATGATCAGAGTAGAACAGTAGAAGGTGAGGCAGGATTAAGATAAGTGTAGAAAGAATCAGAGTAAGGTAAGTGTGGAATGAATCAGAATAAGATAAGTAGGTAAGGGTTTTGTCCATTTCTATCTAGGTTTCGTCCTACAGTCAACATTTCCTCTGATACCACTTCTGTAACACCCGGTTTTAAAGAACAAAGCCGGGTGCATCTCATACATGCGCCAAAGAAGACAACATATATAATAACAGAGTGTATAGAGATAAATGTCATAAAACATCAGAGTACTTATTACATAGCGGAAGTCTTATTACAAAATAAAATAATAAAGATAAAACGAACTAAGGATCGACTGTGCCAATGTCGACTGAGAAACGCCACCTAGATCAGATCGAACTCCTCAGTGTTAGGCAGCTCCTCTTCGACCACCTGTTCTTCTCCTGTGGGGGGGTGTGAGACAGCAAGAGTGAGCTCACATACGTTCATAGCTCAACAAGTCGTGGGGAATAATGTGGCACGAACTCACCAAAGGTGGGAGTTCATGTAGTGTAAGGCTGATCAATGAAATAAAGGCTAAGGCTGAGCATTGCTTTTATAAGTTGGTCAAAATTTTATTAGCAATTACTAAGTGCAAGTAAATACCAAACCTTAATAATAATAAAGAACAGTAATAGTAAAATAATCCCAAATGCGATGCAAATGTCAAATTAAACTTAGGTTCCATAGTTAATCATGTGAGGGTCCGAGCCGCTCTTGACCGTGAGCACGGCTAGTATACTAGTTTTACACTCTGCAGAGGTTGCGCATCTTTACCCACAAGTCGTGTATCCCATGTTGCCTGGGTTTGCAAGGCCCTTAGACACTACCGAGGTGAATGGCTAGGGATCCACTACGAGGCCTTTACAAAGTTCCACTAGCTTCCGAAAACCCGCTACAGTTTATAGGAAGATCCAGTGCAGGGTTCCTGACTGACCGCCATCGCAGCAAAATCAACCAGGGACCTCCCTACACTGACCTCTCCCCTACTGCCCTTGCCCCTTTCGGGTAAGGTAGTCTTCCACTAGCTTTCCTAGTTAATCAGCCAAGGGCGTCCCATTAAACCCTTGTGGTAGCACTGTTTTCCCGGGTGGTCGCTCCATGTTCCCATTAATTTAATGATCTTAACATGAACAATAATAATAACAAGATAATAACAGAATAATCATGAATAATGAATCTCCATACCCAATCCACATAAAGCAATAGCAAGTACTACCCAAAAATATTCCAGGGGTGAACAAGGTATAGAGGTAATCAAAACTGGGGTACATAAAGGATCCCATCAAAATTAACCTATGCAGATCATTAAAATTAATAAGAACATGGCTGGGAAAAGTAAGTGATCAAGGGCACAACTTGCCTGTAATGAGCTCCTGCTCAGCTATCTCTACTTGTTGAACCTCAGTTTCCACAGTGGCTTGCTCGTCTACTCGCATCAACACAATACATACATAGTATAGCCAAAATCAACATCACACCAAACAGATGAATAAAATATACAGTAAAAACCTACACATTAAAATGAAACCATAGGAACTGGAATCACTGAATTTGGAGTTATATATTTCAAGTTATGAATTTCTGTAGCTTTTATGTATTTAATACAAGATTAAGTATTAGATAAATTTAAATGAGCCTTTCATGCCAAAACAGAGGCACTAATGCGTAGACAATATTATTACAAAAATTTAGGAACTGGAATGGACCAATTTGGAGCTAAAATGAATTTTCTATACATTTTACAAGTTTCTAGATTTGTTTTTGTATTAAAAATGAATTTCTAATATTAATTTCTCTGTTTTTAATACTCTCTGGACTGGGCGTGTATTACACAGAAATGCAGGGGTCTCGGTGTGAAAGATTCCAAGACACAGGGAATAGGAATTGTGGATGGCGGGTTGATTCTTATGAAGTGCGGGGTCTCTTTAGCAAATTTACCCGGCCGAAGGGGTACGGTGGTATTCTGGCCGTCTGATCCCAGATCTAGGGTCTGGATTAGAACGACACGATCTCGAAGCGGTACGCAATGAGATCCGTTGGATGCAAAAGTGATGGGGAGGATTTTATTAACCTAGATTCGTTTCCACCCGTCCGATCCGAATGAACGGTCCGAATCACTCAACGCGAAAGGGTATCCTCTATCTAATCCGAGCCGCACATTAGAGATCTAACGATCACTGCGTTTCCCCCCAATCTCCAGCTCGGGACGGCGGCGCCGCCCAAGACACACGGCGAACCATCGCCGGAGAAACGCAATCCCACGGAACAACGAAGTATGATGGCAATTACTTGGCGCAATCGAAAGAGGAAGAATAGGCGAACATGGACGTCCAGGACTCACCGGTGATTATGTAGTGCAGATCGCCGCCCACGGCGTGATGTCGATCCGCGACGCCGATCCACCTCCGACGAGAAATCCCGGCTGGCACCGCAGCACCCCAGGCCACGATTCGGCACGGACACGATCAGCACCACCCGACGAGTTGCCGAGACCTCGCGGCGTCCCCGAAACGACGGCGGACACGCGAGTCAACGGCGGCGGGTTTCTTCCTCTCTGCGGACGCGATTCTGGTGGTGGCGGCGGCGTGTTTCTGGGCAGGGATGAGGTGCGGAATGAAGAGGGGAAGGAGACGGACCGGGTCCCGCTCCTATAAGAACGTGGCCACGGCCGGGATGCTTCAACGACCTCGCGGTACCCGCGCGCGCGCCATGCGCGGCGAAGCCGTTGGGGACGACTCTGACACGTGGGGGCCACGAGGCAGTGAGCGATGCGCGACGCGAGTGAGCACCCGGCTGACGAAAGGGTCCCACAGCGCAGCGAGAGGAGGAGAATGCACGCGCGGAAGGAGAGGCTGGCAAGGAGGGCCCAGGTGTCGGCGCTCTCACGTGTAGGAGATGGGCCGCGCGGAGGGCTTTCCTTGGTGGGCCGAATTTCGCAGCCGAAGTCCAGGTAAGCTCTTATTCTTTTTCTTTTTCATTTTTCTTTCTATTTTCTTTATTTTCAAACCCAATTTGATTTAATTCAAACTTTTTGTGGATCTTCATTTATAAACTCTATTTTTGCCATTAAAAATACTAAGCCTGAAGATATTTATTGATACATTTTATTTATATTTTCATATCTCCTCTCTTTTCCTTATTTTCAAAACCCTAATTTCAAATTTAGGGTTTAATCAAGCTTCAAATAATTATTACCTTATTATTTTTATACTCATGGTTTTATTTAATGCACAAACACATAAAACTCCAACAAATGCACTTTTTCTTTATTTTAGAGTAGTTGTTTTATTTAGTCACTCTCAATTACATAGGTGCTCTTTTTATGATGCAAATAAGACACACAAAATGAGGAGCTCTTTCTATTACTCTTGGTATACAACTTTGAGTATTACAAATTCCCCGGTGGCTGACGATAAATCCGAGCAACTTTCCGGCTGGTACCCCAAAAACACATTTCTCGGGATTAAGCTTCCATCTATAACGTCTCAGACTATTGAAAACCAGTTGTAAGTCTTCGATGAAGTCTTTTGAGTCCTGTGTTTTGATCACCACATCATCCACATAAGCCTCCACACGCTTGCCCCAGTGATCGGCTAAGCATGTTTGAATGGCTCTCTGGTAAGTCGCTCCAGCGTTTTTGAGGCCAAACGACATGGAGGTATAACAGAAAGCACCAAACGGAGTAATGAATGCTGTTTTTTCTTCGTCTTCCTTCGCCAGACTAATCTGATGGTATCCAGAATAGCAATCCAGGAAGGATAGCATAGAACATCCAGCGGTGGAGTCCACCACCTGATCTATCCTCGGGAGCCCGAAAGGATCCTTCGGACAGTGCTTATTGAGATCAGTATAATCAACACACATGCGCCAGTCCACTTTATTCTTTTTGAGTACAAGAACAGGATTGGCTAACCACTCGGGATGTAATACTTCTCTAATGAATCCAGCCACGACCAAGCGAGCTAACTCGGCGCGAATGGCTTCTCTCTTATCAGGCGTGAAACGACGTAATTTTTGTCGAATCGGCCTTGCCTGGGGAAAAACCTTCAGTTTGTGCTCGGCCAGTTCTCTTGGGACTCCCGGCATATCCGCAGGTTGCCATGCGAATACGTCTCGGTTATCTTGCAGAAACCGGACGAGCGCGCTTTCCTATTTGTCATCCAAACTGGAGCTGATGATGGCCGTCTTGCGCTCATCAGCGAACCCCAGGTTGATTCTCTTGGTTTCTTCAGTCGGCCGCATAGAGGTCGCGGTCTGAGCTTCGCTTGCCGGTACTGTGAGGTCCTCCTCAGGCTTAGAGTTCGCCATTGCGGAGGGAGCTGTCGATGGCTTGGCGGTGAGGGCTGCTTGAATAGCCACTCGGAAACATTCCGCGGCGCCTTGGAAGTCGGCGCGCACAGTTATGATCCCTTGCGGCCCTGGCATCTTCAGTATCATGTATGTGTAATGCGGGATGGCCATGAACTTGGCCAATCCCGGCCTCCCGATGATGGCGTTGTACCCGCAGTCGAAGTTAGCCACTTCAAACCTCAGGAACTCGGTTCTATAGTTCTCCGGAGTTCCGAAGGTGACTGGCATGTAGATGTGGCCCAGCGGGTATTCCCCTTCCGTCGGCACGATGCCGAAGAAAGGAGTGTCCGACTCGCGGAGCTCTTTGAGGTGAACTCCCAAGCCTTGGAGTGTCCGGGGGAAGGTGACGTTGATGCTGCTCCCCCCGTCCACTAACACCTTCCTCACTCGGCTCTCTCGGATCACCGGATCGACGAGAAGCGGATATTTGCCCGGGTGGTCGAAGTTGAGCCATTGATCTGCCCGAGTGAAGGTGATCGGGTGCTCCGACCACCGATATGGGGCGGGAGGTCCGGTGGTCGCCACCAGTATCTGGCGATCGTTGAGCTTTTGCTGTCTTCTGCTCTCCTGCGATCCGTGTCCGCCGAAGATGACGTTGACTTCCCTGTCAACGCGTGGAAAAGCTCCTCCTCCTCCTCCCTCCTCCTGCCGATGGGGTTGTCGTGGTTCATCTGGTCCTCCCCTCGGCGGAGGAGGAGGTAGAGGCTGGAAGGGTCGGCCGTGTCCGACAGAGTGCTTGAAGTCTCGGCAGTTACGAAGAGTGTGGCGCATGTCCTTGTGGTACGGGCACTGGGCGTCGAGGATGTCGTCCAACGTGCATTCGCCTCCACGAGGTCCTCCACGAGCGCGAGAGGCAGGTGGTCCGGCAGCGTGCACTTCTTCGCGAGGCCTCTTCTCCCACCGCTTGTCAGGTTGTTGATTTGTGTCGCGTCGTGGTGCTGCTGGTGCGGGCTTTGCTCCTCCGATGAGGTCCTGGGCTCGCTCGTCGGCGGTGATGTAGAGGTCGGCTTCCCGGAACAGCTCCTCGGAGGTAGTCGGCGCCTTCTGTAGTATGGCTCGGACGAAAGCCGAATCATTGGATCCTCGGTAGAAGTCCTCGATCACGGCCGCCTCCGTGACATCGGGGATACGATTCCTTATGGTTTGAAACCTCTTGAGGTACGACCGGAGAGTCTCGTCCCCCCGGCGCTTGATAGATTTGAGGTCCCACGGTTGCGCCGGCTTGTCGGAGAGGGACTGGAAGTTGGCGGTGAAGCGTCGACTGAAGTCTCCCCAGACGTCGATGCAGTGTCGGGGTAGATGTCGCAGCCATTGCAGCGCGTCTTGCCCAAGGACAATGGGTAAGTATGCGGTCATCACGTCTTCGGACGCCCCGGCAGCTCGAGCAGCGGTGGTGTAGACGACTAGCCAACCCCATGGATCCTGCTTAGGTTCATACTTGTCAACATTGGATACCTTGAAGTTGGGAGGCCATTGGATGGCCCTAAGGCGCGGAGTAAGGGCGGACACTCCGCACGTGTCCTCCTGTCGTCGGGGTCGATGTCTGTCCCGGGGAGGGGAGTTGTGATTGTGATTCCTCGACCGTCCCCGGGTGGTTCCGCCAGTTGAAGCCGTTGCCGACTCAGTCTTGGTAGCTTGGCTCTGAGTCGGGATGCCATGATCCCTGTCATACTCCTCTCGACGACGAATCTCGTTCTCATACCGCCGTTCTCGCGAAGCATTGATGGAGCTCCGCGCGTCTCGGCGACTGTTGATGGTGTGTCGTAGATCGTTCGGCGGGTGGGCAAGCGGTAGAAGATGATTGGCCGCCTGGGTGAACAGTCGTCGGTAGCCGTCGGCGTCAGGAGTCCGAGGAAGTCCTTCAGCTATCCGAGCCAGCACCCCTCCGACTTCGCTCGGCGTGTTCATGGATCGGGCGAAGTCGGGGTTCAGGTTGCGCCCGAAGAATGGATTTTCTCGACGTTGCCTTGCATCCTGCTCAGCCTGTTCCTGAGCTCGTCGGCGATCACGTCGTCGGGAGTTCCTTCGCTCTCTGAAGACGCGTTCTTCCGGGGTTTCTCCTACCTCCGAGACCTCGTCTCGCGAGACAGGCTGTTCCGGATTCCGCTCTCCGGCCGCATGATGTCGTCGGACGTTCCTGCGCCGGTTCCTCCGTCGACGGGACTCTCGTTGAGGCGGTTCCTCTCCGGGTATAGTCGGCTCGTCGTCGGAGATGGCGGGCGATTCCGCTCTTCCGATGAAGAAAACGTCGGGGTAGAACGGTGCTGCCGTCGTGGTGATCTTCTTTCGGAGAGTCGGAGGTTGCGCTTCTCCGGTATTTTCGGAGTTTGTTGGGGGAGACCTTTTTTCCGGCGGATCCGCGATGCGATGCAGAATTCCTTCTCCATCCGCTACGAATGAGATCGTTCCGAAGTGGAGCACGAATCCGGGACGCAGGGTGATCTTGCTGTTGAAGGAGATGGCCATTGAGCTAGCTTGGATTGTCGACACACCCCCTACCTGGCGCGCCAGCTGTCGGTGTTTTGGGTCCGACCGCACACCCGGGGTTGCCCCTCAAGGTGTTTTAGGAGTAGGAAGGTGTCAACAACTGTAGCAAAATGGTTCGTGCCGATCGCACGAGGGACGGTGGACAAGATTTACAGGTTCGGGCCGCTTAGTGATGCGTAACACCCTACGTCCTGACGAGTATGCTTGGTGGATATGATTACAAGAGAGCTCTCTGGATCGAGAATTCAGAGAGTTGGTGTGGGTGGCTAAGTAATGGGTCGATCGTTCTGAAGGGGTGCCCCCTAGGCCTTATATACTCGACCGTGGGGCAGTACACATGGATAAGATAACAACAAGTGGCTAAAAGATAGTGAACCTCTTGAGATTATCCTTTACGTAACCCTCTCCGACTTATCCTCACGTGGCTTCGTTGCATGGAGGCTCCAGCGCGGGAAAGTCGGATCTTCGTTGCGGCCACTCGCTCGACGCTATGGGCCGTCCGGGTTTGCACCAATCCGGCCTCACGTCGCTCTGCTTTGCTAGTTGTTTCCCCCCAGGCCCACGAAAGAATAACCTTACGATTTATTGGGCCCTCGGGCCTTTCGTGAGGTCCTTTACTCTTTCAGTGGACCCGGGGGATATCTATCCCCCACACTAGCAGTATCCCGATGCGGATACAGAAATATGTCTTTTTGCGTATCAGGAGATCACAAATTTGAGAGTATCCAGCAGCTTGTGGTCGCGGAACGAGAGAGGATGATTTCGACGTTTTCTTGTCGATGCAAAGGGGAGAGAGAAGTTATTGTTTTGCACATCGTGTAGGCACCTCTCCAAAAATCTGAAGCACGGTCCGCTGGAAAGGCTACATTACACATTCATTGCGCATAATACGCATCCGAGACAATATGCACATGTTGCTGGACATAGACTTAGAGGCTATGGAGGAGAGGATCTTCTATATATTTAAGGTAGACGATGGTTTAAGTAGGACTGTGCAAAAAAAACATGTAACCCAAAACCCGAACCCAAGATACCTAGAACCGGAATTTTGTTTGGGATTTTCAGGTGGCAACTTATAAAACCCGAACTTATTTTGGGTAATTTGGGTACTACAACCGGGTACCCAAACTTATATGTGGCATGTACTTATGTCATTATTAATTATCACTTTGTGTATATATATAAGTATGTATAATCACTACAGAAAAACTGAGAAAAAGCATCAGCCAAACTAAGAACGTTGGTTTCTATGACCGACGTACGTTCTTAAATAAGTAAGAACGTCAGTCAAACTCTAGCGGATGTTCTTAATCGGTTGTAGTAATTCTGTTCGAGGACTGGTATTTGCACGAACATCGGCCAGGGTTTGACCGACGTTCTTACTTATTTAAGAATGTCGATTTTGACCTGGCCGACGTTCTTAATAGATTTAAGTACCTGCGCGCTCCTCTCTTCTTCTCTTTCCTCGCAGTTTTCTCCAATCGCACAGTACTCACTGTCGCCGTCGTTCGGTCGTCCTCACCCGCGCCGTCGCTGGTCCCACTCGCGGCTGGTGCTCCTCACCTATGCCATCGCCGGTCCGCCCATGCCCGGTGTTCCTCGCCTGTGCCTGCACCCACAGCGTCGTTGGTCATACGTCTAACAACCATCAACCTCGCCCGCGGCTATCGCCTCCCGCCCGTGTCCAACCTCGCCCGTGGCCGCCGACCTCCGTCCATGCCAACATCCACCCTCGCCCTTGCTGGTCTGCCCCCGGTGGCCGTCACCCTTGCCTGCGGCCGGTTGGATCGCCCTTGCCGGTCCACCCCTGTGGTCGTCCCCTCCGTCGTCGTCGCTCACGCTCGGTGGCTGCTTCGTCGCAGCAAAGGTTTAATTCTTTTGTGTTTAGATTTTTAATTTGTGTTGCTGCAATTCCATATTTGGATATGAATAATGCTACTACTAGTTTGTTAGATATTTTTGTGTTACACTTAATTATGTTAATACTAGTATGTTAGATATTTGCACACACTTTGGAAACACACTTGTGATCATTTGTCTATTTTTATATTGTCGTTGGCATATTTACTTACGTGTAGGACACACACTTAGGAAAATGTATGTGTCACTCGTTTGGGAATGGCGCATCTCACATTTACTTGTGAGGTGCGTATTCCGAATTGTCCAGCGTATTTTGGACAACCTGAGAATGGTGGCCAATGCGTGTTACTTGGTCTGCGCCTCATGTACGTTTTATTCGTTGTTTTGGTGGTGTAACTCCATTGTTCTCTAGCTTTCAGAGAACAGGGGTGTTATGCTGTCGAAATCACGAGTGGAAGGTACACGAGTCAGACCAAATAACATGCAATTGCTGCCCTTCTTAGGTGGGTTTTGGATCTATCCTCTTCCTATTAGGGTTTGCAGTTGTGAATTGGTTATAACACTGCACACTGCACATGTTTTTCATGCATGATGATGATCTAAGAAGGGTTATGTATGATGGATTCAACAGTGACACTCTGGTGCACTCTGATGCATGGGTTATGGTTGCTGACGAATTTGTGGCATGTGCATTTGGTGGGGAGCCTCGTGTGGCGAAATGCTCGTGTACTAGGTGTCAAAACCTGATCCGATTAAACAAGTTTGACCTCTCCATTCATATTTGCAAATATGGCTTTAAGCTAGACTATCTGGTGTGGCGCAAGCATGGAGAGGTGGACGCTCCTCCAGAGTCGAACACATACATGGACATAGACCAAATGGAGGACATGCTAGATGACATTCGACATGAGTATCCAACACCGGAGACCGACCAACCCCCGTTGGAGGAAGTGTTGCAGTTTTACAAGTTGCTAGAAGCCTCGGATGCAAAAGTGTACAAGGGCACCAACGTGACTATACTTCAGGTCATAACACGAATTTGCCAGAGAACTTGTACCAGTCTAAAAAAGATTATCTCGGTTCTCGGCTTGAACTATAAGAAGATTGATGCGTGCGAAAATAATTGCATTGTTATGGAGGGATCACGAGAATGACACCCATTGCATGCACTGCGACAAGTCAAGGTATGTAGTTGTGGTGGACGAGGAAGGCAATGAGGTTACTGCAAAAGTCTCGGTCAAGCAGCTCCAGCACATGCATTTTTACTTCGTAGCTTAAACAGTTGTTTCTAAATCAAGAGACAGCGAAGCAACTAAGATGGCATAAGGAAGGGGATCGTCAGGACCAAGATCTGGATATCATGGTGCATCCATCAGATGGCAAGGCATGATAGGCATTGGACCGTTTTGATCTAGAATTTGCAAGGGACCCTAGAAGTGTTTGTTTTGCTTTGTCAACAGATGGATTCACTCCTTTGAGCAGAAGTTCCACTTCATAGTCATGTTGGCCGATTTTCATGATGCCCTACAATCTCCCTCCAACCAAATCCATGAAAGAAGAGGTCACGCTTCTTGCTCTAGTTATTCTGGGCCCTAAGGATCCTTGTACTAAAATCAATGTATTTATGCAACCGTTGATCAAAGAGCTGAAAGTGTTGTGGCAAGGGGTGGAGGCTTATGATAGCCATCTAAATTGTAGATTTAATCTACAAGCGGCATATCTATGGTCAATTCATGATCTGTTGGCATATGGCATTTACTGCAGGTGGTGTTTCCATGGTAGGCTGCGTTATCCGATATGTATGAGTGAGTCGTAAGCATATAGGTTAAAGCACGGAAAAAGGAAACATTTTTTGATGTGCATTGACGTTTCCTTACCTCTAATCATCCTTTTAGAATAGATACAAAGTCATTTTGGAAAGGCAAGAGGAATAGAGATGGGCCTCCGAAGCGATAAATAGGTGAAGATATCATGAGACAACATCGTGACCTAAAACTGGAAGAAGGAGGTGAGTTCGAAGGGTACTATAAAGAACACAACTGGACATACATATCCTTTCTCTGGGAGCTACCATGCACGAAGGCATTGATCTTACCCCATAACATAGATTTGATGCATCAGGAGCGTAATGTTGTTGAAAGCATCATAAGCATGTGCTTCGACTTCACCGAACAATCCAAAGATAACATCCAAGAAAGAAAAGACTTAGCCCTTCTTTGTGAACTCCTGCACCTCGAGTTAAAATGCAATTCAAGTGAAAAGGAGAAAAGGACGTGAGCTCCCTATTGTTTGAAGCCGAAAGAACAAGAAGAGATACTTGTATGGTTGACAACATTGAAGTTCCTAGATCACTATACGACAAATATAAAACGTGTAGTTAACCTTGACATGGGTAAACTAATTGGATTGAAGAGTTACAATTACCATATTTTGATAGAAAGTATCTTGTCGATAATGTTTTGTGGATATTTTAGTACTGGGTTATGGAAGCTACTAGCTGAACTTAGTTACTTTTATCGAGAGATGTGCAAAGGAAATCTCAAAGAAACTGATGCAGAAACTTGAGAAGGAAATTGTTGTCCTTGTTTGCAAGATGGAAAAAGAGTTTCCACTTGGATTTATGAATTGTATAAAACATTTGTTGGTGCATCTCCCTTGGAAAGCTTTGGTAGGAGGACCTGCATAGTTTAGGTGGATGTATTGTGAAGAAAGAGAGTTGAAAATACTTAAAGCGACAGTGCAAAAACAAGGCCAGGTAGAGGGTTGCATTGCAGAGGCATTTGCAGTCAAGGAAGTATTTCTCACACAACGACAACATCAATGCTCACACGACATAGTGCCAATTCAAACAGTAAGCCCCGGTAACCGAGCTTAGTGCTTTTTAGTGGCAGGGTAAAGGGGTCAGAGTTTCTACCTCACATCTTGTAGATATGATGGAGCGCAACAAATCCTTGCTTTTCTTGTATAACAATATGAAGGAATTCATCCATGTTTTGAAATCTTTGACAACACGTATCGGGTAACTTCTCAACGACTTACATTGAAGGAATTTGTTGACCTACACTTAAATTGGGTGTCCGATGGTCCTTCCTTTGTTCAGTGGTTCTATGAACATGTAACTATCTCCATACCCATTTTCTTGAACTTCTATTCCATATATTTTTCGAATAATTTAATAATACAGATTTTCTTGCACATGCATGTAGTGCATGAAACCTGATGACGAAGTCTCCAAGGACTTGGTACAAATATCACATGGTCAACTGATTGCAAAGAAATTCGATTGTTATGATATCAATGGGTACCGTTTTCAAATGGATAAACTTGAAGCAAATCGTCCGCTTGCAGCCACCAAAAACAGCGGAGTATCAGTAAGTGCATATAATGCCGACAACGAACTTTTTGACTATTATGGTATTGTTGAAGATATAACTGAGTATATGTTTGGAGGTCATAAACCTCTAAGGTTTGTGACCTTTGATTGTATATGGTATGATCCTCGAGCCGAGACGCGAGTAGATGAGTTTGGAGTTGTCGAGATAAAGCATGCATCATGATACAAAGGCAATGAATACAACAATATTGTGCTTGCCCATCAAGTGAATGAGGTGTACTATTTAAGTTATCCTCACCCAAGCTTGAAGGCTTGGTGGGTTGTCTACAAAGTTAATCCAGAAGTCCACCCTGAGTGGTATGATAACACATAAGTGTTGTTCACTTTTTCTCAAATGTTGTGAAGATCCTCTGAAACATTATCTCCTTTCGGATATAATGATCTTCGGACGAAGGTCATGAAGGACATACCTTCATCATCTATGAGAATAAGAGTACATAGAAACAATATGTGTAACCCATATATTCATTCATATACATATTTCGTGATATACACATGAACATTAACAGAAATTATATTACAATGATACCGTCGGCTTGTTCGAAGGTGTTGACGCGAGAGCGATTACAATCAAGCATGTACAGTACGGGGGTACTGTTCACCTATTTATAGGCACGGGATGCAACCCGGGTAAAAGTACATTTATGACCTTAACATTTATTCATAACTGTAACATAAGTCATTAGGGACTATCTAGTCTTTTCCTCTTAGGCTCAGCTCCATGTTTGATCTTCAACATCACTTTAAGCGAAGCTGTTTTTCTTTGGCTACAGCTTTGGTGTTCATTGTTGTCCCTTTCGGGCTATATCTTTGTCTCAAAGACCTTCGGTGAAGAACACTTCCATCACGAAGCCGAAGCTCCCTACGATCATCAATATTATACTGAAAACACATGGTTAGTCATGTTTTTAGGACCTTCGGAAGAGGAAGGCCCCCCAACAGTAGCCCCTCGCAGTATTAATTTGTTTCTATGTAACAAATTTAGATTGTGATACGAACGAAGGCCTTTAGCCGAAGGTCCGAAAAAACACCTTTCCTTTGCTAGAATAGCCAATCGTTCTGAATCGTGGGACCCACTGCTCAATGGTGTTTTGTGTATATATACAGAGGCTTGCGCTATGAATATTTTTCGTGCCATCTAGTTTTTTGTGCTGTGATTACCATTTTAGCCCTCTTCTTCTATGAGTTCAATCATTTTTTGAGCTTCAACATTTGCTGTGATCATCATCTAAATGGCTGAAGAAAAGAAGACTATAGACCCCACGCCTACTGGTTTTTACGAAGCAATGGAAAAGACCAACGTTGAAAAAATACTAATGAGAAGCTGGCTGGGCTATCTGAGGATTCCAGCGATAGTGATAGCTTTGGCGTGGAAAGTGGTAACGAGGATGCCGAAGATCGGCCATGGAGACCGAGTCATGTTGTTTTTGGAAAGTCCAGTGTTAAACAAGGACAATTTGAAGGGATGAAAGGAAAATATTTTTAGGACATACCCATTGTGAGGGCTGGGGGAGAAAGTACCGTTCCTCTTCCCAAAGCATATGAAGTAGTGGTTTTTAGAAGCTTTATAAAGGCTGGGAAGATGCTGGTTGAGGTAGTCGTTTTCCATTGCACAAGATGTTGGTTGAGGTACTAAAGACATTTTAAATATACCTTCATCTACTTAGTCCTGAAGCTTCGATTTAAGTGAGGGTTTTTTTGGGCTATGAGGAGCCAAGGGCTAGAGCTAGATGCCAGGTGTTTCTGCAACATCCATGAATTATTTTACCAGACGAAGGCTACTAGGAAGGAGCAGTACCATAACAACTTCGGGTGTTATAGCTTCGTGCCCCACTCTGATGCAAGTTATCCCGTGCCAACATTTCAAAAGAAATGGTGGGGCTCTTGGATGAAGCAATGGTTTTATGTGAAGAATGATCTAAGTGAAAGGGAAGATATAAGGGGCATTATTTAGTGTCCCATATGGTCACGCTTCGGCATTAGAAGGTCGTCCATTGCAATTGGGAACGAAATGCAAGCGTGTTTAATGGCTTTCAACACCATGTGCACTTACATCGGTACCAGGGATTTAGTACAGGAACACATTGCTTAAAACGTATGGCCTCTTGTGAATGGCTGGGAGATGCCGAAAGAAACTGCTGCTAGTTCCAGCCAAGGTGGTTTAGTTTATCTAAGATACACCTTCCGGTATAGAAGCCAATTTGATGAGCCAAATGAGCGATTGGCTAGAGGATGTTGAGACAACCAGTGATGAGTTGCTGGGAGCCTACACGAAGGCAGAGGACGAAGCCATGATCATTGCCTTCGGCGCTCGAGGGAAAAAGATACTGAATAGAGTTTTTGATGTAATCGGGTTTGTTTATCCTGACTATTGCTTCCCTGCCCGAAAACAAGGGTTAAAGAGAAAAATAGTAGCTTCGACCTCTTCCGATGCATAGAAGCCGAAGAGAGCTAAGGTCCTGACTCATAGGCTGAAGCTACATTCCTTAGAAAAGACTACTAAAGTGCCTATGACAAAGAAGGTGAAGTTTATTGAAAGTGTTGAAGCCGTCCACTTAACTACAGAAATAGTTCTTGCTATGCCAGTTGAAGCTAGTGTCGATCCGGTAAAAGAGCTGGGACCAAAGAGAACAACAGAAGAACAGCCGAAACTGTTGAGTCCCTCAACTGTGATAGGGTTGCCAAAGCTATCAACTACTGCAACAACGACTTCGAGGAAGAGGAGGATGACTAGTGTTTTGGATGCTGTTTTGGAATCCGTGAAAATGCCAACTCCTGTTTTTGCCGAAGCTTCTGGCGAGAAAATTGAGGATGCAAGAGAAGTGGTCACTGCAAGCACTTCTTCTGTTCATGTTGAAGCGGTACCTTCGGGAGCTGTGCCAGTAATGCTGGTGGGAGAGAATCTTCTAGAAAAGCTCACGTCACCTGTTCCCGAAGCACCTCCCTAGGGTGATTTGAACTATATTGTTCGACATGCTTCGGGAAAACAGCTATCAGCAGAGCAACTTGTTGAAACACAACATTATGCTAAGGAACTAAAATACCCCCGAGGGTCCTTGGTATACAGAGGGAACGATGAGGCTGACTTCCTTTACTGTCTACCAGACAGTAAGGAAATTAATGTTTGTCGAGAGATGATGGATAACATGGGGTATCCAAAGCTTGAGCTTGGTCTGTCGGCAATGACGAAGGATCAGCTTGCGGATAGCCTCGCCTACAACAGCTTGAAGGTTTGAACATTTTGGCTTCGCATTTGGTAATTTTTATTATGGTGAATTTTTTTTGTGGTAATCCTTACTGTTATTATTTGTTCATTCTTTATTTGGCAGGGTCTAATTCTTAGTAAAGCTCTAAAAGCTCAAAAAAGATGCAGATTATGAAAGCTACCAGATGGCAATTAGAAACCTTCGATCAGAGGTCATAACTTTGGGAAACAAAGCTCTTGAAAAGGATAAGATCCTTCTCTCTTTGGTCGAAAGGCTAAAATCCAGCGAAGCTAAGCTGTCTACTCAAGCAGAACTACATAGACCTGAAGTACAAGAATTAGAAAGAAACTTAGCGAAGTAACTGAAAATTTCAATTTGGAGCTAACAAAATGTGAGATATCTGATATAGAACGATTGAGGGTACAGAAAAATGTTGACAAGCTTCGTGAAGCTAAAGAGGAATGCTACAATGTTGCTACAAAATGTGCTAAGAATTTGAAGAATAGCTTTTCTAAAGTTGGCACATTTTCCTCAGAGCAGAACTTTATCCACGGTGATCCTAATGAGGTTATCCGGTGGATTAACAGCGAAGCCGAAGCTTTTGAAGAGATTGTTAGTGATAGAGGAGATTTCTGTGCCTTCGCCGGTGCCCATGGGGCCTTGTCGGTCCTTGAAAAGGTCGGCTACGAACATGCCAAGACTGTGGTTCAACCAGGATTTTTGCTCTCAGCCGATGATATTAGAATCCCTTCGGCCGAAGCCACTACACTAGGTGGAAAATTTTATTCTGAAGTATGGCTGAAGGGTGGCTGAGAGATAGCTGACGAAGCTATTATAAAGAAAGAGAAAGAATCTCATGACACCTTGGAAGAGGCCAGAAGAACTGAAGAAGCTGCTAAATGTGCTAGACTTATAGGTATATCTATCATGACTTAGCTTCGTGAATTATTTTAGCTTCGGTTCTAACAAACATTTGTATTTTGGTGTAGCTGAGCTCTCTCCCCCTCTAGAACCATATGATCCTAAGCTAATCCATCTATGAAGGGGGCCCTTGACATAATTAGAATAGCTAACGAAGCATTGACGAAGATGTCAACAGACTACTAGACGAAGTTGTTGGCAAAGTTTAAAAAGATGACTAGGGTCTGTCTATTGAGAATTTAGAATCTTTGCATGTAATTTCGTTTTTGTAAGAAACAATTACCAACTATTTGTATATTTAATGATGTAATATATTTCTTTGTGAGGCGTGAAACTTTCGTACGTTCTGTTTTTGAGCCGCAGGTGAAAAAACACCTTCCCTTCTTTTCACGCTTCGTAAAGAAAGAAAGAAATCCCCCTTCTTTGCCGAAGCAACTTTGAATTTGAATATCTCATCGTGGTTGTTGCATAAGAATATCATTGCTGAAGGTATAAACCTCGTACGACAATTCCTCTGTCAAAGGCATGAATCTTGTGTTATTGATTCATTCCTCGTGCATGTTTGAAGGAGCAATTCTCCTTCTTTTTCCACTGTTTCTGTCGATGCAAAATGATGTATGATGCGATGTTATGCAATATGATGTGATGGTATGATGCAAATGACGTTGATGCACAGAACATAAAAATAAGACTTTGCATCCCCTTAGGAACGACTTTGGAGTCTCTTCACCTTTTACTTAGGTGGTATTTTAGCTCTGCATTCCCTTAGGAACGACTTTGGAGCTAAGCTCTGCATCCCCTTAGGAACGACTTTGGAGCTTTTTCACCTTTTACTTAGGTGGTATTTTAGCTCTGCAGTCCCTTAGGAATGACTTTGGAACTTCTTCACCTTTTACTTCGGTGGTATTTTAGCTCTGCATTCCCTTAAGAACGACTTTGGAGCTTCATAACCCTTTCTATTACACTCGATGGTGTAACCCCAGATTTATTACAATAGGCCGAAGGTTGAGCCTTCTTATGTTGTTTTAGGGGGAGAAATATAAAGACAGAAAAGTAAAGAATACATTGAACATGGAAATTTTCTGGTCGAGCCCCTGTATTGCTTTAGTAAATGTGTCTCGATTCGAGCACAATGCTGTTGACTGTGCGAGCTTCGGACTCTTCATGTGTGTCACGCTGTTGCTGCGTTTGGTGGTGCCCTTCTGGCTGCTGATTGTGAGTCAAGGTTGGTGCCATAGATGGTGGTGGTAGCAGGGCCCATGCAGCTTGAGAGTGACTTGCCGAAGCAACTGATGTTGTGGGCTGCTGGTTACCCACATACTCGGGAATGTATGGAGAATAGAACGAACTAGTGTGCAGAACCTGCTTCGGCTGATTCTGTCATGCTTCGGCTTCAGCTATTTCTTTTTGCTTCTGGATCATGACTTGACACGTCCTTGTTGTGTGTCCCTTATCTTCCACAGAATAGACAGAACAACCTTCTAGGTTCGGAACTGAACCTTCCTCCAAAGCTTCTTCCTCCTCTGCCGCTTGGAGCTGGTGGCCTATAAGAACTTTGCTGCGTCCCTGAAGACTGGAGCTTTGCTGATGGCCCTGAGCATGGTTCCCCCTGTCGTCGCTTGAGCTGGGATTGTGGATTGTTCTGACATGCCTAGGGTGGAGCCTTCTTCCGAAGCCCCTAATCATCTTGGAGTATCTGTAGGCCTCTTCCCTTCTCTGCCGAAACTCATTACCGGCCCTGATGTACTCATCCATCTTCTGCAGAAGCTTTTCCAAAGTTTATGGTGGCTTCCTGGTAAAATATTGCACCGTCGGTCCTGGTCGGAGCCCTTTGATCATAGCCTTGATGACAATTTCATTTGGCACCGTTGGAGCCTAGGCCCTGAGTCGCATAAACCTTTGGACATATGCTTGCAAGTATTCCTCATGGTCCTGTGTGCACTGGATCAAGGCTTGGGCAGTTACTGGCTTGATCTGGAAACCCTGAAAGCTAGTTACTAGCATGTCCTTTAGATTTTGCCATGACCTGATTGTAGGATAGTGGCCATGGGGTAGCCTGCAATTTTGCTGCTAGAGGAGAAGCATCAACAAAAGCAAAGTTACCATGGTGAAAGTCATCATACCATTCGTCATCATTGATTGGACTTTCTTGATGAAGCTCTCTCTATTGAGGCCTTCGTCCTTAGTCGTCTTGCATGATATGACACATTTATTCAGCAACTTCGTCAGTCTTCCTCTGAAGGTCAGCTAGCCAAAGCATCTTCTCTCTCTTTCTTTGCACTTGCTGGTGTATGGATTTTAAGTCTCTGATTTCTTGGTCTAGCTCCTCCTCCTGTGGTGTTGGGCTGGTGGCCTTTCTTTTCTAGTTTCGAGCTTCTCTCAGAGAAAGCCCCTCTTGGTTGATGTCCAGCGGCTGAAGGGCAGCCCCTGGTGCTATTGCCTTCTTCGGCGGCATGACGAAGTGTCACACTCGGATTTAAGGGATAAAGCCGGGTGTGTCTCATATGTGCGCCAAAGAAGAACATCACATATAATGACAAAGTGTATAGAGATAAATGTCACAAATATCATAAATGTCATTATTACATAGAGGAAGTCTTACAAACATAAATGATAATAATAAAGCGAACTAAACACTAATCCTTGGCGCCATAAAGTTGACTGGGAGACGTCACCTAGATCAACTCGTACTCCTCATTGTATGGCTCCTCCTGGACCACCTGTTCTTCTCCTACGGGGGGGGGGGGGGGTTATATATCGTAAGGGTGAGCTCACAAAATATCATAGCTCAACAAGTTGTGAGAAATTATGTGCATAAACTCGCCAAAGGTGGGAGTTCATGTGAAGTGTAAGGCTGACCAATAAATAAGGGTTAAATCTGAGCATTGCTTTTAATAAATTGGTTAAGTTTTATTAGCAGTTACTAAATGTAATTAGATACCAAATCAGAGTAATAGTTGATCAAAATTAATAATAAATCTCAATGCGATGCAAATGACAAATTGAATTTATTCCATAAATTAATCATGCAAGAGTCTTGAGCTGCTCATGACCGCGTGCATGGCTAGTATACTAGTTTTACACTCTACAGAGGTTGTACCCTGTACCCACATGTCGTGTATCCCGTCTAGCCGGGTTTAGCTAGACCCTTAGATACAACCGAGTTGCATGGCTAGGGATCCACTACGAGGCCTTCACAAAGTTCCACTAGCTTTAGAAAACCTGCTACTGTTTCTAGGAAGAGCAATGCAGGAATCCCCCGTCTGACGACCATCGCAGCAAAATTAACCCGAGAACCTCCCTACACGCCTACTCTCGTACTGCCCTTGCCCCTTTTGGGTAAGATAGTCCTCCACTAGCTTTCCTAGTTAGTCAGCCAAGGGCGTCCCATTCCACCCTTGTGGTGGCACGTGTTTCTCAAGTTAAGCTCGATGTTCCAATTAACATAGTTGTCTTGTCATGAATATAAATAGAACAGTAATACATAATGATCATGTGTAATAGTTATCTCAACACCCAAAACCATATATCGCAATAGCAAAGACTACCCAAAAGTTCAGGGGTAACAAGGTGAAAAGCTAACCAGACTAGGGTGCCTAATGGGTCCCATCAAAATTAAGCCTATGCATGATAAAATGATTATAGAGAACATTATTGGGTAAATAAAAGTGGTCAAGGGCACAACTTGCCTTCAACGAGCTCCTGCTAAGCAATCTCCACCTACTGAACACCTGGAGCCTTCGTGGCTTCCTCGTCTACTCGCAATAATACAAATAAACATGGTATAGCAGAAATTAACATCACACCAAATAGCATAACAAAATGCTTGATAATATTCTACGTGTCGTGACGAGATCGTAGGAACAAGAATCACTAAATTTGGAGTTACTGATTTCGAGATATGATTTTCCGGGGTCCTTATGTGTTTGGTGTGGAATAACTCAAGTGAATAATTTTAATCTAAGTTTCATGACCAAACAGAGTTACTAGGTGTTAAACAATATTAAAACAAAATTAATGCCACTGGTATAGATTAAAAAAGAATTAAAAATGGATTTTCTATGAATTAAATGAGTTTCTGCAATTAATATTGTACTAAAAATCAATTTCTATAATCATTTATCTGATTTACCTACTGTGTGGACTGCGCTTATAATACCGAGAAGCTCGGGGTTAGCTCACAAAATATCCTAGACTCAGACTACAGTCATGGTGGATTGCGGGTTGAATCACCGGAAACTGAGGGGTTCTTATGACAAACTGCCAGCTGAAGCAGTATGAGCCGATTCTGGCCGATGGATCAGAGATTAGCGTCCCAGATTAGATCTCTCGCTTACTGAATCGGTACCTATTCCTAATCCTCGGATTCGAAATAAGCGCTCGAGATCTAACCACGCCAGAGCCCAATCATAGCCCTCAGATGTATGACTCACGGCTCGGATTAGACATTGACTAAATTGAAACGGTGCGCATAACTGGACATCGGATCCGAGATCGATAGTGAAGAGGTCGCCGACCCTAGATCGGGTGTGGGCCGTCCGATTAAGATCTACGGTCAGTGGCTATTTCCAATCCGAATCGTTATCTGCGCTCTGGTCATGACCGTCCATTCCCAGATCAACGATCTCTACTAATCGTGTGCGCGCATTGCGACCGGACGCGGCGGCAGCCGCCCTCTCACGGCGGCGCCATGGCTAGAAAAGTCCCCTGGAGCGCGACTGCCTCAACCTTGAAGGGAGCCCGCACAACATGAAGCTAGATCTAGGGCGAACACACGGGTAACGATTGCGCTGGCCACCACACAGTCGAACACCACTGCTCACGATGCGGGCGGCGTCCGAACGAATCCCTGAGCCATTAGGCCAAATTCGTGCCCATTCCACCCATGATTAACGATGACGCGACATTAGCTAGGGAAGGGAATACGGCGAGGGTAAGAAACCTGGGGCTCACCAAAAGCGGAGGTAGAATTGGCACAGAATGTCTCACGGCGGATCTGCGTACCCGCCTGGCTCCGACGAGGAATTAGAAGGTCACCGGACGCAACCAACCCGACACTGATGCCGTGGACATGATCGCCGAGGCGTAGTGAAGCTCCCCGACCTACTCGGTTCTAGCGGCACACCAATCTCGGCGAAGTCCCTCCCTTGCCCACTCTCGGCAACAATGGCGGCGGCGATTCTCTGCGGGGAGTCGACCTACGAACACAGGGATAGGGAGGAGCGATTGGTTAACTATATAGGCATGGGGGAGGTGCATGTGTGTGACCCACGACTGTGTAACAATCCCGCGCGGATTCCATGGAGCAGATCGGTGCGAGGAAGACGAAGATCTGATGTCCCGGACCCATAGTTCAGTGAGCTGGTGCGTTCCTAGAGCCGTGGTCGCGAGTTCTGCCAGCTGAGCCCACATGTCAGTCTCCGCCCGCGGCGCAGGATGGGACGGGTCGGCGCAGCAACAAAGCAAAGTTGGGCCGAGGGAGTCGTCCGGCCCACTGCACGGTTTCATTTTTTCCTTTTTCTTCCTTTTCTATTTCATTTTCTTTTTACCTTTTAGATTACAAGTTTGAATTCAAATTTTTTTGTAGCGAATTTTGCTCTCAAATTTGAATGTATGATTTGGACATGCCATTATGGGCTGAATTTTATTTATTTATAAATTTATTTTGTATGGTATAGCATTTGTCCCTTTCTTTTTCTTTCGATTTCCTAGATTATAAAATTAGGTTCACATGTTCAAATAAATAGGGGCAAGTCATATAAGGAAATCAACTCTATTTTCATTATTTACACTTTTGGGTATACAAATCCTACCCCGTTAAAAAGAATCTCATCCTCGAGATTAGGAAGGACTAGGGAAGATGTGGGGAAATTCTATGCGTAGCTCTTCTTCTCTTTCCCAAGTAGCCTCATCTTCACTATGGTGACTCCATTGCACTTTGCACATTTTTATCACCTTATTCCTTGTAACACGAGTCAAAGTGTCGATGATCTTGATAGGATACTCCATGTAAGTTAGATCACCCTGAACACTGAGTTCTTCCATTGGTAACTGTTCCTTAGGGACACAGAGATACTTCTTGAGTTGAGATACATGGAATACATAATGCACATCAGATAGATGATCTGGTACATGTGATCACATGAATTGGTGACACCTTGAGGTACACGTGATCACCCTCCTCAAACTACAGTGGTCTTCTTCGATTATCAGCATAGCTCTTTTGCCGGGTCTGTGCCACCCTCAAGTTCTCCCGGATCATACGGACTTGTTCTTCCACCTCTTGAATAATCTCAGGCCCAAAGAACTGCCTTTCTCTAGTCTGATCCTAATAGAGAGGAGTCCTACACTTTCTACCATATAAAGCTTCAAATGGTGACATCTTCAGACTGGCATGGTAACTATTACTATAAGAGAACTCAGCATATGGTAGACTCTTGTCCCAAATGCCTCCATGCTTAAGGGCACAAGCTCTTAGCATATCTTCCAGTACTTGGTTAGTTCTCTCAGTTTGGCCATCAGTTTGAGGATGATAGGCCGAACTGAAGTTCAACTTCGTACCCATGTTCTCATGAAGGCTCTTCCAAAACCTTGAGGTGAATTGGGATCCACAATTAGAAACAATCTTCTTCGGTACCCCGTGTAAACACACAATTCAAGCCATTTATAACTCTTCCAGCTGAGAACCTTTATAAGTAGTATTGACCGAAATGAAGTGAGCCACTTTGGTCAATCTGTCCATGATCACCCATATAGAATCATAACCCTTCGAGGTGCGAGGCAACGCGGTAATGAAATACATACCAATTTCTTCCCACTTCCATTCGGGTACCTTTAACGGGTGCAGTAGTCCAGCTGGTCTTTGGTGTTCAGCTTTGACTCTTTGACAAACATCACACACAGCCATGTGTGCAGCTACATCTCTTTTCAGCCCATACCACCAGTACTTTTGCTTCAGATCTTGATACATCTTAGTGCTACCAGGATGAATAGAGTAATCAGAGTCATGGGCTTCCTTCAATATAGTCTCATGCAGGCTGTCAATCTCAGGAACACATATTCGGTTCTTGAACCATATTGTGCCTTGCTCATCCTTCGTGAATTCTGACCTCTACCTTCAGTAATCAGATCTTTGATCTCTTGGATTTTAGCATCACCGATCTGACCCTTGCGTATTTCCTGCTCCAAGGTAGGTTCCACTTCAATAGTTATCCCTTCAATGTGTGCAACTATTCCCAGGTTGAGTCTTCTAAAGCCTTTAACAAACTCATCGGGCAACTGGGCAATAATAGCTGCATGGACATGCTCCTTCTGACTCAAGGCATCCGCAACCAAATTCGCCTTGCTAGGATGGTAATGAATCTCCAATTCATAATCCTTGATGAGCTCCAACCAATGGCGTTGCCTAAGGTTGAGATCCTTCTGAGCGAAGATGTATTTTAAGCTCTTGTGATCGATGTATACTTGGCACTTAGTTCCCATTATATAATGCCTCCATATCTTGAGCGCATGCACTATGGCTGCCAATTCTAAGTCATGAATTGGGTAGTTCAACTCATGTTTCCGCAACTGGCGAGACGTGTCGGCGATTACATGTCCTTATTGCATAAGAACACATCCCAAGCCCTGGCATCTTGCATCACAACACATATCAAAACCCTTCTGTAGATCTGGCATAATCAACACTGGGGTTGACATCAATTTAAACCTCAGTTGATTAAAACTCTCTTGGCATTCCTAGGTCCAATTAAACTCCTTTCTCTTCTCTAACAGTGAGGTCATAGGCTTAGCAATCTTGGAGAACCCTTCAATAAATCGCCGGTAATAGCCCCCGAGTCCTAGGAAACTCCGGACCTCCGTGACTGAAATTGGTATCTTCCAACCTACTATCGCTGTTACTTTAGACAGATCCACTGGGATTCCACCCTTGGAGATGATGTGCCCAAGGAATGGTATTTCATCAAGCCAAAACTCACACTTGCTGTATTTGACATAGAGTTGATTATCCCGTAACTTTTGTAGCACCATCCACAGATGTTCCTCATGATCACTATCATTCTTGGAATAAATAAGGATGTCGTCGATGAATACCACGATGAACTTGTCAAGGTACTCCATGAACACCTTGTTCATTAGGTTCATGAAGTAGGCTGGTGCATTAGTCAAACCAAACGACATGACTATGAACTCATATAGACCATATCAGGTAGAGAAGGCCGTCTTAGGAATATTAGAAGGCTTAATCTTCATTTGGTGGTAACCCGATTTGAGATCAATCTTTGAGAATACCCTGGCACCTCTCATTTGATCGAATAAGTCTTCAATACGGGGTAGAGGATACTTGTTCTTAATAGTAACATCATTAAGTGATCTATAATCCACACACATCCTTTGTGATCCATCCTTCTTTTGTACAAACAGAACCAGTGCTCCCCAAGGTGAGGAACTCGGACGAATGTACCCAGCCTCCTGTAATTCCATTAACTGTTTCTTAAGTTCTTTTAGTTCTTCTATGGACATCCTGTATGGCCTTTTTGAAATAGGAGCAGTTCTAGGTAAGAGGTCAATGACAAACTCAACTTCCCTATCTGGTGGCATTCCGAGTAATTCCTCTAGAAATACATTGGGAAAATCTTTTACCACATGGATGTTGCTGCCTACAAATTTCCCATCTACTAGAAATATGGCGGGTTTGGTAGAGGCAATTATGGTAATTTCGACTTCAAATCTTTCTCCTTTAGAGCTGGTGAGTTCTAAAGTTCCCCTAGCACAATGTATAACTACCTTGGCCTTCCTTAACCACGCCATACCAAGTATCAGGTCTATGCTGCTTTCCTCTAATACTATAGGGGTAGCCTAGAATTCCCTTCCCATAATTGTCAAGGTTAATCTGTTGGTCATATAATTTGCTTCAACAGGCCCTTTAGGGGTAATTACTATCAGTGGCTTTTGCATATTTTGAAGGGATAACTCATTTGTGTTGGCATATTGAGCAGAAATAAATGAATGTGTAGCACCAGAATCAAATAGTATTTCCTACTCCAAGGTAGGAATTGAATTAATATAAAACATACTAATAGCGATGTCAGCTCCGTCAGCAGTAGCATCAGCACTGACTTGATTGACCCTGGCAATGTTGAATCACTTGCTAGAACCTGGAGTTTGTTGCTTGTTTTGGATGGGGGTACTGGCAATCCTTTGCGGACAAACATTGTCATAATGCCCAACCTGACCACAATTGTAGCATGTGGTACCTGCACTCTGTCCTGCGGGTCTTGTCAGGGTGCCAGTGGGGGCAGCCTGACGAGTGTGTGGAGTCTGTAGAGTCCCATGCGGTGCATACTGAGCTGGTCACTGACCTCCTCCAGTACGAGCCAGTGTACCCTGGGGTGGAACATGGCGAGGATGGACGCTACTACTCCCCTGTCCCTAGGTGATAGCCTTCCTCTTCATTCCCCAAGCTGAACACACTTGTGTTCAACATCAAGAGCCTTGTCTAAGAGCCTCTGGAAGGATGGAAAGGTGTGAGCAACCAGTGAATACTGCAGTGGTCCATTAAGTCCTTCCATGAACTGTTCCTGCTTCCTTTCATCGTCAGCAACTTTATCTGGTGCATATCTTGATAGCTGAATAAACTTGTCGTGATACTCACTGACTGACATATTACCTTGCTTCAGCGACAGAAATTCTTTCTTCTTTATCTTCATTAGTCCAGCAGGAATATGATAGTTTCTGAACTGTGTAGTGAACTCTGCCTAGGTGATATTGTTGGTAGCATCATGAGCAGCAGTGTAAGAATCCCACCAGTCAGCAGCGAGGCTAGTAAGACAACCTGAAGCATAAAGCACCTTCTCCCGGTCAGAGAATTGGGCGATATTCAGCATCTTCTCCACTGACTTTAGCCAATCATCTACGTGCAGAGGATCTGGAGAGCTGGCGAATGTCGGTGGTTGTGGCTCATGAACTCCCGGTGCTTGTCTCGGGGTGGAACTGGCGGTGGTGGAGGCATTGGTGCTTGTTGCTGTCGTACCATCCTCTCTTGCCTCATCTCTTCTCGCATATCTTGCCTCTCCTGGCGCATCTCTTGACGTTCCTACCGCATCTGAGCTTGCATATTCGTCATAGTATTCGCCATCTGTTGCAGCATCTGCATTTGAGCTACAACCACTGGATCTATCCTAGTCGGTGGAGGATTCAGAGGATTCATTTCTGCTTGCTGTTGTCTAATCACCATTCGGTTGTGTGGGTTGGCAGGTAGGTCAATTCCACCTCCCTTCCTGGTATTGACCATCTAGGTTAGAAACACATGGTAAGAAAGAATTGTAGACAAGACAAGTAATTGCGAGACATGATCTTTTGGGGGTTTTATTAGCTAAGTAGATTAGCGTGTCACCTACTAATGCTAATACATTACCTTATGGTGGTACATGCTAGAATGCCCTGTTATACTATTTCAATCAATCAAAGAAGCAAATCAGGCATTTATCATGAGAACAATCATCCAAACACTTTAGAGAGAAAATAATTTTAAATTTTGTCTTAGGTCTCCTATCTCTATAAAGGGTCATAAATGTAGGATTCCAAGGTGTGAAATCCTTGTCTTTCTAGAGTAGAAAAGATAAGAATAGTCAGAGTAGAACAACAAAAGGTGAGACAGGATCAAGATAAGTATAGAAAGAATCAGAGTAAGGTAAGTATTGTCCAGTTCTATCTAGGTTTCGTCCTACAGTCAACATTTCCTCTGGTACTACTTCTTTCACACCCGGATTTAAGGGATAAAGTCGGGTGCGTCTAATATGTGCATCAAAGAAGAACATCACATATAATGACAAAGTGTATAGAGATAAATGTCACAACTATCATAAATGTCATTATTAAATAGCGGAAGTCTTACAAAAATAAATGATAATAATAAAGCAAACTAAACATTAATCCTTGGCGCCATAAAGTTGACTGGGAGGCGCCACCTAGATCAACTCGTACTCCTCATTGTACGGCTCCTCCCTGACCACCTGTTCTTCTCCTGTGGGGGGGTTATATATCGCAAGGGTGAGCTCACAAAAGATCATAACTCAACAAGTTGTGGGGAATTATGTGCATAAACTCACCAAAGGTGGGAGTTCATGTGAAGTGTAAGACTGACCAATAAATAAGGGTTAAAGCTGAGCATTGCTTTTAATAAGTTGGTCAAGTTTTATTAGCGGTTACTAAATGTAATTAGATACCAAACCAGAGTAATAGTAGATCAAAATTAATAATAAATCCCAATGTGATGCAAATGACAAAGTGAATTTAATTCCATAGATTAATCATGCAGAGTCTTGAGCTGCTCATGATCGCGAGCACGACTAGTATACCAGTTTTACACTCTGTAGAGGTTGTACCCTGTACCCACAAGTCGTGTATCCCGTCTTGCCAGGGTTAGCTAGACCCTTAGACACTGCCGAGGTGAATGGCTAGGGATCCACTACGAGGCCTTTACAAAGTTCCACTAGCTTCCAAAAACTCGCTACAGTTTATAGGAAGAACAATACAGGAATCCCCCGTGTGACCGCCATCACAGCAAAATCAACCCGAGAACCTCCCTACACGCCTACTCCCCTACTACCCTTTCCCCTTTTGGGTAAGGTAGTCCTCCATTAGCTTTCCTAGTTAGTCAGACAAGGGCATCCCATTCCACCCTTGTGGTTGCACGTGTTTCTCAAGTTAAGCTCGATGTTCCAATTAACATAGTTGTCTTATCATGAATAGAAATAGAACAATAATACAAAATGATCATGTGTAATAGTTATCTCAACACCCAAACCATATATCGCAATAGTAAAGACTACCCAAAAGTTCAGGGGTAACAAGGTGAAAATATAACCAGACTAGGGTGGCCTAATGGGTCCCATCAAATATAAGCCTATGCATCATAAAATGATTATAGACAACATTATTGGGTAAATAAAAGTGGTCAAGGGAACAACTTGCCTTCAACGAGCTCCTGCTCAGTAGTCTCCACCTGCTGAACACCTGGATCCTCCGTGGCTTGCTCGTCTACTCGCAACAATACAAACAAACATGGTATAGCAGAAATTAAGCTCACACCAAACAGCAAATCAAAATGCATGATAATATTTTACGTGTCGTGACGAGATCGTAGGAACAAGAATCACTAAATTCGGAGTTACAGATTTCGAGATATGATTTTTCGGAGTCCTTGTATTTTTGGTGCGGAATAACTCAAGTGAATAATTTTAATCTAAGTTTCATGGCCAAACAGAGTTACTAGGTTTTAAACAATATTAAAACAAAATTAATGCCACTGGAATGGATTAAAAAGGAATCAAAATGGATTTTCTATGAATTAAATGAGTTTCTGTAATTATTTTTGTACTAAAAATCAATTTCTATAATCATTTATCTGATTTACCTACTGTCTGGACTGCGCTTATAATACCGAGAAGCTCGAGGGTTAGCTGACAAACTATCCTAGACTCAGACTACAGCCGTGGTGGACTGCGGGTTGAATCACCGGAAACAGAGGTGTCGGCGTTCCGAGACCGGGGGGTCCCCGAGCCGACGAGTGAGTGTGCCGCGTGCCCCAGCCCAGATGGGTCGAGCGCGTGGGCGAGCGCGAAGGGGGGAGAGAGCGAGGTGGCCGGAGCCGGGTCGTGAGGGAGTCGGAGAATCCCGCGGCCTTCGTGTTCGTCCCACGCCCAGGTCGGGTGCGCTTGCAGTAGGGGGTTACAAGCGTCCGCGCGGGTGAGGGGAGCGAGCGGCCCCGAGAGAGCGCCTGCCCCTGCCCTTCGTCCCCGCGAGGCCAACCTTCTCTAAGAAGGCCCTGGTCCTTCCTTTTATAGGCGTAAGGAGAGGATCCAGGTGTACAAATGGGGGTGTAGCAAGGTGCTACGTGTCTAGCGAGGGAGAGCTAGTGCCCTAAGTACATGCCAAGGTGGCAGCCGGAGAGATCTTGGCACCCAGCTAGTGTGGCGTCGTGGCTGTCGGAGAAGCAATGGAGCCGGGCGGAGGGACAGCTGTCGGAGTGGTTGGGCCCCTGCTGACATCCCCCTGCTTTCGTAAGGGAGCTGAGAACTGCCGTCGTCACAGGTCCAGCGGGGCGCCATCATTGCCTATCTGGCGGAGCTAGCCAGATGGGACGTCGGTCCTGCTCTCTGCGGCCCGAGTCGCCTCGGGGTAGGGTGATGATGGCGCTTCCTGTCGACGTGGCGGACTCGTATCCTAGGTCGGGCGACGTGGAGGCTCCTCCGAGGCCGAGGTCGAGTCTGTCCTGCATGGCCGAGGCCGAACCTGAGCTCCTGGGTCGGGCGAGGCGGAGGTCGTTCGGCAGAGGTCGGGGTGGAGTCCGAGCCCTGGGTCGGGCGGAGCGGAGCTTATCGTCTTCCGGGGCCTTAGCCCGAGTCCGAGCCCTGGGCCGGGCGGAGCGGAGTTCGCCGTCTTCCGGGGCCTTAGCCCGAGTCCGAGCCCTGGGTCGGGCGGAGCGGAGTTCGCCGTCTTCCGGGGCCTTAGCCCGAGTCCGAGCCCTGGGTCGGGCGGAGCGGAGTTCGCCGTCTTCCGGGACCTTAGCCCGAGTCCGAGCCCTGGGTCGGGCGGAGCGGAGTTCGCCGTCTTCCGGGACCTTAGCCCGAGTCCGAGCCCTGGGTCGGGCGGAGCGGAGTTCGCCGTCTTCCGGGGTCTTAGCCCGAGTCCGAGCCCTGGGTCGGGCGGAGCTTCCTCTGGCGCTTTTGGCCAAGCCTGGCCGCCCGTCAGTCTTACCCTTTGCGTTAAAGGCCCCAGTGACTCGGTTGGTCGGCGCGGTGATTTAGTCAGGGTTACTTCTTATCGAAGGCAAGGCCTCGGGCGAGCCGGAGATGCGTCTGCCGTGAAAGAGGAGGCCTCGGGCGAGACGGAAACATCTTAGGGTCGGCTGCCCCTGCCCGAGGCTAGGCTCGGGCGTGGCGTGATCGAGTCGCTCGTATGGACTGATCCCTGACTTAATCAAACCCATCAGGCCTCTGCAGCTTTATGCTGATGGGGGTTACCAGCTGAGAATTAGGCGTCTTGAGGGTACCCCTAATTATGGTCCCCGACAGTAGCCCCCGAGCCTCGAAGGGAGTGTTAACACTCGCTTGGAGGCTTTTGTCGCACTTTTTTGCAAGGGGACCAGCCTTTCTCGGTTGTACTTTGTTCCGGTGGGTGCGCGCGAGCGCACCCGCCGGGTGTAGCCCCCGAGGCCTCAGAGGAGTGGTTTCACTCCTTCGAGGTCTTAATGCCTTGCGTAATGCCTCGGCTGGTCTGGCGGTTCCCTCATGCGAACAGGCCGTAGCCCGGGTGCACTGTCGGGGCCCAAGTTCTCGGGCTGGTATGTTGACGCTGTCAACGGTTCGGCCGGAGCCGGGTTTGCGAGAGCAGCCCCCGAGCCTCCGCACAGAGCGAGAGGACGATCAGGGACAGACTCGGCTTTTTTACATACGCCCCTACGTCGCCTTTCCGCAAGGAGGAGGGGGGGAGTGCGCCATGTTACCCTCGATGGGCACCGAACATGGTGTCTCCGGTGAGCTGCAATCGGGTAATCCGAGTGGACGTCCGTGCCCCGTTCGTTGGGGGTCGGCTAGGGGCCCGGAGGCACGCCCAAAAGTACCTGCGGGTGATCTGCCGGACCCGGTCCCCTGGCGACGGGGTCCGAGGGCTCGTTGCCTCCCTCCGATGGGATTCCGTTATAGAGTCGTTCCCGCTGGTCTCGGAAATGTCCTAGGGTACCTCGGGAGCGCAGCCCGAGCCTTGGTTATGTATCGAACGTACCCCTGGTCATCCCTCGCTCGGTGTCTGAGGCGACTGTGAACCCTTCGGGGGGCCAGCCTTCGAACCCCTGATCAGTAATGGGCGCGGAGCCCGAGTAGCCTGAGGCGGTCGTGGAACCTTTCGGGGGGCCGACCTTCGAACCCCTGACCAGTAGTGGGTGTCGGGCCCACGCGATCTGAGGCGGCTGTTGAACCCTTCGGGGGGCCAGCCTTCGAACCCCTGATCAGTAAGGAGGCTCGGAGCCTAGTTCCTTCACGGGGAAGGATCCCTTTGGGGGTATCCCCTTTCCCGGTCCCTGTTGCAAGAGATAGAGAAAGAAGGAAAAGGGAAAAAGGATACGAAATTTGAACGTCGTGGCGTACCTTTTTTGGTGTGGTCGTTTTGGCGAAGGCGAAACGTCGCCAGCTGCTTCTGCCAGAAGCGTTGCCCGTCGAGCCGCGGAGTTAATGCGCCGGGGCAAGCGGTTGGCGAGGCTGCCGTTGCGTGCGCGAGCCGTTCGAGGAACGGCTGTTTCGCTTTGCGTTTTTTGAACCCCGCGTCCGGTTCGGGCGGTGCGTTGGAACCGTCTTCACCTAGGTCTTTATATACCCCGGAGAGGGCCCGGTGACGGTTCTCGACTCCGCTTCTCGTTTCCCTCTTAGGCTTTTTTGCAGTCTGAGAGATCCAGCCAGGGAAAAGAAAACCGCCCTCCCCTGTCCTTCGCGCCGCCACCCTTTCTGCTTCGGTGATGGCTGACCGGGTGACCATCATCCCGCCGCGCGACCCGTGGCCCTTCTCCACGGTGACGGCGGGTGATCTGGAGGACCTCGTCGGCGAGGGTTTGCTCCGCCCCCTCACCGACGAGCAGCGGCCGGAATGGATCCCTCCCGCGGGTGGAGGCACTCCATCCCCTCCGCCGGGGTACGTTGTGAGCTTCATCTCCTTCCATGAGCGGGGATTTGGTGTGCCGACGAGCCGCTTTATGCGGGCCATCCTGTTCCATTACGGGGTGGAGTTGCACAACCTCACCCCCAACTCCATCGCGCAGGCCGCTATCTTCGTGGCGGTGTGCGAGGGGTATTTGGGGATCGCCCCCCACTGGGATTTGTGGACCCATCTCTTCTTCGCCGAGCTTTTTGCCTCGCCGACGGGGGAGAGGAAGGTCCGCGCAGCGGTGCGGGCCGGCGGCTGCACCCTTTTGTTGAGGCAGTCGCGGTCGTTGCAGTATATCCCTGCCGTCCTCGCATCCTCAAACAAGGGTTGGCAGCGCCGGTGGTTCTACCTCCGGAACGACGGAGAGTTGCTCCCGCCGTTCTCTCAGCGGGTTGTCACCGCCGCTCCCGACGCCTGGCGCCACGGGACTCCACACGAGAGGCAGAAGAACCTCGAACCTCTTCTTCAGGCCCTGAAGGCGTTGCGGGAGGAAGGACTCACCGCCGCGGGAGTGGTTGCCGCCATCCACCGTTGGAGGGTGCTTCCCCTAGCGGAACGGCGGCTGTCGCTTTGGGAGATGACCCTGGAGGCCGACTGGGAGGGGTCACGGATGTCCCCTGATCCTCTTCCCCGTGACGCCCTCCAATGGCGGGTGTCGGCCGCGATGGGGAAGCCAGACCCCCACGCCTTCTCCCAACCTCGAATGCGCCCCGACCAGGGGTGCATCGTTCTGGTAAGTGTTCGCTCCTTCCTTCCTCATATACCGGGTTGCTCCCGGTTCTCATGATTGGGTTTCTTTTCCCCTCCCCCTCTTTTTAGGAGGTGGGGCGGCACAAACCCTCCTTGCCGCGGGTCCCGGAGGACGCGGTGGGTCGGGCAGCGCGGCGGGTCGCCGCGGAGGAGGAGAAAAAGAAAAAGGACGCGGAGAAGGCCCGGGCCCGCAAGCGGAGGCGGGCTCGGGACGCCCTGGAGAAACGCCGTCGTCAGCAGGAGAGGGAAGGACTCCCCAGGGAGCTGTCGCCGGAGACATCCGACGACGACGATGACGACGATGAAGAGGAGGAGGACGACATGGCCGCCCGTCTCGGCCTCAGCCCCAGCTTGGGGTGTGGCCGGGAGCTGTCGAGTCAGCCCCCGAGCGGGCCGATGTCGTCGGTTCCTGGGGCCGAGACGCCGGATCCCCAACCTGAGGGGCGGGGGCAACCCGAGAGGGTACTTGACCCCTCGGTGGGAGGAGCTGACGCGACTCCAGGGAGCCGGGCCGAGGGGTTCGTCCCTCGAGAGCCGTCCCCCGTGCCGGCAGCGCGGCGGAGCGGTCCTCAGGTTGCCATGGCGGCGCCTGGGCAGTCCGCCTCCCGGGCGTCAGGGGCGCCCAAGGCGAGGGCGGTGCCAGGGCTGTCGGCGAGGCGGACCCCGGCGGTGGTTCCGGGGAGTGGGAGCCAAGAGACCTCCCCCCAGGCACAGTGGATCATGGCCCGGAGCGGGTAAGTACCTTGGAGTGTCTCCATCCTGGCGCTTCATTCACACGTCTTGGCCGTGATTTTCCCTTTCTTCTTTTTTCTAGCAAGCGGAGCCATGGCCCTACCGACCTGGCGCCCCGGAAGGCCCTTAAGACGGCGTCGGTCCAGGCGCCTGGCGCCATCCCGGGCCCCGCCGCTCAGCCGACCCTTCCGCAGGGCGCTTTGCCGCCTGGGGCTCAGGCGTCGCATGTCCCGGGGGAGCAGGTCCCCGAGGCAGGCTCCTCTGCCGAGGCGGCCATCGTGATCGGGGAGGCGGCCGGCGCCGACGCGGTCCCGAGCCCGCCTGCCGTGTCGGTCATGCCGGCGCCTGCCGCCACCGCAGTTGGCGCCGTCCCAGTCGGAGAGCATATGGTTGCTGCCGACGTTGAGTCGGCCACAGCGTCGGCGCCCAGGGCCTCGGAAGAGGTGGGCGTGGACGCGCAGCCCATCCAGGCGGGCGGCAGCCTTGTCGCAGTGCGGCGGAGCCCCGAGGCCCGAGGCCAGTTGCTCCGATTCCGGACCCGCGAGGCTTCGGATCCTATCTTCGTTCTTGACGACGAACAGGAGGACCAGTCCTGGGATGAGCTCCGCAAGCGCGCGGAAGCAACGGTGGGGTCGCTCCGATCGTCGCTGGAGGTTCTCTGCGGGGACGTCCCCAAAATCCTCCAGGTAATGGTTTCAGGCATACCTTCTCCCTTCTGTGAGCGAGGCGTCCGTCGTGATGCCTTGTTTTCCTTTCCAGGATCTGACGGACCGGAGCGCTGCCAATTCGTCGTTCATCCGCCGCGAGGCCGACGTCTGGGGCTCGCTGCGGTCCCTGAGGACTTCGCTCGCCGGGGCTACCGCGCGCCTTTCTCAGCAGGACGCTAAGATAGCGGACCTCCAGCTGCTCTGTGCTGACCTGAGGGCCGAGGCGGCGGCGGCGCGCACGGAGGCGCTACGGCAGCGGTCGGAGCTCGTCCAGGTTGCCGAGGAGCTGGACCAATCCCAGGGTCAGGCTGCCGAGGCCGAAGGCCGAGCCAAGACCCTCGCGGCCGACCTGGCCGCAGCCCAAGTCGCGGCCTCGGAGCAGCGCGTCCGAGCCGGAGGTATGCTTCGACCGTCCTCGGTTCTCGTTCTTGTTCGTTTCTCCCGCTTGTGTTTGAGGTCTTTCTTCTGGTTGTTCGCAGAGCTCGAGTCTGCCCTCGACGAGTCTGCCAAAGCGCTCGCCGAGGCGCTCGCCGGGGCTGCTGAGCAGAGGGAGGCCGATCTCGCGGCCATGTCCGAGGCCGTCTCGGATGTCTATCGGACCCTCGGTCCCGGCGACGTCCCTTCAGGAAGCTCCCCCCAAAGCCGTCTTCATGCCCTAGGTGGTTACGCGCGCGGTAAAGTCCGCGGGGCGCTACACCACGGCGTCAGGCGGGCCTTCGCCGTGCTCGCTTCCCATTACGTCGTGGACCTGGAGCGGGTCAGCGAGGGGTATTGCCTTCCTGACGAAGACGAGGCGGCCCTGGCGGAAGTTCAGCGGCTCGACGCGGTCGCTGCGGGTCCGAGCGCGGCGCTAGCGACCATCTTCGAGGCAGAGATTCTTCCTCCTGTGCCGCCGCCGGAAGCGGAGGTGGACCCTACCGACGGCGGGAGTGGAGCTGAGGGCGCGGTGCCTTCCCAAGGCGACGCTTGACTTTTGTTGGGACAATTTCTGTTGGATGTGCGATTTGCCGCGGCCGCCGAGGCCTGGACACTTTACTTCTCTTGCGTGAAGTCATACTCTTTTCTGTTTCAATTTGCGCGCCTGGCCCGACTTGTCAACAACAGGGTGATTTCCCGAGCTGGGTCCTTTTTCGTGGTAGGCGATGAGTGAGGTGTCCCTAGCCCGGAGGCATAGGCGTTCCTCGGCTCAGTCGGTCTCGCCACTTATTTGTACCCAAGTTCGCTCCTCGGGACCCTGCTTCTGACGCATCCGGGAGAGCGCAAAAACCCCTTCTTGATCGAAAAAAGAATTTTTTGACGCGGAGAGGCGCATCCAAACTTGACGAGAGGGGTTCCCCCTTTTTAGCCCCCGAGGGAGGGTCGGGCTCCGCCGGGGCGAGGCCGACCCTTCCTTGATGACTGATTCTCGTGTGTGAGTGGGGGAAGGGCGTAGCCCCCGAGCGTCGTCCGTGCAGAGGCCGTTTGACGAGTCGGGCTCCTGCCCGAATATCCGGCGAGTGCTCGGTGACGTCCCTCGGTATGCCAGGCATGTCCGAGGGACCCCACGCAAAAATGTCGGCGTTTGCGCGGGGAAAGTCGATGAGTACTGCTTCCTATTTGGGGTCGAGCCCGGAACTGATCCGGATCTGCTTGGAGGTATCGCCGCTGGGGTCGAGAGGGACGGCCTTAACCGTCTCCGCTGGCTCAAAGTTGCCGGCATGTCGCTTCACGTCCGGCACCTCTCGGGAGAGGCTTTCCAGGTCGGCAATGAGGGCCTCGGACTCGGCGAGGGCCTCGGCGTACTCCACGCACTCCTCATCGCATTCGAATGCGTGTTTGTACATGGGGCCGACGGTGATGACCCCGTTGGGGCCCGGCATCTTGAGCTTCAGGTAGGTATAGTTGGGGATGGCCATGAACTTCGCGTAGCATGGCCTTCCCAACACTGCGTGGTAGGTCCCTCGGAACCCGACCACCTCGAACGTCAAAGTCTCCCTTCGGAAGTTGGAGGGTGTTCCAAAGCAGACAGGAAGGTCGAGCTGTCCGAGGGGCTGGACGCGCTTCCCGGGAATGATCCCGTGGAAGGGCGCAGCACCTGCTCGGACAGATGACAGATCGACACGCAGGAGCCTGAGGGTCTCAGCGTAGATGATGTTGAGGCAGCTGCCCCCATCCATCAGGACCTTGGTGAGCCTGACGTCGCCGATGACGGGATCGACGACGAGCGGGTACTTCCCTGGGCTCGGCACGTGGTCGGGGTGGTCATCCTGGTCGAAGGTGATGGGCTTGTCGGACCAGTCTAGGTAGACTGGCGCCGCCACCTTCACCGAGCAGACCTCCCGACGCTCCTGCTTACGATGCCGAGCCGAGGCATTCGCCGCACACCCTCCGTAGATCATGAAGCAGTCGCGGACCTCGGGGAACTCTCCTGCTTGGTGATCTTCCTTTTTGCCATCGTCGCGGGCCCTGTCACCCTCTGCGGGTGGCCCGGCCCGGTGGAAGTGGCGCCGAAGCATGACGCACTCCTCGAGGGTGTGCTTGACGGGCCCCTGATGGTAGGGGCACGTCTCCTTGAGTGCCTTGTCAAAGCGGTTGGCGCCTCCGGGGGGCTTCCGAGGGTTCTTGTACTCGGCGGCGGCGACAAGGTCCGTGCTGGTGGCGTCGCGTTTCGCTTGCGACTTCCTCCTGCCTTTCTTCTTGGCGCCGAGCGGAGTAGACGCCTCGGGAGCATCTTCCGACGGGCGGCCCTGGGGCTGCTTGTCCTTTCGGAAGATGGCCTCGACCGCTTCCTGACCAGAGGCGAACTTGGTGGCGATGTCCATCAGCTCGCTCGCCCTGGTGGGGGTCTTGCGACCCAACTTGCTCACCAGGTCACGGCAGGTGGTGCCGGCAAGGAACGCGCCGATGACATCGGAGTCGGTGATGTTGGGCAGCTCGGTGCGCTGCTTCGAGAATCGCCGGATGTAGTCCCGAAGGGACTCTCCCGGCTGCTGCCGGCAGCTTCGGAGGTCCCAGGAATTCCCGGGGCGCACGTACGTGCCCTGGAAGTTGCCGGCGAAAGTCTGGACCAGATCTTCCCAGTTGGAAATCTGCCCCGGAGGCAGGTGCTCCAACCAAGCGCGAGCGGTGTCGGAGAGGAACAGGGGGAGGTTGCGGATGATGAGGTTGTCGTCGTCCGTCCCACCCAGTTGACAGGCCAGGCGGTAGTCCGCAAGCCACAATTCCGGTCTCGTTTCCCCCGAGTACTTTGTGATAGTAGTCGGGGGTCGGAATCGGGGCGGAAACGGCGCCCGCCGTATGGCCCGGCTGAAGACCTGCGGACCGGGTGGTTCGGGCGAGGGACTCCGATCCTCCCCGCTGTCGTAGCGTCCCCCACGCCTAGGGTGATAACCTCGGCGCACCCTTTCGTCGAGGCGGGCCCGACGGTCGCGATGAGGGTGCTCGTCGCCGAGGTGGCCCGGGGCCGCAGGCGCGGTGTTGCGCGTGCGCCCGGTGTAGACCGAGGCTTCCCGCGTGAGTCGGGAAGTCGCGGCATGAGGTTCCGAGGGGTACCCCTGCCTTCGGGAGGCAGAGCTCTCGGCCCGCCGGGCCGCAGCGCCCTCCAGGAGATGCTTGAGCTCTCCCTGGATTCGCCGACCCTCGGTGGTTGATGACTCCGGCATCGCGCGGAGGAGCATCGCTGCAGCGGCCAGGTCCTGACCGGTTCCGCCGGATGCGGGTGGCGGTCTGTCCCTGGCATCGTTGGCGATGCGGTGTTGGAGACCTTGGGGCAGGTGACGTATTCCTCCGGCCGGGGGCTGGCTCGCCCATGCTTGCCCGACGTTCCGGCGGATTGCCTCGAGCGCTCCTGCTCCCTCATCGAGCCCGGCCTGCACCCCGCGGACTTGCTCGAGCTGTGGGTCGTGACCCCCCGCCGGAACGGGGACCACAGCTAGCTCCCGCGGGATGTCGGCGCGAGGCGCTGGCCTAGGGGGATCACCATCCTCCGGCATGCCGAGACAGCTGCCTCCGGAGGGATCCCCTAGCTCGACGTGGAAACATTCGTGGCTCGGGCCGCAGTCCTTGTCGTCAAGGCTGCGGCTGCCGTCGGAACAGTCGGAGAGGCAGTAGTCGCATGCGGTCATGAAGTCCCGCATGGCACTGGGGTTGCCAGATCCAGAGAAATCCCAGCAGATGCTGGGGTCGTCATCTTCCTCGGACCCAGAGGGTCCGTAGGTCGAGACACCCGTCAATCGGTCCCAAGGCGACCGCACACGAAACCCCAGAGAGGTTGCACTCGCCTCAACGTGAGCGCCCGCCAAAGCGAGGTCGCCAGGCGGGTTGAGGCCGAGTCGAAATGACAAAGAATGGGAATCAGCCCGTACCTTTTGGTCGACGAGGATCGACGAAGTCGCATCGGGGGCTGATCGTGCTGTCGTCCTGGGTGCGAGGGCGACGTCCTGCAGGCCCTCCGTGAGCGTGCTGGCGTCGTCCACTTGCTCGGGATCGGCGTGTCGCGAGGGGACGGCGCTCGCCTTCGCCTCAAACGCGTGGGTGATGCCCGACGCGTCCTCCGTTGGGGCGCTGGGGATGTCGATTTGCTCGACAGTCGACTGAGCGCAGCCTCCCGCTCGGCCCTGGTTGCCCCGCCTCCTCCTCCGATGGCGAGGGAGAGGATGGGGTGAGCCCGAAAGTTGTCCTTCCCCCACGCGGGAAAGGCGTCGTCGATTCCGCCGCCGGCGGGCGGGCTGTCCGCCACCATTGTCGCTGTCGCGCGGCGGTGGAAGAAGTATCATGTCGTAGTTGCCGTCGAAAGACACGAACTCGAGACTCCCGAAACGGAGCACCGTCCCGGGTTGAAGAGGTCGTCGGAGACTGCCCATCTAGAGCTTGACGGGAAACTGCTCGTCAACACGCAGCAGGCCCCTACCTGGCGCGCCAACTGTCGGCGTTCCGAGACCGGGGGGTCCCCGAGCCGACGAGTGAGTGTGCCGCGTGCCCCAGCCCAGATGGGTCGAGCGTGTGGGCGAGCGCGAAGGGGGGAGAGAGCGAGGTGGCCGGAGCCGGGTCGTGAGGGAGTCGGAGAATCCCGCGGCCTTCGTGTTCGTCCCGCGCCCAGGTCGGGTGCGCTTGCAGTAGGGGGTTACAAGCGTCCGCGCGGGTGAGGGGAGCGAGCGGCCCCGAGAGAGCGCCTGCCCCTGCCCTTCGTCCCCGCGAGGCCAACCTTCTCTAAGAAGGCCCTGGTCCTTCCTTTTATAGGCGTAAGGAGAGGATCCAGGTGTACAAATGGGGGTGTAGCAAGGTGCTACGTGTCTAGCGAGGGAGAGCTAGTGCCCTAAGTACATGCCAAGGTGGCAGCCGGAGAGATCTTGGCACCCAGCTAGTGTGGCGTCGTGGCTGTCGGAGAAGCAATGGAGCCGGGCGGAGGGATAGCTGTCGGAGTGGTTGGGCCCCTGCTGACGTCCCCCTGCTTTCGTAAGGGAGCTGAGAACTGCCGTCGTCACGGGTCCAGCGGGGCGCCATCATTGCCTATCTGGCGGAGTTAGCCAGATGGGACGCCGGTCCTGCTCTCTGCGGCCCGAGTCGCCTCGGGGTAGGGTGATGATGGCGCTTCCTGTCGACGTGGCGGACTCGTGTCCTAGGTCGGGCGACGTGGAGGCTCCTCCGAGGCCGAGGTCGAGTCTGTCCTGCATGGCCGAGGCCGAACCTGAGCTCCTGGGTCGGGCGAGGCGGAGGTCGTTCGGCAGAGGTCGGGGTGGAGTCCGAGCCCTGGGTCGGGCGGAGCGGAGCTTATCGTCTTCCGGGGCCTTAGCCCGAGTCCGAGCCCTGGGTCGGGCGGAGCGGAGTTCGCCGTCTTCCGGGGCCTTAGCCCGAGTCCGAGCCCTGGGTCGGGCGGAGCGGAGTTCGCCGTCTTCCGGGGCCTTAGCCCGAGTCCGAGCCCTGGGTTGGGCGGAGCGGAGTTCGCCGTCTTCCGGGACCTTAGCCCGAGTCCGAGCCCTAGGTCGGGCGGAGCGGAGTTCGCCGTCTTCCGGGACCTTAGCCCGAGTCCGAGCCCTGGGTCGGGCGGAGCGGAGTTCGCCGTCTTCCGGGGTCTTAGCCCGAGTCCGAGCCCTGGGTCGGGCGGAGCTTCCTCTGGCGCTTTTGGCCAAGCCTGGCCGCCCGTCAGTCTTACCCTTTGCGTTAAAGGCCCCAGTGACTCGGTTGGTCGGCGCGGTGATTTAGTCAGGGTTACTTCTTATCGAAGGCAAGGCCTCGGGCGAGCCGGAGATGCGTCTGCCGTGAAAGAGGAGGCCTCGGGCGAGACGGAAACATCTTAGGGTCGGCTGCCCCTGCCCGAGGCTAGGCTCGGGCGTGGCGTGATCGAGTCGCTCGTATGGACTGATCCCTGACTTAATCAAACCCATCAGGCCTCTGCAGCTTTATGCTGATGGGGGTTACCAGCTGAGAATTAGGCGTCTTGAGGGTACCCCTAATTATGGTCCCCGACAAGAGGGGTTCTTATGACAAGCTGCCAGCTGAAGCGATATGAGCCGATTCTGGCCGATGGATCAGAGATTAGCGTCCCAGATTAGATCTCCCAGTTACTGAATCGGTACCTGTTCCTGACCCTCGAATTCGAAATTAGCGCTCGAGATCTGACCACGCCAAAGCCCAACCACAACCCTCAGATGTATGATTCACGGTTCGGATTAGACATTGACTAAATCGAAATGGTGCACATAACTAGACGTCGAATCCGAGATCGATAGTGAAGAGGTCGTCGACCCTGGATCGGGTGTGGGCCGTCTGATTAAGATCTACGGCCAGTGTCTATTTCCAATACGAATTGTTATCTGCGCTCTGATCATGACCGTCCATTCCCAGATCAACGATCTCTACTAATCGCGCGTGCGCAGTGCGACCGGACGCGGCGGCGGCCGCCCTCTCACGGAGGCGCCATGGCCGAAAAAGTCCCCCCGGGGCGCGACTGCCTCAAGAGTACATAGAAACAATATGTGTAACCCATATATTCATTCATACACATATTTCGTGATATACACATGAACATTAACAGAAATTATATTACAATGATACCTTCGGCTTGTTCGAAGGTGTTGACGCGAGAGCGATTACAATCAAGCATGTACATTATGGGGGTACTATTCACCTATTTATAGGCATAGGACGCAACCCAGGTAAAAGTACATTTATGACCTTAACATTTATTCATAACTGTAACATAAGTCATTAGGGACTAGGTAGTCTTTTCCTCTTCGGCTCAGCTCTATGTTTGATCTTCGGCATCACTTTAAGCCGAAGCTGTTTTTCTTTGGCTACAACTTTGGTGTTCATTATTGTCACTTTCGGGCTATATCTTTGTCTCGAAGACCTTCGGTGAAGGAGAACACTTCCATCATGAAGTCGAAGCTCCCTACGATAATCAATATTATATTGAAAACACATGGTAGTCATGTTTTAAGGACCTTCATAAGAGGAAGGCCCCCAACAGTAAGCATCGCAAATGATGATCTTTGGGATGTCTATCAAGAATACGGTGATCAAAGAAACAACGATGAAGATGTTGATATTGTATCTGAAGGGATAGTCCTTAATGAATTAGTTTCTCGATCTATCGAACCTGTAGAGTTAATGGACGAAGAGCCAAGTCCTTCAAATGCAAAACGTCAAAAGTCAACAATACTTGTTGAAGGACTCATTAATTGTAATACCCAACTTATATAAAGAGGAGTTAATATTCCTATATGATTAGACTGGCATTTGTGATCACATGTTAAGTAAATAGAAATAAATCTTGCATGGCATGCTGATGTTTTTGTATGAGATGCATCTTAATGGGAATCTAAGGATTCAAACCATACTTGAGGTCAAAAATTCAAAAGGAAGAAATAGGTAAGAGAAAATCCAGAAAGAAAATTTTAATAAAGTCAATTACCCTCTCCATAATTAAATAATAGAAAGAAAAATAAATAATGCAAACAGTAGAATAATTATGCACTTTAGGACTGTGTTTGAAGTTTGGAAATCTGAAGTTCAAAACATGAATTTAAATTTAGTTGGAATACTTGAAGTTGGAAAGAGGAAAGAAAAATAGAAAAGGAAAAAAAGAAGAGAAAAAGAAAAGTGTAACACAGTCCCTGAGCTGAAACCCACCCCGTCGGCCCATACACCCACCCCGCGCGGCCAAGTCAGCCCACCACGACAACTTGGCGTCGACATCGGGGGCCCGCTAGTCAGCCACACCTGCCCGCGCCCGTGCCACGTGACACTGATAGCTGGGGCCCGCCAGTTCATCTGCTCCGCTGACCACTTCTCTAGCGCGTGGGCCCGGGCTGGTAGAGCTATCCTCTCTCTCGAATCAGCACCCGAGCACACCCAATCCCGCGGACTTCAGGCGCAATTGCGGACCATCCGCACCTGGTAGGGGGGCTATAAGCTGGACGCCGTGCGCTTCTCCTATTCCACCTCTCTAGACCTCCAATTGCCGGACAAGGAGAGATACATGAGGTTTGGAGCTTGGCGGCTGCCACCGTCGCACGTCCATCAGAGCCGCTCCGTGACCGGCATGCTGTGGGACGACTTCATCGCAACACCGTTGCTGGTAAGAAACTCCCTAGAACCGTTGCTGACCACCCGTGTTGTGTGGTACGCTAATAGCTTGGCTAGGGACCAGAATTTCTCACCGGAATTGGGGCCTTCCGACGCAGGGATGTTGCACGCCGTGGGCAGAGGGTCCGGATCGATCTCCGTGGTAGAAAGCGGTATGCATAGGTTAGTTGTCGTGTCCGCATCCTTTAGCGCATGTCGGTTTTGGGGAAGTGCACTGGAGCCTTGGGTTATGGCCATCGGCCATGGCGCCGCCGTGCTGGGCAGGGCCCGTCGCTGTTGCTAGCCGTGAGGAAGGTGAGGCTCTCTCCACCATTGATCTGGTGATCAACGATAGCGATCAGAAGGAGGGCTGACGCTTGCGCACTCTTGTTGGATGGTGTTGGATCCATAACCAACACATTAGATTAGATCGTGACTGCGTAGAATCGGAACCATAGATGTATAATCCATCGATTGTGGTGACTTACCAGTTCGGCTTGGGGGCCAATCTAATGAGCTACACGTCTTCAATCCTATGGTCGGAATTGTGGCAGAACCTCCGAAGTTTTTGGGCCCACATGCACCTGCCCTTGTCTCAAAGACCTCAGACGGCTATGCATGTGCACCAGATAACTTAACAGGATCTGTCCGAGTGCCCCAAGGACCTCGCATAAACCACTTACAACCAGAACCGTGGGATTAAGTAACACAAATCACACACCAACAATTTTGCAGCGGAAATCTAATTACCAAATTTTACATGTTACATCAAGTTTTACAATGAACATGATTGGAGTGATTACAGAAGTGATTCAAAGAAATAACTTTGAATTATTATAATTTGTTTATAAGTTTGAAATATATGCTAGCTTAAGTGACCATTCTCAATAAGAAGTATAGAAGAAGTACTTAGACTTATAGAAGGCCGTGCCCACCGGCGCTGAACACCAATCACAATCAAGTGACTTGTAACCTGCAGCAACAATGGGTAAAACCCTAAGTATGCAAGTACTTAGCAAGACTTACCCGACTAAAGAAAAGACTCTCAAGGGTATGCTGGTTTTAAAAGGATTCAAGGAAAGGCTTATCAAGAATCAAGGACTCTGTTTGCAGAAAAGCTTACTATGAGTGGATCCTTACTTTCAACATTTTAATGCTAGATTAAGTATTAATAGACCTTGTTTGCATATAGTCTAATTTCATCATCACATTAATCCATACAACATGATTTTTGCTCATTATGATTCCATTCATGACTTAGATTGCAAGTTAGTGACCAAGTCTTCATATCCGACAAGTAACAGCGATCTAGAATCGATTAATACCCAGCTGGGGATCTCTAATCACACGACATATGTAGCACTTAACCCTTGCATATGTCAACTCGCCACCGGGGTTCTTAAGACTAGATCAGGTTCACGCCAACCGAGAGCACAAATACACCACAGTCCAGCCTCTTGCCACGGAGGGTACACGTTACTCTCGCCATCTCTCCACTCCCATTGCGTGTTATCTTATTCTGGTATTAGTCTGCCCGAGGCAAAGCTTACCCATGATGAGGCATGTGACCAGTTAAAAGGTGCTCGGTCAGCAGACCTACATTCTCTATAATCCTTAATCAACTTGGGTAGAACATCACATGTTCCTAGCCCAAGTCCCGATTTAAGTATTTCCACTCTTAGGATTGTTTGTGTTCCTTAGGATGAAAAGAGCATTATAGGGAACTTTGCAGTAAGATCCCACCACACTCCCAATGAATATATTCTTGCAGGTAGAAGCCATCCTTCCTCAGGATAACCCCTGAGCTAGGCATTAGTGCAAAGGACAAACTCTATCCGCAAGATTTACCTCTAGGCAAGGCTAAGCAATTTTGTAAATTATATTTGATACTTCATCAGAAGTATTTATAAAAGGAATGGATTTCAAGGTAGGCAATGCATCAAAGGGTTTCCAAGCAACTCCTATAAACCTAATGCACATTTCGCTAGACTTAAAGTGTGTAAAAATTATTTAAAAACACAAGGAAGGGGTTGCATGCACCGGGGCTTGCCTGGATAACACTATGTTAGTGTTGTTAGATGTCGTCCACTTGGCGATCATCTTTTGTTCTGATACTTGTTTCGTCTGTCCATCTTCAGTTCCGTTCATTAGCACCATCTTGTGGTCGACTCAGTTCTGGTTCTCCGCATCACGTGGTTAATTCACGTACCTGAATGAAATGCATTATGCACATGAGTGCATATAGATAGGAATATCACAAACCTAAATAGTGCTTGCGATAGCGAATTAAACACCTAGCGGCGAGGCGTTGAACAATTTCATACGGAGACACTAATTATCGACGTACGACTAAGCGCAATAATCACGCTTCTCTAAATTAAACGAACCTAACGCAAACATTACGAAACAACAAACTATACACATTTAATACAATTAGCCTAAGCATAACTTATCAGGTAATTAATTAAATTCTAAACTTAGTGGTCTAGGGAATTTAAATCTAGAACAAGAATAAAAGCACATTACTTTTTAGACCACGCGACTGGATTAAATTACATACCACTCTAAACTATCATATATAGCCTACCATTAATTTTATCAAACAATTACAATTCGTCGTAAGTAATACTAATAATATTATTGTTTAGACAATTTAAAATACTAAATTTAAACTTCATTCACTAATTTACCATACGTCACATAATTAATATCTCAAACCTACCCAACGCGACTACTTCAAAATCGTGAAAATAATCACATCGCATTCATCGAACTAATTCAATTATTAAGCTAACGGAAATATGGATCAGCTTACCCACGATTAAATTTGATGCACTATCCGTGAACACGGCAAGGATTCTGGTTCAGCCCTTGTGTCGAGTACTTGGTGAACATCACGCTGCTAGCTCCGTCTTCACCCGACTCTTGGAATTTCTTGATGACGCACGGAATGACGACGACCTTCGATTGAAGTCTTCGACCGAGCACTTGATAAGCGATACACACGGACCTCGCTTATTTTTGCCTAACGTCCGGGATTTGGGGTTCGACGAGGTTGAGCAGGAAGAACGGGGTTCGACGGGCTCGATGACGATACGGGAGGGTGACGTATATAGAGCTGCAGGTCTGGCGAGCTGACGCAAGTGACGGAGACAGCCGCATATGGTAGTAGTGCGTCGACATTCTATGGGTTTGGGTGTTTTATCGAATAGGCGGGATGCGAGCACGAAGGCGCTTGCACATCGACGCGAAGAGAAAATCAGAGCACGAAGGGACGCTGGAATCCGGGCTGGGCGCGACGACAACCAAACAGTGAAGCACGCACACGCAGCCAGGGACAAGGCACGGAGCTAAAGGTCGACGGCGTTGGGGTTCGGCGACAAGGCAAGGTCGAGCACACAGAGCGACTAGCTACGACCCTAGAGCAGGCCGAGCATGAGGCCATGTCGATCTGGGCATGGGGTACAGAAACAACCAACCAGAGCAGTTTCGCACGCACGACAACCAGAACAACAGGGAGCGACGCGTGGTCAGTAGAGGAGCCGAGCGCGACATCAGGGCAAGTGAGCAGAGGGACATGACTACGCGCACAGGGAGCAGTAGGAGCACGGCGTGCACATGCAGGCACGCGCGCAGGAGCTCCAGGGAGATGGGCGATCGACGCTGGGGCAGAGCCGGGCTGTGGAAGAGCCGCGGCAAGGAAGCTCGGCAAGGCTGAGTGCCACGAGGGAGAAGCAGAGGGAGTAGGCGCGGCCACAGGGAAGCTTCACGCCATGGGAGAACTAGAGTAGAGCAGCAGGAGCGCGCGCAGGGGAGAGAAGCGGCTGGGCGTGCGGCCAACAGGGGAGCTCGACAGAGGGAGCTCCGAGCAGGGCACCAGGAAAAACTCGCGTGCGGCAGAGGGAGCTGCACGGCACGGACGAGATCCAAGCAAGGGCCGGGCGCCATGGACGAGCAGAGCGAGCAGGGCGAGCTCGCGCGCAGAGGGAGAAGTAGCGGGAGAAAGAGTCCGAGCGCAGGGTGAGCTCGGGGAGCAGACAAGGCAGGCAAGAAGTCGCGCGAGAGGGAGAGAGCTGGGAGTTGGGAGGGCGCACGTGGAGCTCCGGCCGGACCTGAGGACGAGCGAGCAGAGAGAGACAGAGAAACCGCACGGCATGGCGAGGAGCTGGGCGGCTGCGCAATGAAGCAAGCAGCCATGGAGATGAGGGAGGAGAGAGGAGGGTCGGCTGTGGGAGAGAGAGCTCGGCCACTAGGGAGCGACGAATGTAGAAGACAGGGTGGGCGGCGGGATTTTATCCCAGAGCCAAAGCGGCGGCAAAAAAATCAGACCAGGGGTGGCAGTAGATAGAGATTAGGAGATATTTCCCCCTTTTTTTAATTTCTTTAAAGAATTTCGTAGATATTTCTGAATCCAGATTTTAGCGATATATAAATTGGGTCGAATCAAACAAGATCGATAACAATATTTGGACACGATTTGATTTGGCGAATTCTCTGAACTCGGATAAATTCGTACTGTTAATTCACTTTTGAAGATTTAAATCGAGGCGAAAAGCAACGGACTGAATTAAACGGATTTCGGCTTCGGTATTTCAATCTGCATTTGATTTAGTTGATTTTAGACAAATTCCGTTCGCTATTCGAACACTCGATAAGAGAACAATTTAATTAAAAATCTATAGACGTGATGTCACAGATGACAAAAAGGGGATTAAATTATTTACATTGAAAACTTAGTCGTCGAGTTTTTCTTAATCTGTTCGGGATAAAATCATCCGAGTGGGTCGGGCTTCCAAATTCGAATTCGCGCGAGCGATGAATTTTAAATAATCACTGGACGCACCGATTTTTGGGACAACTATGTTTCGAACATCACGAAAAATTTGGAAAAGCTCGGATAGATAAAAACAATGTGAACTCACGACAGACGAAACATCTGCGATATTAAAATCACGATAGGCGAAGATGATTAGAACTTAGCATCCGTTTTATCCACTAGTATTACGTGCTTAACTCCATACTTGTTGTCGAACGGATATAAACACCTGGGGTGTTACAACCCTCACCCTTAAAAGAATCTCGTCCCGAGATTCGGAGCGAAAGACTTTTAAGAGTAGAGAAACATGTAACCCATATCCATATCAGCGGTAACTAAGGCAGTTCCAAGCACAGGCAAGTGTCTCAGGATGTTGTTTCTCTAGTGGACAAGGCATGTATTGCCTTAGGCTAATTTAGAAATGTCCACTAATAGAAACGATGTCTGCCAGAAGAACACATAAGGTTCCATGTGTGCAGTTTGCTTTTTCTGATGACACTGTACTATCTGAGTCTGTTGAGCGAGCGGCAAATACGCTATCTTACCCAAGCAGAATCAGATGCACCATCTTGGGTAAAACACACAAAAAAAGTTTACCAACAAGTGGTCACGGTAAGTTCATAGCACATGAGACGGGTGTGGATGTCGAATACTGTCGCGGTTAACATGTAACTAACCAGAGAATTCAAGTCCATGAAAGGTGATATAGATTCGAGAAATCACCATCGGAGGGATCTGTAGATGCTGCCTTCGTAACCAATCCATTTTATCGAGTATTAATCATGGCTCGACCTGATCACACATGCTAGAAAAGCACACGTGAGGCGATCGAGGCGTGACTAGAGCGATAATTAGGTGGTTATTGGCCGACTTAATCTCGATTCTTATAAACACTTTGTAACGCCCTGAATTTGGGGGTAGATTTTTTTTCTTCTTTTCCCTCACCAAATTCAGGCGTTACCCTTTCCTTTTCCCTTTTCTCCTCGCTAAACCTTGATCTTTTCCAAAGTATAGCGGGATTCGGCTTGAGATCCCATGTAAAGCAAAACCCTAAAATATTTTATTTTGTGTGATGCACCATGCCGAACCATGCATACCTTTTGATTGTTTAAAAATGTGAAGGCATTCATCTAGAGGAAAATAGATTTTAGAAAAAGAAAAAAACTTTTTCTTCTCCTCTTCCCCCTCCTTCCCCATTTTCGGCCCAGCCCCCCTTCCCCCCGCGTGGGCCTCGTGGCGGCCCAGCCGCCCCCCCTTCCTCTCCCGCCGTGGGCCGCCTGGCGGCCCAGCCGCGCGCCCCCTCCCCCTTTGGGCCCAACCGGCCCAACCGCCCCCTCCCCTTTCTTTTTCCAAAAATCCCCTCCCCGCGGGTCCCGCCCGTCATCCCTCTCTCTCTCTCTCTCTCCCTCACCCTAACCCTAACCCTAGCCGCCGCCCCTCCCCGGCGCCGCCGCCGCCGTCCTCCCCTCCGGTGAGGCCCTCCCTCCTCCCTCCCCTCCCTCTTTCCTCCCCTCCCTCCTCCTTCCCTCCCGTCGGCGCCCTCCCCCTCGCCCCGCGCCGCCCGCCTCGGCCCTGGCCCCGGCCGCCTTCGGCTCGGCCGCGCCCGGCCGCCCGCTCGGCCGCCCGCGCCCGGCCACCCCGCGCCGCCCGCTCGGCCGCCCGCGCCCCTCCCCTGCGCCGCCCCGCCTTCGGCCGTCCCCGGCGAGCCCGCCGCGCCGGCCTCGCCCCGCTCGACCCCGCCCCAGGCCGCCCTCGGCCACCCCGTCCCGCACCCCCTCGACCCCGCCCCCATGCCCGGCAAGCTCGGCCGCCCCCCCGGTGACCTCGGCCACCCGACCCTGGCCTCGGCCACCCCGGCCTCGGCTCGGCCGCCCGCGCCACGGCCCCGGCCCAACCGCCCCGCCCCGCGTTCGGCCGCCCCCCGGCGAACCCGCCTCTGTCCCCGCCCCGACGTGGTGACCGACCGTGTCCTCGCTCGCCCGTGCCCGCTTGCCCCGGCGTGCTTGCCCGCTCGGCCCAGCGTGCCTTCGGCGCGCGGCCTCGAGCTCGGCCAGCGCACGGCTCCGACGCGTGCACGACTCGTTCGCGGCACGTTAAGTGTGGCTTTGCGCGTGCGCGTGTTCGCGCAGCGTTCTGGCGTAGCTCGTCGTGCTCGCGACGCGACGCATAGCGCCCTATCGCGCTCGCGACGCGATCGTCTACCCCCTAGCCCCCGTCTACCCCCCCGTATCCTATGCGCGCTAATCACGTTGTTTATATTAATAAGATAGGAGTCTCAATTTGGAAATTGGTTACGTTGGTTAATTTGTATAGCTAATCGTCTATCTTATTCGATGTTAATCTACTAAAAATGGTCACGTTTACATTAGTGCATGTAGCTAATTCTTATCATTGGAGATAAGTAGACCTGGAGCACGTAGCATTTAGTTGTTCATCTACCCATAGTGCGTCTCGGGCATAAGCTTTAACCCTCGCGAGACCTTTCCCCGCCTCTTTCTAACCATGGTAAATTCATTATCGTATGCGATATTCTATGCATATTTACTTTATTTGTTCTTTTGTAATGGTGTACTGTTTGTTTCCTAATTTGAATGGATGGATGTATGTATGCTTGCAATCGCATAGAGAACGATCCGGTCGAAGAGCCCGAGGAACTCACAGGAGAAGCCCCTGAGCAGCAGTCGGTTGGTGGAGGCAAGTGTCCTTTGACCTATCTCTGTCCTATTTTCTTTAATTCACCTCCCGCATTACACATTTATACTTAAGGATTGACTAGCTTTTGTTATCCATGTCCTTATTTACCTATTTGGGTCGGATTATTATTGTTTAGCTTTATGCTATTGCTCAACTCTAATCAATGAACATGATGAGATTATATATGATACGCTGTTTTCCCTTCTCTTATTATGATGTTGTACTTGTGGCCTTTAAGGGGGCTCGAGCGGTTTCTCGAGTGCCTCTTCGTAAGGACCTGTTCTATGGATGACCGCCCGGGAAAACAGTGCAACCATTAGGGTGGAGTGGGACGCCCTTAGCTGAGTAATTAGAGGATCCGGGGTGTAGTTCGCTTCGCCGTCGTGCCGTCAATGGGGCTCGGTGTATGCGGCTCGCTCTGCCAAGGTGGATTCGTCCCTTGGGGAGGAGTGCGGTACATTTAGGAAACCTAACGGGCGGCTACAGCCCCGGAGAATCTTTGTAAAGGCTACGTAGTGAAACCCTGCCTATTCACCTTGGTAGTGTTTAAGGGTTTGATCGGCCCAAGGCAAGAGGGAATCACGGCTTGTGGGTAAAGTGCACAACCTCTGCAGAGTGTTTGAAAACTGATATATCAGCCGTGCTCGCGGTTATGAGCGGCCAAGGGAGCTCCAATGATTAGTGGTACTCGATCAGAGACATTTTGGTTTACAGGTGGCAATGAGACTGATGGTTTTGGTTATGTCTATGGTGTTGGTAAGTGGTATTCTTTCCGTTTGGAAAGGGTACATCGGGCTAATAACTTGGGTTAATGTTAAAACTTGGCTCTCTACTAGTAAATAATAACCTGACCAACTAAAAGCAACTGCTTAACTTATCCCCACATAAAGCTAGTCCACTACAGCCAAACAGGATACTTGCTGAGTATGTTGATGTGTACTCACTCTTGCTCTACACACCAAACCCCCCCAGGTTGTCAGCATTGCAACCACTGCTCAGGCGAAGATGGAGCTGTGGAAGGAGACTTCCAGGAGTTCCAAGACTACGACGAGTTCTAGGCGTGGGTTAGCGGCAACCCCCCAGTCGGCCACCTGTGAAGGCCGCAGTTATCTACGTTTCGTTTTCGCACTTTGATTATTGTAAAGACTATGTGGATGTCTCAGACACATGATGTAATCGACTATTATTTCCCTTTTAATACTATTTGAGCACTGTGTGATGATGTCCATGTTATGTAACTGCTGTGTACGTGAATTGCTGATCCTGGCACATACATGGTTCGCATTCGGTTTGCCTTCTAAAACCGGGTGTGACATAAGTGGTATCAAAGCCGTGCTGACTGTAGGACCGCTAACCTATAGTAGAATGGTCGTTCTAAGGACTATAGGCCTCTGTCCCTGCCTTGACTTTGATATCCCTTCAAAAGTTGGTCATATCGACCAAACCTATGTTCTACTATGTATTATACCTTGCTGAAAACTTTGTTTTATTCTAATCCTTCATTTATTTATGATTCATTATTTGCTGGTCATATTAATTCTGTTCTCACTCTTTTGCTTGCGGTGTCTTTTGTAGATGGCTTGACTTAGACACACTGCACGAAAGTCCGTCATCCCCTTCTTACCCTCCCGCCTCGCGGAGCATCCGCTTCGCCATCCCGTGGCCGGTCAGTCCAGCCACTTGGAGAGACTGCACCACCGCCTGCATGAGGAGCAGGAACGTCGACGACAAGAGCAGCAGGGCTCTTCTTTCTCGCTCTAGCAGGAGATAGAGTTCGTGAGGAGCTGCTCCCCTGTGCTTCCCCTGGAGGCGCCCCCTGCACCACCACTGGGCGCCCCAGCCCCTGGAGTAGCTGCTGGAGGAGACCCAGACGACGGAGGTGGCGACGACAGCCCGAGCCACGACACCGACTTTTTTGCTGACCACGAGCCGGAAGGATGGGTTGCTCGACCCGTCATTCGCGACGCTGCTCGCGGGTGTCACTTCCACGATGCGCTCGGCACCCTGCTACGTCGGGCACTTAACCGACATACTTGGTCCATCGAGTATCGCTGTGTGGTCTACCAGCATAGTCGCGGGGTCTACCCGGACCGCTGGGAGGCGACCTGCTTGGTGCGCCGTCCGGAGAACAGTCTCCAAGGTGCTGAGATCTGCTCAGAGCACTATTCTATCTCTGAGCGGGACTCAGCTGAGGCAGCCATGCAAGATGCTGCACGACGTGCGCTTTCGCACTACTGCTCGGTTCTCGGTGGGGTAGCTGACGGTCTCGACCTGAAGTATTACCCCCGCCGTCCATCTGGCAGCACAGGAGGCGTGATTGTTTCACCTGCTGGCGAGGACAATCCTAGGTTGAGCAGCACAGTCAACCTAGCCGCCGTGCTAAACACGGAGCTGGACCATGCATTAGACGAGCTGAGTAGGGCTCGTGCTGAGATCGCCCTGCTGCGGGCTGAGCGCGTGGAACGTCGTCACTTGGATGATGGTTCCCCCGCTCCCGTCAGGACTCAGCACCCGTACCGCTCACCTCGGCGTGGACGCCAGTCTTATGGCAATCCCGACTGCAAGACCAAGATAAACCTAGAACCATAGATCGCTAGAGTCGGATCTTGTAATTAATACAAAATATATACGTAGAAGCTACAGTCTTAGCGTTAGTCTCGCTTTTAGTTAGTCTTAGTTAGACAGGGTAGTTTGGATCTTTGTAATGACTGTCACCAGAGTGTGGGTATCCCCTGCATTATGGTTTACCTGTTATATGTTAATGGAGTTAGTTATATAGTTGGGAAACCTTTTATTCCACTTTCCTCTCTATCTGAGAAGCTTTGTGGTCTGTGTTGGAGATCAGTGAAGATGCTCATCTGTTTAGTGCTGTTGAAGAATTCTATACTCTTTTCTTATGCTGCAAGATTTGCCAGATTAGTTCTGATGTGTGGTTGCATTCTGCAGATGTCAGAGAACAGGCGCAGAGGAGGAAGGCGTGCTCAGCAGGAGCGAGCCGCTCCGCAGGATGAGGTGCCCCAGCAGCAGCACCTGCCGCCCCCGCCCCCGATGTCGATCGAGCAGATGTTTCTGATGCAGACTCAGGCAGTTCAAGCCATCGGTCAGACTCTGGCCGCCATTCAGCAGCAGTAGAAGCAGCAGCAGCAGGCTCCACCTCAGCCTCAGATGCCTCAGATGCCCAGAGATAAACGTGCTAAATTCATGAGAGGTCATCCCCCAACATTTGCTCACTCTTCTGACCCCATGGATGCTGAAGACTGGCTGCGCACTGTGGAGCGGGAGTTGCATACCGCTCAGTGTGATGACAGGGAGAAAGTCTTGTATGGTCCCCGCCTGTTGAGAGGAGTAGCTCAGTCATGGTGGGAGTCTTATCTCGCCACCCATGCCAACCCCGACGCCATCACTTGGGAAGAGTTCAGAGGTAGTTTTCGTCAGTATCATGTGCCTGCAGGTCTGATGACAGTGAAAAAGGAGGAGTTCTTGGCCCTTAAGCAGGGTCATCATCTGTCAGCGAGTACCGGGATAGGTTTCTGCAGTTGTCTCGCTATGCTCCTGAAGATGTCAACACCGACGCCAAGCGACAGTACCGTTTCTTGAGAGGCTTGGTTGACCCTCTGCACTATCAGCTGATGAATCACACCTTCCCGACATTCCAGCACCTGATTGACAGAGCAATCATGACAGAAAGAAAGCGTAAGGAGATGGAGGATCGTAAGCGCAAGATCAGTGGACCCCAGCCTGGAAGCAGCAGTCGTCCTCGTTTCTCAGGCAATCAACCTCAGCAGTTCAGGCCGAACCAGCGTCCACCTCAGCAGTATCAGCAGTTCCAAAGGCAGTACCTCAGCATCAGTATCAGAACCATCAGAGCAATCAGTTAGGAGGTCAGTTTCAAAGGTAGAATCAGCAGGCACCTCGTCTTCCTGCCCCAGCAAGCCAGCAAAACAATCAGGCAGCACTAGCTCAGGTTGGAAACAGGGCATGTTTCCACTGTGGAGAGCAAGGCCATTGGGTGATGCAATGCCCGAAGAAGGCAGCCCAGTAGCAGTCAGGCCCCAATGCCCCAGCAAAGCAGAATGTGTCTCAGCCTGGAGCAGGCAATCGCCCTCAGCCGCGCTACAATCATGGAAGACTTAATCACTTGGAGGTTGAAGCAGTTCAGGAGACCCCCGGCATGATAGTAGGTATGTTCCCAGTCGACTCCCATATTGCAGAAGTGTTATTTGATACTGGAGCAACACATTCTTTCATTACTGCATCATGGGTAGAAGCACATAATCTTCCAATAACTACCATGTCAACCCCCATTCAAATTGACTCAGCCGGTGGTAGAATTCGAGCTGATAGCATCTGTTTGAATGTAAGTGTGGAAATAAGGGGGATAGCGTTTCCCACTAACCTTATAGTAATGGGTACTCAGGGAATAGATGTCATCCTAGGGATGAATTGGCTAGATAAGTATCAGGCAGTTATCAGTTGTGATAAGAGGACAATCAAGTTGGTGTCCCCACTAGGAGAGGAAGTGGTGACCGAGTTAGTCCCGCCTGAGCCGAAGAGAGGAAGTTGTTATCAGATGGCTGTCGATAGCAGTGAAGCAGACCCAATTGAGAGTATTAAGGTTGTGTCTGAATTTCCAAATGTGTTTCCAAAGGATTTACCGGGTATGCCACCAGAGCGGAAAGTTGAGTTTGCCATAGAGCTTCTTCCTGGAACCGCCCCCATCTTTAAGAGAGCTTACCGAATATCCGGACCAGAGTTGGTTGAGCTTAAGAAGCAGATTGATGAACTGTCAGAGAAAGGTTACATCCGGCCAAGCACCTCACCTTGGGCCGCCCCTATCCTATTTGTGGAAAAGAAAGATGGCACCAAAAGGATGTGTATCGATTATCGAGCTTTGAATGAAGTCACGATCAAGAATAAGTACCCTTTGCCCAGAATAGAAGATCTGTTCGACCAGTTGAGAGGAGCCAGTGTGTTCTCCAAGATTGATCTGAGGTCGGGTTATCATCAGCTCAGGATCCGACCTTCGGACATTCCGAAGACAACATTCATTACCAAGTATGGTTTGTATGAGTTCACAGTGATGTCTTTTGTTTTGACCAATGCACCAGCGTTTTTCATGAATCTGATGAACAGTGTATTCATGGACTATCTCGATAAGTTTATGGTGGTATTCATTGATGACATTCTGATTTATTCTCAAAGCAAAGAAGAGCACGCAGATCATTTGAGGATGGTATTGCAGAGATTGCGAGAGCACCAGTTGTATGCAAAGTTGAGCAAGTGTGAGTTCTGGATCAGTGAAGTCCTGTTCTTGGGTCACATAATCAACAAAGAAGGATTGGATGTGGATCCGAAGAAAGTGGCAGACATTCTGAACTGGAAAGCGCCAACGGATGCTCGAGGAATCAAGAGCTTCATTGGAATGGCCGGATATTATCGGCGATTCATTGAAGGGTTTTCGAAGATTGCGAAACCAATGACAGCGTTGCTAGGCAAAAAGGTTGAGTTCAAGTGGACCCAGAAATGTCAAGAGGCCTTTGAAGCGCTGAAAGAGAAGTTGACAACAGCGCCTGTCCTAGTCTTGCCTGATGTGCACAAGCCCTTCTCTGTGTACTGTGATGCTTGTTACACAGGTTTGGGATGCGTATTGATGCAAGAGGGAAGAGTTGTGGCTTACTCGTCCCGACAGCTGAAGATTCATGAGAAGAATTACCCTATCCATGATCTAGAGTTGGCCGCAGTGGTTCACGCACTGAAGACATGGAGGCACTACCTGTATGGACAGAAATGCGATGTTTACACAGATCACAGGAGTCTGAAGTACATATTCACTCAGTCAGAGTTGAATATGAGGCAGCGAAGCTATGCAGACACAAGAAGAAGAGAGCTGAGTTTCGAAGTCGGAGACTTCATCTATCTGAAAGTGTCACCGATCAAAGGAGTCAGAAGATTCGGAGTCAAAGGCAAGCTAGCACCCCACTACATTGGCCCGTATCAAATTCTCTCAAGGCATGGAGAAGTGGCCTATCAGCTCAGTCTGCCAGAGAATTTGTCTGCTGTGCATGATGTCTTTCATGTGTCTCAGTTGAAGAATTGCTTGCGTGTGCCAGAAGAGCAGTTGCCAGTGGAAGGTCTTGAAGTCCAGGAGGACTTGACCTATGTTGAGAAGCCAGTGCAAATCCTTGAGGTTGCAGACAGAGTCACCCGAAGGAAGACCATCAGAATGTGCAAAGTCAGGTGGAATCACCATTCAGAGGAAGAAGCAACCTGGGAGCGTGAAGATGATCTGTTGGCTAAATACCCAGAGCTCTTTGCTAGCCAACCCTGAATCTCGAGGGCGAGATTCTTTTAAGGGGGATAGGTTTGTAACGCCCTGAATTTGGGGGTAGATTTTTTTTCTTCTTTTCCATCACCAAATTCAGGCGTTACCCTTTCCTTTTCCCTTTTCTCCTCGCTAAACCTTGATCTTTTCCAAAGTATAGCGGGATTCGGCTTGAGATCCCATGTAAAGCAAAACCCTAAAATATTTTATTTTGTGTGATGCACCATGCCGAACCATGCATACCTTTTGATTGTTTAAAAATGTGAAGGCATTCATCTAGAGGAAAATAGATTTTAGAAAAAGAAAAAAACCTTTTTCTTCTCCTCTTCCCCCTCCTTCCCCATTTTCGGCCCAGCCGCCCCCCCTTCCCCCCCGCGTGGGCCTCGCGGCGGCCCAGCCGTCCCCCCTTCCCCTCCCGCCGTGGGCCACCTGGCGGCCCAGCCGCGCGCCCCCCCTCCCCTTTTGGGCCCAGTCGGCCCAACCGCCCCCTCCCCTTTCTTTTTCCAAAAATCCCCTCCCCGCGGGTCCCGCCCGTCATCCCTCTCTCTCTCTCTCCCTCACCCTAACCCTAACCATAGCCGCCGCCTCCCCTCCCCGGCGCCGCCGCCGCCCCTCCCCGGCGCCGCCGCCGCTGTCCTCTCCTCCGGTGAGGCCCTCCCTCCTCCCTCCCCCTCCCTCTTTCCTCCCCTCCCTCCTCCTTCCCTCCCGTCGGCGCCCTCCCCCGCGCCCCGCGCCGCCCGCCTCGGCCCTGGCCCCGGCCGCCTTCGGCTCGGCCGCGCCCGGCCGCCCGCGCTCGGCCACCCCGCGCCGCCCGCCTCGGGCCCGGCCCCGGCCGCCTTCAGCTCGGCCGCGCCCGGCCGCCCGCTCGGCCGCCCGCGCCCCTCCCCTGCGTCGCCCCGCCTTCGGCCATCCCCGGCGAGCCCGCCGCGCCGGCCTCGCCCCGCTCAGCCCTGCCCCCGGCCGCCCTCGGCCACCTCGTCCCGCGCCCCCTCGACCCCGCCCCCATGCCCGGCGAGCTCGGCCGCCCCCCGGCGACCTCGGCCGCCCGACCCCGGCCTCGGCCGCCCCGGCCTCGGCTCGGCCGCCCGCGCCCCGGCCCCGGCCCAACCGCCTCGCCCCGCGTTCGGCCGCCCCCCGGCGAACCCGCCTCCGTCCCCGCCCTGACGTGGTGACCGACCGTGTCCTCGCTCGTCCGTGCCCGCTTGCCACGGCGTGCTTGCCCGCTCGCCCCGCCGTGCCTTGCTCGCGTCGCGACGGCCCTCGGCGTGGCCTCGAGCTCAGCCCAGCGTGCCTTCGGTGCGCGGCCTCGAGCTCAGCCAGCGCACGGCCCCGACGCGTGCGCGACTCGTTCGCGGCACGTTAAGTGTGGCTTTGCGCGTGCGCGTGTTCGCGCAGCGTTCTGGCGTAGCTCGTCGTGCTCGCGATGCGACACATAGCGCCCTATCGCGCTTGCGACGCGATCGTCTACCCCCTAGCCCCCGTCTACCCCCCGTATCCTATGCGCGCTAATCACGTTGTTTATATTAATAAGATAGGAGTCTCAATTTGGAAATTGGTTATGTTGGTTAATTTGTATAGCTAATCGTCTATCTTATTCGATGTTAATCTACTAAAAATGGTCACGTTTACATTAGTGCATGTAGCTAATTCTTATCATTGGAGATAAGTAGACCTGGAGCACGTAGCATTTAGTTGTTCGTCTACCCGTAGTGCGTCTCGGGCATAAGCTTTAACCCTCGCGAGACCTTTCCCCGCCTCTTTCTAACCATGGTAAATTCATTATCGTATGTGATATTCTATGCATATTTACTTTATTTGTTCTTTTGTAATGGTATACTGTTTGTTTCCTAATTTGAATGGATGGATGTATGTATGCTTGCAATCGCATAGAGAACGATCCGGTCGAAGAGCCCAAGGAACTCACAGGAGAAGCCCCTGAGCAGCAGTCGGTTGGTGGAGGCAAGTGTCCTTTGACCTATCTCTGTCCTATTCATTCTTTAATTCACCTCCCGCATTACATATTTATACTTAAGGATTGACTAGCTTTTGTTATCCATGTCCTTGTTTACCTATTTGGGTCGGATTATTATTGTTTAGCTTTATGCTATTGCTCAACTCTAATCAATGAACATGATGAGATTATATATGATACGCTGTTTTCCCTTCTCTTATTATGATGTAGTACTTGTGGCCTTTAAGGGGGCTCGAGCGGTTTCTCGAGTGCCTCTCCGTAAGGACCTGTTCTATGGATGACTGCCCGGGAAAACAGTGCAACCATGAGGGTGGAGTGGGACGCCCTTAGCTGAGTAATTAGAGGATCCGGGGTGTAGTTCGCTTCGCCGTCGTGCTGTCAATGGGGCTCGGTGTATGCGGCTCGCTCTGCCAAGGTGGATTCGTCCCTTGGGGAGGAGTGCGGTACATTTAGGAAACCTAACGGGCGGCTACAGCCCCGGAGAATCTTTGTAAAGGCTACGTAGTGAAACCCTGCCTATTCACCTTGGTAGTGTTTAAGGGTTTGATCGGCCCGAGGCAAGAGGGAATCACGGCTTGTGGGTAAAGTGCACAACCTCTGCAGAGTGTTTGAAAACTGATATATCAGCTGTGCTCGCGGTTATGAGCGGCCAAGGGAGCTCCAATGATTAGTGGTACTCGATCAGAGACATTTTGGTTTACAGGTGGCAATGAGACTGATGGTTTTGGTTATGTCTATGGTGCTGGTAAGTGGTATTCCTTCCGTTTGGAAAGGGTACATCGGGCTAATAACTTGGGTTAATGTTAAAACCTGGCTCTCTACTAGTAAATAATAACCTGACCAACTAAAAGCAACTGCTTAACTTATCCCCACATAAAGCTAGTCCACTATAGCCAAACAGGATACTTGCTGAGTATGTTGATGTGTACTCACTCTTGCTCTACACACCAAACCCCCCAGGTTGTCAGCATTGCAACCACTGCTCAGGCGAAGATGGAGCTGTGGAAGGAGACTTCCAGGAGTTCCAAGACTACGACGAGTTCTAGGCGTGGGTTAGCGGCAACCCCCTAGTCGGCCGCCTGTGAAGGCCGCGATTATCTACGTTTCGTTTTCGCACTTTGATTATTGTAAAGACTATGTGGATGTCTCAAACACATGATGTAATCGACTATTATTTCCCTTTTAATACTATTTGAGCACTGTGTGATGATGTCCATGTTATGTAACTGCTGTGTACGTGAATTGCTGATCCTGGCACGTACATGGTTCGCATTCGGTTTGCCTTCTAAAACCGGGTGTGACACACTTCCTTAAGAGGGGTTGTACAAAAATGAGTTTAGACAACTCGATAAAACGATCTCTAAACTCAACCTTTGTTCACAATGTAGTTGCAAGTTAGTAAAACCAACTTGTTGAACTACCTTTGACATTGAGTAGGTCCTCTCAGTACCATCAGTAAGCCTAGGGTTGAGAGTTCTCTCTTGTTAACAGTTGATCATGCACTTGGGCAGAAATTCATTTGGTCAGGTTGTTCATCCGTTTCTTCATGCGAGATGAACTGACTTGGTTTGGGAATACACAGATTAAATAAGAGAGCGAATGAACAAATTCCTGCATTTTAGCAGCAGGGGAAAAGCCAATCTCCATTTTGAGAGCTAATTTGTTGTCTCTCAACACTAAAAAGCTCCAAGGCTTCACCGTTACACGAAGGGCGTAAAGGGAACTTGGACGAGTAGTCACTATCAAGATCAAAAGAAAAGAGACCACACATGAAAGTGGTATGCCCTTTAGATCCAACAGAGATGTTAGATGTTGCTTGGTCGCTTCGGCAAACAACACCGAAATCGTTTCAAGGAAGAGATCTACGAAAGATAATATATTAGTGTAGTTCCACAATGGATCATGACCAGAGATCTTGATACCAGCATCCGACGAGTAGCACAATCCTGTGTGCGCATTCACAGGAGGCTCTCAGTTTCACTGCGGCACCATAAGTCATTAATCATGACACCATTACTAAACTGGCACCAATAATGAATCTCATGTAGCAAAAATAGATTGTGCCAAGATAACACATTGATATAGTCTCATAATGGATTACAACTACTAACCACGATACCAGCGCATGCCGAGCAGCACAACCGTGTGTGCGCACACACAGAAGGCCCTCGGTTTCGTCGCGGCACCGTCAGTTTTAGTCATAACACCATTACCAAACTCAACCAATGAAAAACCTTATGTGGCACAAATAGATTAAGCAAGGGTGACAATATACAAAGAGACTCTACCTGTCAAAACAGTTACAAGTAGAGAGCCAAATAGATCATGGCCCGATGAAATCAACAAGACGTGGCCATAACCTAAACTTGGTCGGTGAAGAAGTATGATGGGAGACTGTTAATTCAGCCCAAGCATATTTCTATGCCCATCGCAGAGATTACAAGGTCAAGGATTAATATCTGATTAGATACGGAGGGAAAAACAATCATAAGATTAAGTTGTATGCGTTCGATAGATATGAGAAAACCAAAGGCATCAAATTAAGGAAAATGATCAGGCATAACTTTCCTAGGTTGGGTTGATAAAGCAACATGGCGATCCTTAAGAATAGGCAAACTGGATAAGGGACATTAGCTTGTGCCAATTGGATAAGGTCATGGTCTAAGATAGGAATATGACAACTAAAACGTCACAGGTTAAATAGCGAGAATACGGACTCAAAATTCTAGCTTTAAGCCCATGCACATCTTGCGTTGGATAAAGGAATTATCCAAACATCCATTTACATGAGTTTGGTCATGGGGGAATAACGGAAAATTCAACTTTGGGTCATGGTTCACTAAATAAGAACATGGCCTAATTTTGGGTTTAGGCAAACAAGTCACTAACCTTCTATCGACACATCAAGCACAAGAGCACACATATAACATCTAAACATAATACCTGAGGAACGGAGGACAACTATTTTATCGAAGTTCATAATTCAACAGTACACCACATTATCTACAATCACCGGTTACTGGAATAAAGATGAGAGAAGCATTTTGGGTGTATAGGTGACAAACATGATGCAACAATCAGGATGCATGATCGTCTTATTCGTCCTCACTGATTTTGCCAACATAATGTGGCAATAGCGTTCTATATCGGTGGCATACTTGCGACTCTCACGGTATTTTGCTAGTCGTCAACTACACATATGTTTTTGAGGTTAGTGTACCTGCAGAAAAATCCATCACAGCCCATTTGCCTATGATGCAAGATCCACACATGACAGTTTATCACAGTTTATACTCCATATATTGCTATATGGAGGCCAGCTCATCATTAAGCGCCGAGCCATGCATAGGCGCCGTTGCCACACTTTAACCATAGGGCAACCCATTATGGTAACTTACCTTCTTACCTGAGCGTAGGTGCGTCATTGCGAGTACATTACACTTCTCAGTATTCCCATGTTTGTATACCCATACACATCCATGGGGTACTAAATTCTCAGAAAAGTAAATACTCCACATCGCAGCCTTCATATATACATATGTGAAACATGTATATGATCAAGCGCTTTTTATACTCTTCCCTAGACCAACGTTTGTTCAGTCATGCTCTCACAACTTACCTTACCTTGAGCATCGATCCATTGAAAACTGAATGGCCTCAAAATAACAATACACATGTATGCAGTACCCCCGGTTGTGGGTTAGTGGTTTTCAACTAAGCCACTTGATAGTCCTTAGTTTAGTGGTTAACAGAGGATGTCGCTAGCATTATAGTTTTTCAAATTCGTTTTTCAAAACCAAACAATGTGTTTAGTTTAAAATAAGTTTTCTAAAACCAAAACTTTTGTTTTGAAAATACGTATGTGACCGTATATACATAATCCTGCTCCGATACCAGCTATGGCAGAACCTCCCAAGTTTTCGGGCCCACATGCACCTACCCTTGTCTCAAAGACCTCAGACGGCTATGCATGTGCACCAGATAACTTAATAGGATCTATCCGAGTGCCCCAAGGACCTCGGATAAACCACTTACAACTAGAACCGCGTGATTAAGTAACATAAATCACACACTAACAATTTTGCAGCGGAAATCTTATTACCAAATTTTACATGTTACATCAAGTTTTACAGTGAACATGATCAGAGTGATTACAAAAGTGATTCAAAGAAATAACTTTGAATTGTTATAAATTGTTTATAAGTTTGAAATATATGCTAGCTTAAGTGACCATCCTCAATAAGAAGTATAGAAGAAGTACTTAGTGTGACGGAACCTCCCAAGTAACTAGGCCCACCTACAGTTGTCTTTGTCCAACAGACATCAGACAACCCTGTAGATGTTCCTGGATTACTCGACAAGTTCGGTATCTTCTTCTTACCTTACCAGGAACGTTTCACCCGTCTTGCAGACATTACAGAACATCGGAGATATAGATATGCGGAAGCGATTACATAAACTTACATTTATTAAAAAGTAAGATCAAGTTGTTTATTACAGTCCAGAACTATATAACGAGTGCAGAATAATATTATTACACATACCAAGGGAGGCAAAAACTCCTCCCGTCAGTTATCACACAAAAAGTCCTAATGGAGGATCCTTTCCTCCCGCACTTCACTCTTGCTTATCTTCATTAGGAACCACCTTGGAGCAAAAGCAACAAAGGTTTGTCCCTTCCTCACCTAAAAACAACGGAGGGATAAACCCTGAGTATGGAATTACTCAGCAAGTCTTACCCGACTAAGGAAAAGACTCTCAAGGGTATGCTGAATAAATAGGAATCAAGAAGAGGCTTTAGCAAAAATCAACTTAGATACTTTTGCAGAAATAGCTTACTAAAGTGAGTCCTTACTTTCAACATTTTAACGCCGAATTAAGTATTAATAGACTCTGTTTGCCTCTAGTCTAATTTCATCATCTCATCAATACAACATTATTTTTATCCATAATGTTCACATCCTGACTTAGGTTGTAGGGAAGTGACCAAGTCTTCATAACCGCGAAGGTACGGCGATCCGAATCGATTATACTCAGCTGAGGATCTCCAATCACACGACATATGTAGCACTTAACCCTTGCATATGTCAACCCGCCACCGGGGTTCTTAAGACCAGATCAGGTTCACGCAAACCGAGAGCACAGATACACCACCGTCCAGCCTCTTGCCACGGTGGGTACACGCTACTCCCGCCACCGCTCCACGCCCATTTCGTGTTATCTTATTCTGGCCTTAGTCTGCCCGAGGCAAGGCTTACCCATGACGAGGCATGTGACTAGTTAAAGGGTCCTCGATCAGCACGCCTACATACGCATTCAATCCTTAACCAACTTGGGTAGAACATCACCTGTTCCTAACCCAAGTTTCGATTTAAGTACTCTCATCCTCAGGATTGTTTCTGTTCCTTAGGATGAAAAGAGCATCACAGGGAGCTTTGCAGTAAGATCCCACCATTGCTCCAAAAGAAAATATTCTTGTGGGTAGAAGTCATCCTTTCTCGAGCTAGGCTAAGGACAACCTCTATCCACAAGACCTAAGCAGGGCTAAGCATTTTTGTAAATCATATTTTTGATACTTTATCAGAAGTATCTATAAAGGTATGGATATCAAGGAAGGCAATGCATCAAAAGGTTTCAAGTAACTCCGATAACCTAATGCACATTTCACTAGACTTAAAGTGTGCGAAAAGTATTTAAAAACACAAGGAAGGGGTTGCATGCACCGGGGCTTGCCTTCGTTCACAGGTTAGTCTGGCTCGGATCCACAAATATCAAAGTAGAAGCAGTTGCCTGCCTGAGAATCCGAGGGTGGTGGTGTCTACTCTTCAGTGACTTCCACTTCTTCGTGTTCTAACATAACCATATATATATACATATATAAGAATGAATGCCATGTAATGCTCATGAGAGTGCGAAGACAATAAAGATTTATTATCTAAGTCTTGAATACAACTTTCCTTCACGGAACTCCGAGAACTTAGGGTTTCCGGAGTCAGTAAAGGAGCTCACAGGGCAGGGGGTGTTTTGGGGTTTGGTGACCAAACAAGGTCCAAATCAACCCAAATTCTACCCAAGGCTTCTAAATAATATGAGGAACTCATATAAAAATTTTGAGCATTTTTGGGATTACCATTTATCTTTTAAAAATCAAGAACTACTATCTTAAACTATTTTAAATGCCTTAAAATTCCCTGTTTAAACTAAAAATCATTAAACTATTTTTATTAAATTCTAGGGAAAATAAGAAACCTAGGAAAATTGGTTTCACAATTTTACCATTTTTCTACATTTTTCTACCTATTTCTAAAGCTGGGCAGAAAAAGAAAAGAGAAAAGATGTAACAGTGCTGGGCCAAATCTGGTCCAGGCGGCCCAACAACACAGGAAACGCGCGCCCGCGCCCGCGCGTGATGGCAGATTTGCACCGGGGCCCTCGCGTTTTTGTCTAACTGTGAACGGGTTCAGCCACTATTCTTACGGGTCTCTGACGCTTTGCAAATCGGTCCACCATCTTCTAATTCTTTACAGGGGAAGGTCCCCGACGACGGCAGCGCGTTGAGGAGCTCCGGCGAGCCACTGTACCGGTCGATTGAGGCGATGACCGGCGCTCCCGAGCGACAGACACCAAATTGGATCTACCCTAAGCCTTTCCCCAACTCAATTGCATTCAAGATCAACTATGGAGCTCTGGCCACGATGGCCGAGAACATCGCGGCTTGGCGATCGCGTTCCCGGTGATCCCTGGCGGCCCGGTTCAATTGGGTGGGTCGGTGAGCATCACAGACGCATGAGAATGATTAGACAAGGGAGCAGAGGGGAAGAGCTAACCTGAGTTGGGTTGACCACGACGAGATAGAGTTCACGGTGTTCTAGAACCGGATTGGGGAGAATCCGAAATTCGTGCTTGCTAGCAAAGGATTTGGGAGGCAGATGGGTGCAACAGCTGCTTGAGTACATGGCGGAGCTGGGGGCGCGGTTGATTTATAGGCCGCCGGTCGAAAATGGATGAGGATCGGGGAGCTTGGGATTGCGCTAGCGAACATGCCGCGCGGCGGATTCCGGTGACAGCGCGGTTATCGTCGTTTAAACGGAGCCTGCCACCTCAGTGATGTTCTGACACGTCGCCGGGGGCTTTTACCATGACCGCCGACGACCAATTCGGGCCACAGCGGCATCCTTATCGCCGGCGACGAGCGATCCAGCTGGCAGTCCGATCTTCATACTGTACCATGGCGAACTCCCAACAGAGCACCTGACAGAGCACTTTGGAGCCCCATTTTCTCCAGAATTTCTATGGCAACATCCCCAAGTCTCTGCATCAAAGTTGTAATCCTATATACCAGCTACATTTCTGTTATAGCAATCTTGACCAAATTCTCAATAATTCAAGCTTGAATTCATGCTTAAAGTTCCAGTGATCACACTGTCTGTCTGAAAATTCAGACATTAACACCCTGACAGCCCAACTTCAACCCTAATTATCTCCAAATTTCTCACAAGAACATGGCTTGCTCTCTTCAGCAAAATTGTTCTCCTTTAATTGGTCTACAAACTTGTTGTGGTCACCTTGGGCAAAAACCCTATATTTTAAAAGATACAGGGCTCCAAAGTTGAACCAACTAACTGAATTTCAGACTTAGAATAGAGCTTAAGTGAGGTCCATTTTGCATTTAAGTCCAAAACCCAATGTTTGACTTACAAGTCCACACATTTGTGAACCAAATGACTTAAAATACTTATTTGACTTGGTTTTTGCACTTTAGCCCAAAAGTGGGCTAATTTTGCACATAGGTCCCTAGGGTTTGGTTTTAGGGTTTTCCAGGGTTCTAATTGAGATTTTTGATATCCCAGGGGTATAAATGTGACTCAACTTTGTTTTTGGGGAAATTTTATGACTCTTTCCCTAAAGTCTTTAGGTTTTCTCATATTGGGTTAGGTCTTACCCCTTTAATCCCTATTTACGGTTAAGTTTCCTATCCAGGGTTCTATTTGCAAAAACACTTAAACAATACAACTTGTTTGAAATTTTTGCCTAGTGAATGCACTCTAGGTGTGTCAACATATGCAATGCCAATACTTATGATGTCATGCTCAAGTTTTAATTACAGTAACACCAGGGGTGTTACATCCTTCCCCCCATAAAAGAATCTCGTCCCGAGATTTAAAGTCCTAGGGTGAGTAATGGAAAAGGAAATGTGTCACATTTTTTTTCCTCATTTCTGGTACAAGGCAGGGGTGGTGTTGGGGACTTGTTCTCAAATGCTATGAGTTAAGAACAAGGCAACACAAAAAATGCTAAGTGATAAAATCCTTCGTCCTTTGAAGCATTATTTCCATTAGGATATAATGATTCTCGGACGAAGGTTATGAAGAACATACCTTCATCAACACAACATATAATAATGAAGAAAGAATCATACAAAATATAAAGAATTAACGTAAACAATTATGTATAATCATCAACTCATTTTTTATATTATTATTATGGAAAAATAGAAATGATATCCAATAACAAATGTACCTTCGGCTTGAAGGGAGATGTAAGTACAAGCGTGACGCAAAAGTAAAATGCCAAGTCAGCGTGAACAGTACGGGGGCACTGTTCACCTATTTATAGGCATGGGACACAGTTCATGTAAAATTACACCCAAGCCCTTTACATTTGGTAGTGATTCTATAGTAATCCACCGAGGTCTAAATAGCATTTTCATCTTTAAGTCGGTTTCCTTTTCTGCTATCATGTCGAAGCTTTCCCACTCACAGCTTCGGCGCTGTATCACCCTTCATATTCTTCTCCCACTGTGATATCGATTCGAGTCCGAAGATACCTGTTCACACATTATACTCCAGAAACACTGTTAAATCATATTTTTGAGGACCTTCGGAAGCCGAAGGCCCCCAACAGTAGCCCCTCGCAATATTAATTTGTTAGAACAATAAATTCAGATTGCGACATGGACGAAGGCTTTAAGCCGAAGGTCCGAAAAAACACCTTCCCTTTGCTAGAATAGCAACATTCACTGACAAGCAGGGCCCTCCAATTTTCAATGTGCTGGGCATATAAATAAGAGCATACCACAAACTTATTTGGTACGCTTTCTTGCCGTCTGCTCTTGCCTACTCAACTTTTAGCTCTTGCGCACCAACTGCTTGACTTTTTAAGTTTTTAAGCTTCGGCTCTAAAAACAGTTTTTAGCATTTTTGAAGATGTCTGAAGGTTAAAAGGCTGCTGCCGAGATGAAGCTGAATCTTTCTGAAGAGAAAAACCTGGGGTTTCTTGAAGCAATGTCGAAGACCAATACAGAAAAAATCACCAAAGAGATTTTAGAAGGTTTATCTGAAGATACTGATGACAGCGACAGTTATGATGTGGATAGTGGTGGTGAAGACTCCGAAGATCGCCCTTGGCGACCAAGCCATGCGGTTTTCGGCAAATCAAGTATCAAAGAAAATCATCTTGTCAACATGAGGGGAAGATATTTCCGGGACTTGTCCATTGTGAGGGCCGACAAAGGAGAGAAGACTTGTCCGACTCCTGAGGAAAATGAAGTCATAGTGTTCCGAAGCTTTTTGAAAGCTGGACTACGATTTCCCCTGAGCAGGTTTATCGTAGAGGTGCTGAAAATATTTGAAATTTATCTTCACCAACTTACCCCCGAAGCAATCATAAGGATGAATATCTTCGTGTGGGCGGTGAGAAGCCAAGGTCTAGAACCGGATGCGAAAAGTTTCTGCAACATACACGAATTGTTATACGAGACAAAGCCCTGGGGTAAGGAACAGTATCATAATAATTTCGGCTGCTACAGCTTCGTCGCTCGGTCTGGGTCAAGCTGCCCCGTGCCAACCTTTCGGAAGAAATGGCCCGGCGACTGGATGACAGAATGGTTTTATGTGAAGAATGACCTGAAAACACGGGACGATATTAAAGGTATAATTATGCGCCCAATTTGGCAACGCTTCGGCATGCGGAAGCCGAAGGTTGAAATGAATGAAGCTGCCGAAGAATGCCAGAGAGCCTTCGGAGTTATTTGCTCTTTTATTGGAACGAGGGACTTGGTCCAAGAGCATATTGCTTTCAGAGTATGGCCGCTCGCGGAAAAGTGGGAAATGCCGCAAGAGACCATAAAGGAGGCTGACGAAGGTGGACTTATTAGGCTGAAGTATACTTTCAAATTTGGAGATAAATTCATTGAGCCAGATGATGACTGGCTAAAAAGTATTGAAAATTTAAGTGATGAACTACTTGGGGTTTACTCAAAGGCCGAAGATACTGCATTGTCAGCAGCCTTCGGAGGCCGAAAAAAGAAAAGACTGAACCGAGTGTTTGACGCAATTGGGTTCATGTACCCCGACTACCACTATCCAGCGTGGGGCCAAAAAAGAAAGAATGCAGCTTCTGCACAGGAAACAGCTTCAGCCGCTCCCAGCGAGCCAGCGCCGAAGAGACAAAGGGTAAAAGTTCTCACACACCGGCCACGCTACATTGAACCAGCTACAGTGCCTGAGTTCGCCGGCGAAACTTCTTCGGCCACCGAAATTAAGGAACCAACTTCAGCGCCAAAGATCGAAGAAAAAGCTGAAGTATCCTCAGCAACGAAAGCAGAAAAACCGAGAACTGAAGGAACGAAACTATCGCAAATTTTAAGTCCTTCAGCAAGTGTTGAGGCAATAAAGAACCAAAAGGGCCCAGCGGTGACCCCGAAAAGAAAAAGAATGGTCAATGTGCTAGATGTTCTTGAGACAATTAAGTCCTCAAGCACGACTCCGAAAAAGACTATTGAAACTTCCGAAGCGGAGACTGAAATCTTTGATATTAAGGCTCCAAAACAACAAACTGAGACTAAAGCTGGGCCTTCAGAGCCCACAAAGGTAAAACCCTTGGAAACCGAGGAAGAAAAAATGACGGAGCCAATTTTTGTTGGGGAAATCAGTGCTGCTGCCCCCAAAGCATCCCCCAAAGTCCTTGATTATATTGTTCGACATGCTTCGGGGAAAAAATTATCAGAAGAAGAAGTTTTTGAAGCTAATCACTATGCCAAAGAATTGAAATATCCGAAGGGGGCACTAGTGTTCAATGGTACAAATGAAGAAGATTTCCTATACTGCCTCCCGGATAACAAAGAATTACTCGTCTGCCGGGAAATGGCCCGAAGCATGGGGTTTCCGAAGCTGGAGGCTGGCCTCTGCGCAATGACAAAGGACGACCTTGCGGACAGCCTTGCGTATAATAGCCTAAAGGTACGAGATCTGCGCATTTAGAAATTTTATGATTTGAAATTTATTCTTTTATTTTTATACTAACTTTTTTTTATATATATAGGGTTTAATTCTAAGCAACGCGCTGAGAGCACAAAAGAATGCCGAAGACGAGAGCTATGAAATTGCTTTTAACAACCTTCGGACAGAGGTAATCAAACTAAGAAATGAAGCCATGAAAAAGGACAAAATTCTAGTTACATTGGTAGATAAAATAAAGGAGAACGAAGCTGCATCTAAAGCACAAGTTGCAGCTCAAAAGCACGAGATTGACGACCTTCGGAAGCAATTAGCCCGGGCTAAAGAAGAACGCATACTTGAAGAAACGAAGCGAGAACTTAGCGACCAATGGGCAAATCATTTAGAAGGAACTGTCGAAGAGCTTCGTTCGTCCAAGAAAAGATGCTATGACAAATCTATAGAGTGCGTTAAGAAAATGAAGGCTAGCTTCGCTAGCGTAGGCGCATTTTCAAGTGAAGAAAACTTTACAAGAGGCAACCCCGAAGGTCCCATTGAATGGATTAATCACGAAGCTGAGGCCTTTGAAGAAATTTTAAATAGTCGCGGAGACATATGTGCTTTTTCGGGTGCCAGGGGGATTGCCACCATTTTAGAAAGGAAAAGCTGCGAACATGTAAAAATTTTAGCACAATCCGAAACTGCCTTGTCCTTCGAAGACGCTAAAGACCTTTCAGCTGAAGCTAGCATAGTTGGTGGAAAATTTTTCACCGAGATCTGGGATAATGGTGGCCGAGAAATGGCCCGAGAAATTATTCAAAAAAGCGAAAAAGGCATCCATGATGCTAGAAAAGTGGCCGAGGCTGCTGAGAAAAGCGCAGAGCCCGAAGGGCAAATAGGTATTAACTAATGGTTTTTATTGTGTTGTAATTTTTGATTTCAAACTTTGTTCGCCAATTGTAATAGCAATGTAGCCGTATCCTGTCCTCCCTCAGATCCTGCTAAAATGCCTCCGGGCCCTCACCCGAAGGACGACGATGAAATAAAAAAGATGGCCAAAGCTATCATGGATCAAGTTGTCAATCAACTCCTGAACGAAGCTGCGGAAGTAGTACTTAGGGAAGACTAGGTACTATTGTAAAAACATCTGAAATGTAATATGTGTAATATCTTGTAACCCTGAATGTAATATACTTGTTTTTGTGGTTCAATTCTTTACGATGCATGAAATTATACATACCGTTTTTGAGTCTTTGACGAAAAAAACACCTTCCCTTCTTTTCATGCTTCGTGAAGAAGAATTTCCATTTATCACAACGATATCCATAGTGCTCTGATGAAGAATTTTCAAACTTCGTGAAAATATTTTCCGAAGCTACACTCCGAAGATCAATATTGTATCTCCTTGGGACTTTGCATAATTTTCCCTTTTTCAAAGCATTTTTTCGAAGATCGATATTGTGCCCCCTTCTTGTGCCATATGCAGCATGATGTATGATGCTTATGCTATGCGAAATGGTGTGATGATGTTATGTTATGTAAAATGGTATTTATTCCGAAGATACACTCGCATCCCTGCAATAAAACACATAATCTTTTTAAATCAGCGTTGACTTTTCGCTGTAAGCCTCCCTTAGGAGCTTCTTCGCCTTTTACTTCAGCGGAATCAGCGTTTATTTTTCACTGTAAGCCTCCCTTAGGAGCTTCTTCGCCTTTTACTTTCGGCGGTATTCGCGTTGACTTTTCGCGCTTCGCCTTTTACTTAGGCGGTATCAGCGTTTATTTTTCGCTGTAAGCTCTGCATTCCCTTTGGAACGACTTCTGAGCAGAAAACTTACACTGCGCCCCCTTTGGAACGACTTTTTGTAACTTCAGAAAACTTACTCTGCGTTCCTTAGAACGACTTTTTGTTGCTTCGGAAAATTCATACCGTGCCTTTTAAAATAAATTTTTGATAATTCGAAGGTCCTGCTTGCTATCGCAAATCTTTAAGCTTCAACAACTTAAGCCTGTGAAGAAGATATATTTTCCTTGTGGCAGACAACGAAACTATTACATGAGATTTAAAAAAGTATCCTTTATTACATAGAAAATAAAACTGAATGGAAAAGACTACTATCAAGGTAGGATATTTATCAATAAATGTGCTTCGACTCTGGCACAGTACTATTGACTGTGCGAGCTTCGGACTGTTCTCTGAAGTCCCTTTGATGTTGAGCATATTGGCCCCCTTCTGGCTGTTGGCCTTGTTGCAGCGGTGGTGGAGGCGGAGGCTGTTGCCAGGAAGCTTGAGATTGACTCGCCGAAGCAACAGAAACTGCAGGGTGATTGCCTACATATTCTGGGATGTAAGGCGAATGATACGAAGCAGTGTGCATGATCTGCTTCAGCTGACCCTGTTGTGCTGCAGCTTCGGCTATCTCCTTTTGCTTCTGGATGGTAACATGGCACATCCTGGTGGTATGGCCCTTGTTTTCACCATAGAACAAGCAAAATGTTCTCCTTGGTTGATCTCCAAATCTTCCGCCGAAGCCCCTGGCTCCTCTGCCTCTTGGAGCTGGCGGCCGGAAGGAGCTTTGCTGTTGCCCCGAAGCCTGTGAGGAGCACTGAGGCCTTTGCTGCTGACTCCCCTTATCATCATTTTGAGTAGAGTTGTGAATTGACCTGACGTGCCTCGGATAAAATCTTCCTCCGAAGCCCCTGGTCATTTCGGAAAACCTGAAAGCTTCCTCTCTTCTTTGACGAAAATCATTGTCAGCCCAAATATACTCGTCCATCTTCTGGAGCAGCTTCTCCAAAGTTTGAGGAGGCTTCCTAGCAAAGTATTGAGCTGAAGGTCCTGGCCGAAGTCCCTTGATCATGGCCTCAATTACAATTTCGTTGGGCACTGTTGGCGCCTGCGCCCTCAAACGTAAGAACCTCCGGACATACGCCTGAAGGTATTCTTCATGATCCTGGGTGCACTGGAATAGAGCTTGAGCAGTGACCGGCTTCGTCTGAAACCCTTGGAAGCTGGTTAACAACATGTCCTTCAGCTTTTTCCATGAAGTGATCGTTCCTGGTCGAAGGGAGGAATACCAGGTTTGAGCAACACTCCTGACAGCCATAACAAAAGATTTTGCCATGACTGCAGTATTGCCACCATACGAAGATACTGTTGCTTTGTAACTCATCAAAAACTGCTTTGGGTCTGAATGGCCGTCGAACATGGGAAGCTGGGGCGGCTTGTAGGACGAAGGCCAAGGTGTAGCCTGCAGCTCAGTGGACAGAGGAGAAGCATCATCAAAAGCAAAATTTCCATGGTGGAAATTCTCATACCAATCATCTTCGTTGAAGAAACCCTCCTGATGAAGGTCTTTGTGCTGAGGCCTTTGGTTCTGCTCATCCTGAGTAAGATGACGAACTTCTTCAGAGGCTTCGTCTATCTGCCTTTGCAGTTCTGCTAGCCTGGCCATCTTTTCCTTCTTCCTCTGCACCTGTTGATGAAGCATCTCCATGTCCCTGATTTCTTGGTCTAGCTCATCCTCTTGCGGTGTCGGGCTGACAGCCTTCCTCTTCTGGTTTCGGGCCTCCCGAAGAGAGAGAGTCTCCTGATTGGGGTCCAGCGGTTGCAGAACTGCAGCCCCAGTTGCTGAAGCTTTCTTCGGCGCCATAACGAAGGTTTATGATTGCCGAAGATGTTCAAAACTCGAGGAGTGGAAGTGAGTTCACCGGAGGTGGGCGCCAATGTTGGGGACTTGTTCTCAAATGCTATGAGTTAAGAACAAGGCAACACAAAAAATGCTAAGTGATAAAATCCTTCGTCCTTTGAAGCATTATTTCCATTAGGATATAATGATTCTCGGACGAAGGTTATGAAGAACATACCTTCATCAACACAACATATAATAATGAAGAAAGAATCATACAAAATATAAAGAATTAACGTAAACAATTATGTATAATCATCAACTCATTTTTTATATTATTATTATGGAAAAATAGAAATGATATCCAATAACAAATGTACCTTCGGCTTGAAGGGAGATGTAAGTACAAGCGTGACGCAAAAGTAAAATGCCAAGTCAGCGTGAACAGTACGGGGGCACTGTTCACCTATTTATAGGCATGGGACACAGTTTATGTAAAATTACACCCAAGCCCTTTACATTTGGTAGTGATTCTATAGTAATCCACCGAGGTCTAAATAGCATTTTCATCTTTAAGTTGGTTTCCTTTTCTGCTATCATGCCGAAGCTTTCCCACTCACAGCTTCGGCGCTGTATCACCCTTCGTATTCTTCTCCCACTGTGATACCGATTCGAGTCCGAAGATACCTGTTCACACATTATACTCCAGAAACACTGTTAAATCATATTTTTGAGGACCTTCGGAAGACGAAGGCCCCCAACAGGTGGTGTGGGGGTTCACTCCTTTATTGCAATAACTATATATACTTTACAAATTACATGAGGCTAGAAAGCCTGGGAAATTCTTATTCAAAAAGTCTTGAGTTTCCCATGTAGCCTCTTCCTCAGAATATTGGTTCCATTGTATCTTGTAGAACTTGAGAGTTTTTCTCCGGGTAACCCTGTCCTTTTGATCCAGAACTCGAATAGGATGTTCCGAGTATGTTAAATCTGGTTCCAGGACCACATCTGTCACTTCAATGGTTCGATCGGGAACCCAAAGACACTTCTTTAATTGTGACACATGGAACACATTATGAATAGCAGACAATATTTCGGGTAACTGGAGTCGGTATGCCACTGGTCCACATTGCTCAAGTATAGGGAATGGACCAATGTACCTGGGTGCAAGTTTCCCTTTAACCCCGAAACGCGATACACCCTTCATTGGTGAAACTTTCAAGTAGACATAATCGCCCACCAGAAAGCATAAGGGTTGTCGTCGTCGGTCTGCATGACTCTTTTGTCGAGTCTGAGCTTTCTTCATATTATGAATAATTTTCTGAACCTTTTCTTCGGCCTCCTTCACCATATCAGGCCTAAAGAAGTACCTTTCTCCAGGTTCAGACCAATTTAGCGGAGTTCGACACCGTCGCCCATATAAAGCTTCAAAAGGTGCCATCTTGATACTTTCTTGATAGCTGTTATTGTATGAAAACTCCGCTAAGGGCAAACATTCATCCCTTTTCTGTGAGAAGTCCAGAACACATGCTCGCAGCATATCCTCAAGTATTTGATTGACCCTCTCAGTCTGTCCACTTGTTTGAGGATGATAAGCCGAACTGTGGAGCTATTTGGTACCCAAGGATTTATGAAGTTCTTCCCAAAATTTGGATACGAACTGAGGTCCACGATCCGACACTATAGTTTTTGGAATACCATGCAAACTGAGAATACGGGCAATGTATAATGCTGCATAAGTGGCCACCGTATATTTGGCCCTGACGGGTAAGAAGTGGGCAATCTTTGTGAGTCGATCAACGATAACCCAAATAGAATCATACCCTTTGGCCGTCCTGGGCAGTCCCACAATAAAGTCCATACTTATGTCTTCCCATTTCCATGTTGGGATCGGCAAAGATTGTAATGGACTAGCAGTTTTCATGTGTATGGCCTTGACACGCCTGCAAGTGTCACACTTAGCCACATAGCGTGCAATTTCGATCTTCATCTTTGTCCACCAGTAATGTTGCTTCAAGTCTTGGTACATCTTAGTGCTTCCGGGATGAATAGAATAGCAACTAAGATGTCCTTCATCAAGAATTTGCTGGCGGAGTTCTTCATTCTTTGGCACTACTATGCGGTTTTTAAACCATATCACACCTTGTTCGTCTTCCTTGAAACATTTGGCTGTTCCAGCCCTTATTTTCTCCCGTATGTGCTTCATACCCAAATTATCCTTTTGAGCATCAATTATCCTTTGCAAAATGATTGACTCAAGCTTTAGCTGATTCAGAGTCCCTTGTTGGATCATCCCCAGGTTTAACTTTTCCATCTCTTGACATAAAGTGTTGTCAGAGGTCTTCACCATAAGACAGTGGCAGGAAGCCTTACGGCTCAGTGCATCTGCCACAACATTGGCTTTGACTGGGTGATAATGGATCTCCAGTTCATAGTCCTTAATAAGCTCAAGCCATCGTCTTTGCCTCATATTTAATTCTGACTGGGTGAAGATGTACTTCAAACTTTTATGATCTGTATAAATATGACAGACATTTCCCAGCAGATAATGACGCCAAATTTTCAGGGCATAAACCACAGCAGCTAGCTCTAGATCATGAGTTGGGTAATGCTCCTCATGTCGGCGCAACTGTCTTGAAGCATATGCAATTACTCGGCCCTCTTGCATTAATACACAGCCGAGTCCACTGCCAGACGCATCACAATATACATCAAAAGGCTTAGTGATGTCCGGTTGAGCCAATACCGGAGCAGTGGTTAATAATGTCTTCAATTGCTCAAAGGCTTCATTACACTTAGAAGACCAATTGAATTTAATGTCACTCTTCAATAAACTTGTGATTGGCTTCACAAGCTTAGAAAAATCTGGTATGAATCTGCGATAATATCCTGCTAGTCCAAGAAAACTCCAGACTTGGTGAACAGTGGTTGGGGGTTTCCACTCCAGAATATCTTTGACTTTGCTAGGATCTACCGCAATCCCCTTGGCAGATAACACGTGCCCCAAAAATTGAATTTCCTCTAGCCAGAACGCGCACTTGCTGAACTTGGCATACAGCTGATGTTCCCTCAGGCGCGTTAATACAATCCGTAGATGTTGAGCATGCTCCTCTTCATTTTTAGAGTATATCAAGATATCGTCGATGAAGACTACCACGAACTTGTCCAACTCGGGCATGAACACCGAGTTCATCAAGTAAGTGAAATGAGCAGGAGCATTGGTTAACCCGAAAGACATTACCAGATATTCAAACAATCCGTACCGCGTAGTAAACGCGGTCTTTGGTATATCCTCGGGCCGAATACGGATTTGGTGATAGCCCGACCTGAGATCAATTTTGGAAAATACCCTCGCCCCAGTCAGTTGATCAAATAAGATGTCGATCCTTGGAAGAGGGTACTTGTTCTTGATGGTGACCTCATTTAGGGGTCGATAATCCACGCACATACGTAAGGTTTGATCCTTCTTTTTAACAAAAATGGCGGGGCAACCCCATGGAGACGAGCTTGGCCGGATGAACCCTTTATTCAGTAGATCTTGTAATTGAATCTTCAATTCTGCCAACTCATTAGGGGGCATACGATACGATCTTCGAGAAACGGGAGCCGTACCGGGCTTTAACTCAATTACAAATTCTACATCTCTCTCATGTGGTAGTCCAGGCAAATCTTCCGGAAATACATCTGGAAACTCACATACTACCGGAATATCCTTGATCTCCGGTACAATGGCTTCATAGATTCTACCAGAAGCTTTAGCTGGATTGGTTACGGGGATGGACAAAAGAATCTCTTCTTGATTATAGCTCAACCTGACGGTTCTCAGTTCAGTGTTGAGAATTGCCTTATGTTGAGTTAACCAATTCATACCCAAAATTACATCGATATCCTGGCCTCTCAGAACAATCATGTTAGCAGGAAAGTTCCGTCCGGCCATTGTTACTAGCACTAGATAGGCCACTTCTCTAGTAAAAATGTGTCCCCCAGGTGAATGAATTTTAAATCCCTCTTTTGATTCATGGCATGCAATGTGATGTTGCTCCACAAATTTCTTGCTAATGAACGTATGCGAAGCACCAGAATCAAAAAGAATAATTGCAGGGTGACTGGCCACAAGAAACGTACCCATCATCACCGGTTCACCTTCCGGTGTAGTGGCCACTTGAGTATAGTATACACGCCCCGTCTTCTTTGTATTCTTCCCCACAGTATTTCCCTTGGGCTGAGCTGATTTCTCAGACCCTTGCTGAGCATTTGATTGATTCTGCTTGGGATATGGGCAATCTTTAATGAAATGTCCTGACTTGCCGCAATTGAAACACCCGGTTGAAGAGCTGGGCAATGCAGGGAATCGAGTGCCCGGGGCACCCGGCTGATTTGGGGTAGTGGGGGTATTGTTGGGACGGATAATGATTGGCTGCTTGAAAGGGAATGAGGGTGGACGAGAAAAAGTGCGATTTTGGCTAGAAGGCTGGATCACAAACCGTTGCCTCTTCGTCTGGCCCTGATTAGGTTTCTCACCACCAAATCCCTTGTTCTTCCCGGAACCTGCGTATTTTGCTTCAACAGATAAGGCTGTGCTGACAGCCTTTCCATACGTGAGATCTATGCATGTGGCCATTTTTCTCTGCAATCGATCATTCAGACCCCTCATAAAGCAGTTCTTTTTCTTTAAATCAGTGTTCACCTGGTCGATTGCGTATTGTGACAGGTGATTAAACTTATTGAGATACTGATTGACGGTATCTCCTCCTTGTTTCAGCTTCATGAACTCTTCCAGCTTCATATGCAGAACACCTTCGGGTATGTAGTGCTCGTGGAAGGCCACTTTAAACTCTTCCCAGGTGACTTGATGGTTGGCAGGTTGAATAGCCACAAAATTCCCCCACCAGGTACTGGCAGGGCCACGTAATTGTTGTGCTGCGAATAACGGCTTCTGCGTCTCTGAACAGCGGAGAAGACCAAACTTTTGTTCAATAACCCGTATCCACTCATCAGCTTCCAACGGGTCCTCAGCCTTGACGAATAGTGGTGGACGGGTTTCAGAGAAATCCAGATAGGTGGTTTCACGGGGGCCTTGCTGATAACCCCTTCCACCCTGCTGCTGGAGCTGTTGGCCCGCCATTTCTCTAAGAAAGCGGGTATTGTCCGCAGTCGCGTTCACCAAGGCGGCAATCGCCTCGGCCAATGTGGGAGGAACCGGTGGTGGATTTGGGGTGACATCCCTTTCCCCAGAAGTTCCTGCTGCATCCTGTCCTCGAGTCCTGGTAGGCATCTGAGGCAAAGAACATTTGAAATAAATATAAAATGCCAAAGAAACCTTCCATTTTACATTACTATCAAAAGTAATGATACAGACTCGATGTTACATGACAGAACACATTACCCATTACACAATAGTTCAACCTATTATACATCATACTACTTCTATTTCTACAACTACACTACTACTCCTACTTCTGATTGCTCTTGGCAGCTTCATCGTCAGGTGTGGGAGACCATACGTCGACCAGCCTCATAGAAGGAGGGGGCCTAAAAAGGTCTAACTCGCCACCAAGCGCTTCTCCCGCATTATGCGAGGGTCTGGCTTCTGACCTGACGGGATCCGCAGGGACATGTGGGTGTAATTGCGAATACAATACATGAACTTCGTCATGCAAAGTATTGCAGTATACCTGCAAGTTGTCAATAGCAGCGCTAAGTTCGTTGACTCGTGCTCGAGCCTTCGCTTCCTTAGCCCAAGCTATCGAACGAGACTGTACTGCCCAATCCAGCGCCAAATATCGGTCAGCAAGTTGATCTTGCAGGGTGCGGATGTAACTTCTTAATTCGTTTATTCGGTCTCCATCCACAACCCATAAATTAGTCCTGCGTTGTAACTCTGCTTGAAGTTGATTCACGCGAGCTTCGAGATCTCCAATTGGGTCGTTACTCCCGCTACTGCTGTCTTCCTCCCGTGGGGCAAGTTGGTGTCGGGGTACACCAATAGGCCCAGTATGCTTTCGCGCCGTTTTCCTTGTACGCGGTGGCATTTTCTAAGGGGGAAAATTTATTAGTATAATACTTAGCCTGATGCATGAATAATTACAGAATCAACCTTAGTTGATTCAACCTTCTATACATCGCACTCTTCCTATCTGGTCTTTGAAATACCCTCTTCAGAGATGCTTAGGTAAGAAGAGAAGAAATCTTCTAGATAAGTTTTAGAAAATTCTTTTGAAGATGCTACATAATATCTGTCAAGAAGGGCTATGCTCCGATACCAGCTGTGACGGAACCTCCCAAGTAACTAGGCCCACCTACAGTTGTCTTTGTCCAACAGACATCAGACAACCCTGTAGATGTTCCTGGATTACTCGACAAGTTCGGTATCTTCTTCTTACCTTACCAGGAACGTTTCACCCGTCTTGCAGACATTACAGAACATCGGAGATATAGATATGCGGAAGCGATTACATAAACTTACATTTATTAAAAATTAAGAGCAAGTTGTTTATTACAGACCAGAACTATATAACGAGTGCAGAATAATATTATTACACATACCAAGGGAGGCAAAAACTCCTCCCGTCAGTTATCACACAAAAAGTCCTAATGGAGGATCCTTTCCTCCCGCACTTCACTCTTGCTTATCTTCATTAGGAACCACCTTGGAGCAAAAGCAACAAAGGTTTGTCGCTTCCTCACCTAAAAACAACGGAGATATAAACCCTGAGTATGGAATTACTCAGCAAGTCTTACCCGACTAAGGAAAAGACTCTCAAGGGTATGCTGAATAAATAGGAATCAAGAAGAGGCTTTAGCAAAAATCAACTTAGATACTTTTGCAGAAATAGCTTACTAAAGTGAGTCCTTACTTTCAACATTTTAACGCCGAATTAAGTATTAATAGACTCTGTTTGCCTCTAGTCTAATTTCATCATCTCATCAATACAACATTATTTTTATCCATAATGTTCACATCCTGACTTAGGTTGTAGGGAAGTGACCAAGTCTTCATAACTGTGAAGGTACGACGATCCGAATCGATTATACTCAGCTGAGGATCTCCAATCACACGACATATGTAGCACTTAACCCTTGCATATGTCAACCCGCCACCGGGGTTCTTAAGACCAGATCAGGTTCACGCAAACCGAGAGCATAGATACACCACCGTCCAGCCTCTTGCCACGGTGGGTACACGCTACTCCCGCCACCGCTCCACACCCATTTCGTGTTATCTTATTCTGGCCTTAGTCTGCCCGAGGCAAGGCTTACCCATGACGAGGCATGTGACCAGTTAAAGGGTCCTCGATCAGCACGCCTACATACGCATTCAATCCTTAACCAACTTGGGTAGAACATCACATGTTCCTAACCCAAGTTTCGATTTAAGTACTCTCATCCTCAGGATTGTTTCTGTTCCTTAGGATGAAAAGAGCATCACAGGGAGCTTTGCAGTAAGATCCCACCATTGCTCCAAAAGAAAATATTCTTGTGGGTAGAAGTCATCCTTTCTCGAGCTAGGCTAAGGACAACCTCTATCCACAAGACCTAAGCAGGGCTAAGCATTTTTGTAAATCATATTTTTGATACTTCATCAGAAGTATCTATAAAGGTATGGATATCAAGGAAGGCAATGCATCAAAGGGTTTCAAGTAACTCCGATAACCTAATGCACATTTCACTAGACTTAAAGTGTGCGAAAAGTATTTAAAAACACAAGGAAGGGGTTGCATGCACCGGGGCTTGCCTTTGTTCACAGGTGAGTCTGGCTCGGATCCACAAATATCAAAGTAGAAGCAGTTGCCTGCCTGAGAATCCGAGGGTGGTGGTGTCTTCTCTTCAGTGACTTCCACTTCTTCTTCGTGTTCTAACATAACCATATATATATACATATATAAGAATGAATGCCATGTAATGGTCATGAGAGTGCGAAGACAATAAAGATTTATTATCTAAGTCTTGAATACAACTTTCTTTCACGGAACTCCGAGAACTTAGGGTTTCCGGAGTCAGTAAAGGAGTTCACAGGGCAGGGGGGTGTTTTGGGGTTTGGTGATCAAACAAGGTCCAAATCAACCCAAATTCTACCCAAGGCTTCTAAATAATATGAGGAACTCATATAAAAATTTTGAGCATTTTTGGGATTACCATTTATCTTTTAAAAATCCAGAACTACTATCTTAAACTATTTTAAATGCCTTAAAATTCCCTATTTAAACTAAAAATCATGAAACTATTTTTATTAAATTCTAGGGAAAATAAGAAACCTAGGAAAATTGGTTTCACAATTTTACCATTTTCCTACATTTTTCTACCTATTTCTAAAGCTGGGCAGAAAAAGAAAAGAGAAAAGATGTAACAGTGCTAGGCCAAATCTGGTCCAGGCGGCCCAACAACACAGGAAACGCGCGCCCGCGCCCGTGCGCGATGGCAGATTTGCACCGGGGCCCTCGGGTTTTTGTCTAACTGTGAACGGGTTCAGCCACTATTCTTACGGGTCTCTGACGCTTTGCAAATCGGTCCACCATCTTCTAATTCTTTACAGGGGAAGGTCCCCGACGACGGCAGCGCGTTGAGGAGCTCCGGCGAGCCACTGTACCGGCCGATTGAGGCGATGACCGGCGCTCCCGAGCGATAGACACCAAATTGGATCTACCCTAAGCCTTTCCCCCAACTCAATTGCATTCAAGATCAACTATGGAGCTCTGGCCACGGTGGCCGAGAACATCGCGGCTTGGCGATCGCGTTCCTGGTGATCCCTGGCGGCCCGGTTCAATTGAGTGGGTCGGTGAGCATCACAGACGCATGAGAATGCCTAGACAAGGGAGCAGAGGGGAAGAGCTGACCTGAGTTGGGCTGACCACGACGAGATAGAGTTCAAGGTGTTCTAGAACCGAATTGGGGAGAATCCGAAATTCATGCTTGCTAGCAAAGGATTTGGGAGGCAGATGGGTGCAACAGCTGCTTGAGTACATGGCAGAGCTGGGGGCGCGGTTGATTTATAGGCCGCCGGTCGCAAATGGATGAGGATCGAGGAGCTTGGGATTGCGCTGGCGAACATGCCGCGCGGCGGATTCTGGTGACAGCGCGGTTATCGCCGTTTAACTGGAGCCTGCCACCTCAGTGATGTTCTGACACATCACCGGGGGCTTTTACCGTGACCGCCGACGACCAATTCGGGCCACAGCGGCATCCTTATCGCCGGCGACGAGCGATCCAGCTGGCAGTCCGATCTTCATACTGTACCATGGCGAACTCCCAACAGAGCACCTGACAGAGCACTTTGGAGCCCCATTTTCTCCCGAATTTCTATGGCAACATCCCCAAGTCTCTGCATCAAAGTTGTAATCCTATATACCAGGTACATTTCTGTTATAGCAATCTTGACCAAATTCTCAATAATTCAATCTTGAATTCATGCTTAAAGTTCCAGTGATCACACTGTCTGTCTGAAAATTCAGACATTAACACCCTGACAGCCCAACTTCAACCCTAATTATCTCCAAATTTCTCACAAGAACATGGCTTTCTCTCTTCAGCAAAATTGTTCTCCTTTAATTGGTCTACAAACTTGTTGTGGTCACCTTGGGCAAAAACCCTATATTTTAAAAGATACAGGGCTCCAAAGTTGAACCAACTAACTGAATTTCAGACTTAGAATAGAGCTTAAGTGAGGTCCATTTTGCATTTAAGTCCAAAACCCAATGTTTGACTTACAAGTCCACACATTTGTGAACCAAATGACTTAAAATACTTATTTGACTTGGTTTTTGCACTTTAGCCCAAAAGTGGGCTAATTTTGCACATAGGTCCCTAGGGTTTGGTTTTAGGGTTTTCCAGGGTACTAATTGAGATTTTTGATATCCCAGGGGTATAAATGTGACTCAACTTTGTTTTTGGGGACATTTTATGACTCTTTCCCTAAAGTCTTTAGGTTTTCTCATCTTGGGTTAGGTCTTACCCCTTTAATCCCTATTTAGGGTTAAGTTTCCTATCCAGGGTTCTATTTGCAAAAACACTTAAACAATACAACTTGTTTGAAATTTTTGCCTAGTGAATGCACTCTAGGTGTGTCAACATATGCAATGCCAATACTTATGATGTCATGCTCAAGTTTTAGTTACAGTAACACCAGGGGTGTTACACTTAGACTTATAGAAGGTCGTGCCCACCGGCGCTTAACACCAATCACAATCAAGTGACTTGTAACCTACAGCAACAATGGGTAAAACCCTAAGTACGCAAGTACTCAGCAAGACTTACCCGACTAAAGAAAAGACTCTCAAGGGTATGCTGGTTTTAAAAGGATTTAAGGAAAGGCTTATCAAGAATCAAGGACTCTATTTGCAGAAAAGCTTACTATGAGTGGATCCTTACTTTCAACATTTTAATGCTAGATTAAGTATTAATAGACCTTGTTTGCATATAGTCTAATTTCATCATCACATTAATCCATACAACATGATTTTTGCTCATTATGATTCCATCCATGACTTAGATTGCAAGTCAGTGACCAAGTCTTCATATCCGAGAAGTAACGACGATCCTAAATAGATAATACCCAACTGGGGATCTCCAATCACGCGACATATGTAGCACTTAACCCTTGCATATGTCAACTTGCCACCAGGGTTCCTAAGACCAGATCAGGTTCACGCCAACCGAGAGCACAGATACACCACCGTCCAGCCTCTTGCCACGAAGGGTACACGCTACTCTCGCCATCTCTCCACTCCGATTGTGTGTTATCTTATTCTGGTATAAGTCTGCCCGAGGCAAAGCTTACCCATGATGAGGCATGTGACCAGTTAAAAGGTCCTCGGTTAGCAGGCCGACATTCTCTATAATCCTTAATCAACCTAGGTAGAGCATCACCTGTTCCTAGCCCAAGTCCCGATTTAAGTATTTCCACCCTTAGGATTGTTTGTGTTCCTTAGTATGAAAAGAGCATTATAGGGAACTTTGCAGTAAGATCCCACCATGCTCCCAATGAAAATATTCTTGCAGGTAGAAGCCATCTTTCCTCAGGATAACCCCTAAGCTAGGCATTAGTGCAAAGGACAAACTCTATGCACAAGATTTACCTCTAAGCAAGGCTAAGCAATTTTGTAAATTATATTTGATACTTCGTTAGAAGTATTTATAAAAGGAATGGATTTCAAGGTAGGCAATGCATCAAAGGGTTTCCAAGCAACTCCTATAAACCTAATGCACATTTCGCTAGACTTAAAATGTGTAAAAATTATTTAAAAACATTAGGAAGGGGTTGCATGCACTGGGGCTTGCCTGGATAACACTACGTTAGTGTTGTTAGACGTCGTCCACTTGGCGATCATCTTTTGTTCTGATACTTGTTTCGTCTGTCCATCTTCAGTTCCGTTCATTAGCACCATCTTGTGGTCGACTCAGTTCTGGTTCTCCGCATCACGTGGTTAATTCACGTACCTGAATGAAATGCATTATGCACATGAATGCATATAGACAGGAATATCACAAACCTAAATAGTGCTCGCGATAGCGAATTAAACACCTAGCGGCGAGGCATTGAACAATTTCATACGGAGACACTAATTATCGATGTACGACTAAGCGCAATAATCATGCTTCTCTAGATTAAATAAACCTAACGCAAACATCACGAAACAACAAACTATACACATTTAATACAATTAGCCTAAACACCACTTATCAGTTAATTAATTAAATTCTAAACTTAGTGGTCTAAGGAATTTAAATCTAGAACAAGAATAAAAGCACATCACTTTTTAGACCACACGACTGGATTAAATTACATACCACTCTAAGCTATCATATATAGCCTACCATTAATTTTATCAAACAATTAGAATTCGTCATAAGTAATACTAATAATATTATTGTTTAGACATTTTAAAATACTAAATTTAAACTTCATTCACTAATTTACCGTACGTCACATAATTAACATCTCAAACCTACCCAACGCGACTACTTCAAAATCGTGAAAATAATCACATCACATTCATCGAACTAATTCAATAATTAAGCTAACGGAAATATGGATCAGCTTACCCATGATTAAATTTGACGCGCTATCCGCGAACACAGCAAGGATTCTGGTTTAGCCCTTGTGTCGAGTACTTGGTGAACATCACGCTGCTAGCTCCGTTTTCACCCGACTCTTGGGATTTCTTGATGACGCACGGAACGACGACGACCTTCAATTGAAGTCTTCGACCGAGCACTTGATAAGCGATGCACACGGACCTCGCTTATTTTTGCCTAACGTCTGGGATTCGGGGTTCGACGAGGTTGAGCAGGAAGAACGGGGTTCGATGGGCTCGATGACGATATGGGAGGATGACGTATATAGAGCTACAAGTCTGGCGAGCTGACGCAAGTGACGGAGACAGCGGCGTATGGCAGCAGTGCGTCGACAGTCTATGGGTTTGGGTGTTTTATCGAATAGGCGGGAGGCGAGCACGAAGGCGCTTGCACATCGACGCGAAGAGAAAATCAGAGCACGAAGGGATGTTGGAATCCAGGCTGGGCGCGATGACAACCAAACAGTGAAGCACGCGCGCGCAGTCAGGGACAAGGCACGAAGCTGAAGGTTGACGACGTTGGGGTTCGGCGACAAGGCATGGTCGAGCACATAGAGCGACTAGCTACGGCTCTAGAGCAGGCCGAGCATGAGGCCATGTCGATTTGGGCGCGGGGTACAGAAACAGCCGACCAGTGCAGTTTCGCGCGCACGGCAACCAGAACAACACGGAGCGGCGCGCGGTCAGCAGAGGAGCCGAGCGCGGCAACAGGGCGAGCAAGTAGAGGGACACGGCTACCACTACAGGAAACGCATAAATTTTCGTGGGCCGAATTATTTTCGTCAGCCGACCCATGAAAATACGGATGTTATTTTCGTCGGCCTCGTGACCGACGAAAATGTGGCGTATTTTCGTGGGCCGGGGAATATTTTCGTGGGCAGGCCCACGAGAATAGGGAAGTTATTTTTGTTGGCCTCTAGATCGACGACAATGTGGCGTAGTTTCATCGGCCTCTACCCGGCCGACGAAAATAAGTCATTGACCGACCACTATTTTCGTCGGCCTCACTGAGGCCGACGAAAATAGTGTCCCTAAATCGTCCATCTGGGCCTCAGCCCGCACCTTCTCGCTCACGCCCCGCCTGCCCTAAATCATCCCAATCCCGTCGTGCCGCCGTCGCACTCGCGCCCCGCCTCGCCGCGCTCTCACGCAAGCTCGGCGAGCTCCATCGCGCGCCCGCCGTTCTCTGGCGCCCCGTGGCCGTCGCGCGCACGCAAGCTCGGCAAGCTCCATCGCGCCCCGCCTCGCCGCGCTCGCGCCCTGCCTCACCGCGCTCGTGCCCCGCCTCGCCGTTCTCTCACGCAAGCTCGGCGAGCTCCGTCGCGCGCGCCCGTCGTTCTCTGGCGCCCCGTGGCCGCCGTTCTCTCACGCAAGCTCGGCGAGCTCTGTCGCGCACGCCCATCGTTCTCTCACGCAAGCTCGGCGAGCTCCGTCGCACGATCACCGAGCTCCGTCGCGCGCGCCCGCTGTCTGTCCACGCCGCCGTCGCGACGATCACCGAGTTCCGTCGCGCGCGCCCGCCGTCCGTCCACGCCGCCCTCGTTCCCCGTGGTGAGCCTCCCCATCTCCCTTCTTCCACGCCTGCAATTTTTTGTTCTGAAATTATGTGTTTGGTCCAAATTCAGAGTTCTATCCATAGAGTTTTGGTTAATGATCATTATGCTACTAGAAGAAAAAGTAACCCAATAACTGGGCGGCAGAGGTCTGAATTTTCAGACTAGAAATAGTAACCGGAAGAAACTGAACTTCAGTGTTGGTGCTCAGTTTAGAGTCCCTGTGTAGCAAATCCCTGTGGTTTTGAACTGAGAACTATGTAGCAAAATGGGAGACCATGTATAGGAGAATGAATTCCTTTAAGTCATGTGGACCTGGTACTACATAAACTTAGGAGAAAAGGGGCTCAAAATGACTCTGTCAGACATATGAAATAAAGTTCATTAAAGAGGGTTCCCTTGTTGCTGTGTAATTTTAGGAGAAAAGGGGAGGCCAAATCGATCCTGCAGTTGACCTGAACATGTTCAGACTTGAGCAAAATATCTACCAAAAATATCTATCTCCACTACTGTTTCTACTGAGTTCCAGGGGTAGTAAATGGATGAGGCAGGGCCTAGACAAGGGCCATCATTGGAGGTGAGAGTTCAGGCCATTTACTAGCTGTCTGTCTGCCTGATGACTTGCTGTCTAGTGGAGATTTGGCCACAACTACTACTTTCCTGTGCCCCTATCCTACGTGGTGGCCATGCAATAGAAGTGTGGAACATGTAACCTTGTACTTCTTTGTGAGGTGCCCATTTAACCCAGAAACTCCACCCCTTTTTAGTTGCTTGTCATGGTGAGATATGGCACAAAACTGCACTTCCTATGTCATAGTTGATTCCCTGATCATCTCACTGTGTCACACCATTCCCACGCACATAGTTTAAGTTGTCAACCTCCTAGAAACTAAAGCGTGCTAAAGCAGTCATGCGTGCAGTTCAGACTCAGCTAGCTAGACCTGCGCTGCTACTATTGCCACTACACTAGTCACTGTTGTACAGCGTACTACTACTGCTACTACACGATTGTGGAATAAATTGCAGATCTAGCAGGGTGCAGTGCAGATCCGCAGTCAGCAACCTCGCTTTTGCAGAGCGCGCACAATGGCTGTACTGTACAAAAACCCATCTCACCATTCCCACACACCTAGTTTAAGAATAATTGAGTACCGACGAAAATAAGTCATTAATTTATATTAGTCATCTTGTCGTGTTGTGATTAGTTTAACTGTTGATTGGTTTAATTCAAATTCATATTTGTCTCCGAGTTATTTTTTAATGTTTAGAGTTTAGTTTTAATTGTTAACCGTAGCGAACCGTATGCGTCACCCGTTTGGGAACGGCGAACGTCACATTGGCTTGTGAGGTTCGCCGTTCCGGAATTGTCCATGTATTTTGGACAGCCTGAGAGTGTAGGCCGATGCTTGTGAATTGTGACATGTGCCTTATGATTGACGGGGAATTTCGGTTGTGTAATCCAGTTGTTCTCCAACACACCATGTTCAGGCGTGTGCTTGGAGAGCAGCGGGGTTATGCTGCCGAAATTTAACGGCAATCGTAGGCTACACGTCACAAATCACAAGCATCGGCCTACACTCTTGGGTGGGTTTAGGGCCTTTACCTAATAGGGAGTTCACCTAAGCCACGAACGATCGTTGATGTTATTTGTCTTTTGTTTAATTAGCCTTTGAAATGGACGGTGATCGGAGGGTGATGTATGACGGGTGAAGAAAGGATGGGGCACATTCAAATGAATGGATGGTTGTAACAAAGGCTTTTCTTGAGCACGCTTTCAAAGATGCAACTGGTCGTCTAGTGAAGTGTCCTTGCAATCGCTGCGAGAACAAGTGGCCTCAGAAGAAGGAAGAAATGGAGAAACACCTTTGCAAAAGTGGGTCTATTTGCAGAGCTGAGTTACTTCTATAGGGAAGTATGCGCAAAGATGGTATCGAAGAGGTTGATGCAGAAATTTGAGAAAGAAATTCCAATTCTTATTTGTAAATTTGAAAAGGTTTTCCCGCCAGGATTCTTCAATGTGATGCAACATCTAATTGTGCATTTGGCTTGAGAAGCTTTGGTAGGGGGACCAGTGCAATTCAGGTGGATGTATCCTATAGAAAAGGCGTTGAAAAAGCTCAGGGCGTTTGTTCGCAACAAGGCTAGAGTCGAAGGGTGTATTGCGGAGGCTTTTGCCCTTAAGGAGATATCTCAATTCTCAACCAGGTATTTCGCTCGAGCCAACAATGTGTTTGCACCTTCAGTGCGACTTCATGTCGAAAATGAATCACCCCAAAGCACCCTTCAAATTTTTGTGAATCCGGGTAAAGCAGTTGGAAAAGGGAGTGTACGTCACATTGAAGCATCAGATTTGTACACGCTAATGCTATATATGTATAGCAATATTGACAGCACACAGGAGGCGTTCGAGTAAGTTTTCCTCATAGTTAAGTCCATTTTCTCATCTCATAATTTCTATAGTGTGTAATCTCCATGTTTCTAATATGTCCAACATGTTTGATGAAGAATGTTGGAAATCTACTAGTAAACCTACGACCATCCAATTAGAAAATCTTCGACGTGATGGGTTGAAAGGTGGCCCAAACTTCGTGTAGTGGTTTCGTAATTATTTTAGTTTTTAATCATTTCATCATATTGAATTTACTTGTATATACTTAGGTATAAGAAGAGCAATGCGCTTGGTTCGAGACCTGCTGAGAGGAGGCTCATCCGGCCGCATGGAGCATGGTGGGGCTTATTTCTGTTGTGTTAATTTTTTAATGTGAACGTGATTGCACTGGTTTGCTTGGTTATTAATGTTTGTAGGTCATGGGAAGACTTGACTTGGGACGGTACAGGCAGATGTCCCAAGGTGAACGCGGTGTTGGGTAGCCTCTGTCGCTTCTACTACCCTGGCATGGTGGAGCTCAATGGCGAGAGGTTCGTGGCTATGCAGTGGGCCAACTGGGGTCTGAAGGACTATGTCCATCAGGGGAGCCAGGGGAAAGCAGTAGCAGAGGGGGAAGTTCGGAACAAAAACGAAGGACTTGTTAGGTGGCTGTGTGGGACGAGTTCTGGGTGAGTTTACTTTCGTATATAAGCAATTCACTGAATTATTGCTTCTCCTAATCTTACTTTAACTTAACTTCTCCGTTGATATGTCGGGGAGGTTCCAATTGCCGAATGAGATCGAGGAGGATCAGGCTCAGTGGGCATGTGTGAAGAGGCACTTTCGGAAGTGCGCTGATAAGGTCATCAAGGATGCCATGTATAATGCTCGCATCGCGGCCGTCAACTACTATTACAAGAAGATAAAGGGGCAAAAAATGAGCAAATCATTAGGGGCTAATGAGATCTACCTCACAGAGGAGCAGTACCTGGAGAGCGTTGTGGATTGGCTTGCGAAGGACATGGAAGCCTGGAGGTGGTTGGCTAAGAGATGGGCGTCGCCTAAGTGGATTGTAGAGTCCCAGAAGCACCGTGCCAACCGTGGCATTGAAGGACCGGGGCACAGGTACGGCGCCGATGGACACCTTGGTACCACACGCCGCATGGTAAGTATATAAATCAAACTTGTATCTTACATCTATGAAAATTCTATGGTTTAACTCTTCTTTTTCATGCAGAAAGCTGAAAGTGGAGTTGCTCCAAGTTTTATGGAGGTTTACGTCCGTGGTCACCATGGCCCTGATCCGGCGAACCCTGATGTGCTATGCAGCGAGGCGACAAGGGAGAAAATGGTAAAAAAGTTTGTATTTACGAATTAAATTGCATGTTTTGTGTCTAACTCCAACTCTAACTTTCTTTGCAGAATGAATATGGGGAGGAAATGACTCAACGCCATGGGCCTGACTTCGACTGGATCCATTCAGACTTAGATGCCTCGGCGTTGTACCACAGTGGTGGGGGTAGAAAGCATGGCAGGTGAGCTGTTTGTGTTTGATTCGACAATTTCATTAACAAGAATGTGTCCACTTAATGGCTCAACTATGTGTATCATGCAGGTTTGCCTTTGGCACCAGCGTTGTGGAGTATAACAGGACAATAGGTCAAGGGAAGGCATCATCTTTGGGAGGGAGTTCTCGCTCCTCCAGGTCTACTCGAGAGGCTCAGCTGGAGGAGGAGACTCGGGTAGCACAGGAGCAGGCTCGAGCAGCACAGGAGCAAGCTCGAGCAGCGCAGGAGCAGGTCGGACAGCTGACGCAGTATATGGCTTCTTATTTTTAGGTAATTCGTCTATCTCATCACGTGTCATTGAATTCAAAGTATAATGTTGCGATTCTAATGTTTCATCCATTTGCAGGAAATGACTACTCGACTCGGCCCTGATATGAACTTGCCCACTTTTCGCCCTCCCCAGGTAACACTATCTGAACACTTCAATTCCATAGCAACTCTTTTTTTTATTATCAAAAATGGCTCGCAGGCACAAGGATGGGGACAGTGGCCAGGACAAGCTCCAGCGTCGCAGCCATAGTGGACCGGTGTTGGGTGGACGCAGGCACCTCCAGGCACTTGGACGCCTCCACCACCTCAAGGATCGCAGCCAGTCCCGGGATGGGTGCCACCGGTCTCCTAGCCATTTCAAGCGTGGATGGCATCGCCACCGATGGGGTGGGTGCCACCACCTCAAGGGTGGCCAGCACAACAGTACCTGTGGATGCATGCACAGCCTCCTCATCACCATGGATCACAGGTGACGTTCCTTGTTTAGTTTTATGCAAATAGTGACCAAACATAGCAATGTATAGGTATAGGGATAGCAAAACACAGCCTTATTTGAATGATTGATGAATTGCAGGGTTCAGCGTCACATGCTCAGGGATCGGAGAATGCTATCAACGTCCATGGTTCTGGAGGGAGTGGCCACCTTCCTGGTGGCAGAGGAGGGAGTGGCCAAAACTCCCACAGCCCGCAGAAGTGAGTAGTGAGTTTGTTTGAAACTATGGATGTGATTATGGTATTGAAACTATGTATGGACTATGGACTTATGGACTATTTATGGACTATGGACTATGTATATGGTATTGGTTGTGAATGCGTTTTGTGAAATTTGTATTGCTTGTGAATCTGTATATGTGATATTGTGAATTATGTGTATTTTGCTGTGAATTAAAAGGTGCAGAAAAATTTGTTTTGGGGGGGTATCATGAATTTTCGTCGGCCTGGTTGAAGGCCGATGAAAATACATGCAGGCCGCCAGCTATTTTCTTCGGCCACCGAGGGCGACAAAAATAAAACGCAGCTATTTTCGTGGGCCACCGGGGCCGACGAAAATAAAACACAGCTATTTTCGTGGGCCACCGAGGCCGACGTAAATATTCAGCCAACCAACTATTTTCGTCGGCCTTGGGGAAGCCGACGAAAATAGGTCATGTATTTTCGTCGGTACCGACGGAAATAGTTGCCTATTTTCGTCCAACTTATTTTCGGCGGCTATTTTCGTCGGCATGCCGACGAAAATACGTGGGTTTACGCTTATTTTCGTGGGTTTTTGGCCCACGAAAATTTAGGCGTTTCCTGTAGTGTACGCGCACAGGGAGCAGTAGGAGCACGACGCGCACATGCAGGCACATGCGCAGGAGCTCTAGGGAGATGGGCGATTGAAGCTAGGGCAGAGATGGGCTGTGGAAGAGCCGTGACAAGGAAGCTCGGCAAGGCTGAGCGCCACGAGGGAGAAGCAAAGGGAGTAGGCACAGCCACAGGGAAGCTTCACGCCATGGGAGAGCTAGAGTAGAGCAGCAGGAGCGCGCGCAGGGGAGAGAAGAGGCTGGGCGTGCGGCCAACAGGGAAGCTCGGCAGAGGGAGCTCCGAGCAGGTACCAGGAAAAACTCGCGCACGGCAGAGGGAGCTACACGGCACGGACGAGATCCAAGCAGGGGTCGGGCGCCATGGACGAGCAGAGCGCGCAGGGCGAGCTCGCGCGCAGAGGGAGAAGTAGCGGGAGAAAGAGTCCGAGCGCAGGGCAAGCTCGGGGAGCAGACAAGGCAGGCAAGAAGTCGCGCGAGAGGGAGAGAGCTGGGAGTTGGGAGGGCGCGTGTGGAGCTCTGGCCGGACCCGAGGACGAGCGAGCAGAGAGAGATAGAGAAACCGCGCGGCATGGCGAGGAGCTGGGTGGCTGCGCAATGAAGCAAGCAGCCATGGAGACGAGGGAGGAGAGAGGAGGGGTGGCTGTGGGAGAGAGAGCTCGGCCACTAGGGAGCGACGAAGGTAGAAGACAGGCTGGGCGGCAGGATTTTATCCCAGAGCCAAAGTGGCGGCAAAAAAAATCAGACCAAGGGCGGCAGTAGATAGAGATTAGGAGATATTTCCCCCTTTTTTAAATTTCTTTAAAGAATTTTGCAGATATTTCTGAATCTAGATTTTAGCGATATATAAACTGGGTCGAATCAAACAAGATCGATAACAGTATTTGGACACGATTTGGTTTGGCGAATTCTCTGAACTCGGATAAATTCGTACTGTTAATTCACTTTTAAAGATTTAAATCGAGGCAAAAAGCAACGGATTGAATTAAACGGATTTCGGCTTCGGTATTTCAATCTGCATTTGATTCAGTTGATTTTAGACAAATTCCGTTCGCTATTCGAACACTCGATAAGAGAACAATTTAATTAAAAATCCGTAGACACGATGTCACGGATAACAAAAAGGGGATTAAATTATTTTACACTGAAAACTTAGTCATCGAGTTTTTCTTAATCTGTTCGGGATAAAATCATCCGAGTGGGTCAGGCTTTCGAATTCGAATTCGCGCGAGCGATGAATTTTAAATAATCATCGGACGCACCGATTTTTAGGACAACTATGTTCCGAACATCACAAAAATTTTGGAAGAGCCCGGATAGATAAAAACGATGTTGAACTCGCGACAGACGAAACAGATGCGATATTAAAATCGCGATAGACGAAGATAATTAGAATTTAGCATCCGTTTTATCCACTGATATTACGTGCTTAACTCCATACTCGTTGTCGTGCGGAATATAAACACCTTGGGTGTTACAGGAATCGTATACCGATTCGTTCCTGATGACGATATAATCATGGCCCTTCATTGCGGATCGGGCGGCCGAGATCTGCCAGTACCGCTTTGGCCAGGCAACTTTGTAAAAGGGACCCTAGGAAGCTAGGCAATCAACCCGCCGTCTAGAGATAGTTATAAGGAATTACATTCGAGTCCTAGATTTTATAAATTCAACCCCAGGCTTTCTAGAATTTATGCGCGCAATCCAGAGATTAAATAAATTAAGTAAATTAATATAGAAAATGGTTTTTAGTATAAAAATAATTCCAGAAACTTGTTTAGTTCATAAGTAATTCATTTTAACTCGTTTTTGATCCATTCTAGTTGCATTAAATTCATATTAATGTTGTTTATCATCTAGTAACCTTATTTTGTCATGAAACATATGTTAAAATTCTGCACTTAATTTATTCATATCTAACACTTAAAACTTCGGAAAATCGTAACTCTTTAACCGAAACTCCGAATTTAGTAATTCTCAAACCTACAATCTCATTGCGATGCATTGAATATTATTATGCTGTATGTTTTCATGTTTGGTGTGATGTTAATTTCTCCTATACCATGTTTGTTTGTATTGTTGCGAGTAGACGAGCAAGCAACCGAGGATCCCGGTACTCAGCAGGTCGAAAATACTGAGCGGGAGCTCTTTGAAGGCAAGTTGTGCCTTGATCACTTATCTTTACCCAATAATGCTCATGTTAACCATTATGATCTGTATAGGTTAATTTTGTTGGGACCCAATAGGTCACCCTCATTTGGTCATCTTTATACCTTGTTTACCACTGAACTTTTGGGTAGTACCTGCTATTTCTTTATTTGATTTTGGGTGGTAAGATACATATTATTCATGATCATGCTTTTATTACAAATGAGTTATTTACTATTCATGACAAGATCATTATGTTAATTAGAACATGGAGCGACCACCCAGGAAAATAGTGCTACCATAAGGGTGGTATGGGACGCCCTTGGCTAACTAATTAGGAAAGCTAGTGGAGGACTACCTTACCTAAAAGGGGCAAGGGCAGTAGGGGATTTGTCGGTATAGGGAGGTTCTTGGTTGATCTTGTTGAGACGGCTTTTCAGACGGGGAATTCCTATATTGCTCTCCTCAGAAACCGTAGCGGGTTTTTTTTGAAGCTAGTGGAACTTTGCAAAGGCCTCATAGTGTTACCCTACCTCGCTTCGTTGGTAGAGGTGTATGGGGCCCACACAACCCCGTGGCAGATGGGTAACATGACTTGTGGGTAAAGATGCACAACCTCTTAGAGTGTAAAACTAGTATATCAGCCGTGCTCACGGTCATGAGTGGCTCGGACCCTCACATGAGTAACTTATGGAATTAAATTTAATTTGTCATTTGCATCGCATTGTGGTTTTATTATTAATTTAATCTATTATTATTTTGGGTTGGTATGCACTTACATTTAGTAACTGCTAATAAAACTTGACCAACTTATTAAAAGCAATGCTCAGCTTTAACTATCATCTATTGATCAGCCTTACACTTTACATGAGCTCCCACCTTTGGTGAGTTCATTCACATTATTCACCACAACTTGTTGAGCTATGATATTTTGTGAGCTCACCCTTGCGATATATAAACCCCCACAAGTGAAGAGCAGGTAGCCCAGGAGGAGGACTACTACGAGGAGTATGATAAAGTCTAGGTGGCGTCTCCCAGTTAGCTTAATGGCACCAAGGAATAATATTAGTTCACTTTATTGTTATCATTTATTTTTGTAAGACACTTCCGCTATGTAATAATGTTTGTGACATTTATCTCTATACACTTGGTCATTATATGTGTTGTTCTTCTTTGGCGCACATATGAGACGCACCCGGCTTTACCCCTTAAATTAAGGTGTGACATTAATGCATGTGACAGGGAAGAGGATTATAATGCTGACGATTTTTTATTACTACATTTTATGTATGTTTTTACTATAATTTAAGTCGTACACCTATTTTAAATTTATTTTATAATTGAATCATTTATATTAACTATTGTGTGTAAATTGTGTAGATCCTGAGGGTGTTTGGTAAGGGGAAAGGGAAGAAAAAGTGTGAAGGCTCCTCTAGGTCCTCTCAATCTAGGTTGAGTAGGGAGGCTGATCCTTCTATTGAGGCCCCTCTTCCTTGTTTATGGTACTAGATCTTGATGTTGTTTGTATCTTAATGTTGTTTGTATCTTAATTATATTTTATAGATAGTAGTTTGTATCTTAATGTTGTTTCGATTCGCAGGGCACCATATCTAGTCGACAGAGGCTAAAGCAGCTTATCTCACCTCTTTCATACCAGCAACAGTCGTCGGCAGATGCCACTACGACACAGGATGCTACCGTTGCAGATGACGATGTAGATCAGGCGGCTGTAGATGAGGCAGAGGTAGATGAAGTAGCAGCCGCAACCACTAACAACATTAGGTATTTTATGCTTAACTAACACCTTCAAAATTTGTGTATTATTTTTATTTTCAAATAACAAGTTTTATTTGCGCAGGTTTCGTCGGTCCCTAATATTGATGCCTCGGAAGGAATTCGAGCAGCGACAAATAATAAAGCCGAAGGGGGCCAAGAGTTGGGAACATGTGGACTAGGATAGGCAAGGCCACCGTACACTAGTCAGTCCCGTGATTAGGATCTACCGTAGATTCTTCTACCCAGGGATGGTTACTAAGGCCAGTGAGACCGTAAAAGCTATTGTTTGGAGCCATTGGAGCCAAAAGCCCTATGGCTACGGTAGGTCCCATGTAGACGTCGTGTGGGAAAGCTTCTGGGTTAGTTTTCCTCTCTCTTTAATTTGTATCTTATTTAGCTTCGATGGCAAAAATAATAATTTGTCTATATTATAGGAATAATATCGCTTGCTCGATGATATGAGCCTTGACGATCAGCATGTGCGAGAGGTGTTTAACATCACTATCCAAAGAGTTGTGAAGGGCATGATGTATTGTAACACCCTAAACTTTGGGTATAAAAATTTCTATGCTCTATATTCAAAATTCAGGTGTTACTCTTTTCTTTCTTCGCTTTTCTTTTCCCTTTATTAAAACAATAGAGAGATATTTTGTTATATAGTGAAGTGAGCCCTACTAGCGCTTTAGTTGTTGCATTCATGTTGTTGAATTGTATTTCTAAGTGCAAGAAGAATTTGAAACATGTTAATATATCTTGTAGAAGTTTTCGGTAAATTTACATATTTTTCTGAATATTTTCTTTTTCTGAAATTCAAAATCTAATTATTTTAGATACTTAAAAACATTTCAAAAGTTCTAAATATGCTTTTTTTGAATTCATTGGGTGCGAAATCATGTCTAGGAATTTTTCTAGAACTTTTGGAGCCTTTGAGATATTTTTCGGACATTAAAAACAATTTTAGCCTTTTTGGAATTATTTTAATTTTAAAAATAGGATTATTATGAAAAATAAAATATCTTCAAACCCTAACAATATATATGGCTGGAACCCTCTCGTTGAACAATTTCCATATCTCAAAACCGTTTCCCCAGGTTCGATCCACAATTCCTGGAATTGCTCACTGAAGTTCGGGATGGTTCTAACTCTGGCGACAACTCCAGCGAGTAATTACTTTCAATCCGTGTGTCGTTGGCAAAATCTGAGAGTACTGCTACATTCGTCTTGTCAAGATGTTCGTCCCGGTACTTTCGATTCGTCGATATGACCGTCGGTTTGCCGCCAATCGGCGATTTTCTTCTTAGCTCCGGTGAACTCTGTCTTCTCCGGTGAGCCTTCTCCATTGTTTTCCATGGAAGTTTCTTCGTTTTTCCCATATGCGCAGCCCCATTCTCCCTCTCTCTCCCTTCCTTCGGCGTGCCCCTTCCCCCTCTTCCCCACCCCCCTGCCCAGCGACGGCAGCTCGCCCCATCACCCCCCCAACCCGGCGGCTGTGGCCGGCGGCGGCCCTTCCTCCCCCTGCGCATGGCAGCTGGCACTACACCCTCCTCCTTCCCTTGCCATGGTGAGAGGAAGAAGATGGAGAGAAATAGGAGATGGTAAATTTGCGAAATAGCCCCTGGAATATTCTTAAACTGCGCACAGAGAAGTAATCTAAATAAAAATATGATATCTTTTGCGTTTTAAATCCAATTCGCTCCGTTTAAGTCGCGTTAGATTCGTATTAAAGTTGTATACAAGTTAGAAGTAGTATTCTCTTTTGTTACATATTTTAAATAATTTATTTAAATGTTTGTTTAACTAATGATTATTAAAATAGTGTTCCAATTTAATCTAATTTAGGGTTTTCAACTGGCGCTTTATAAATAAATATCAACATGGTTAATACTAGCTGAAATATTCTTTATTAATAATTGTTTAGTATAAACACATCATATATTTAATAGTCCTCCCGTATCACGTTGGTCCGCACGCCTTGCGCGTGCTGTGCGCGTTCTGTTCGCGTGTTGTCGTGTTGTTTCGCACATCGCACACTTAGTCTTGCGCCATTAATTCGCCTCGCTTAGAGTCGCTAATATTATTTAAATTATTTATTTAACTATGAGCTGTTAGCATAATAGATTAATTGAAACTAGGCGGTAGCTCTAGTTTATATTTAATAAATGTCGATTAATGCAAGTATGTCGAATTAATTATTTTAGTTCATATTTGAATAACGTAAACTCAATAACTTCTCAATTGTAGCTTTGATCTCAGCATTTCTTTTTCTCGTATGACCTTAGAATCGAGCTCTATTCGCATTGCACGTTTTTATAATGTTTTCCCTTGTATGGTGTACTGTTCCTTTCTATTTCAAGAATGTTGAATGTATGTTCGCACTCGCTTAGATAATGTTCTGTCCGTGGAGTCCGAGGAAGTTGCAGGAGAAGCCGTTGAGCAGCAACAGTTCGGTGAAGGCAAGTGTCCTCTGACCTATTATATCCTATTTACTTTATAATTCACTACCTCGCATACTATGATTAAACTAAGGATGGACTATTTTTCTATTTATCCTATCCTTGATTACCTTTTTAGGTTGGGCTATTATGGTCAACTACATGCTAGCGCTTTACTTTAATCAACAAACATGATAAGGATTACTTTATGATACGATGCTTCATTCTGATTATGATTATGAGCTTGTGGCACTAAAGGGTGATCAGACTGTTTCTTGAGTACCTCTCCATAAGGACTTTTTCGTTGAGACACCATCCATGACAACAGTACAACCATGAGGGTAGTAAGGGATGCCCTTAGCTTATTAATTGGAGGAACCTGGGGGTGTAGTTCGCTTCGTTATTGTGCCGTCAATGGGGACTGGGGCATAGTGTTTACTTTGCTAAGGTTGGGTGCCGAGGTTCATTCGATTTAGTTTTGTTAGTCACCCACCTTAGGGAGGAGTATTGTGTTTGTACAACTGGCGGAACCTAACGGGCGGCTAGACATTAGGAGAATCTTTATAAAGGCTATGTAGTGATACCCTGCCAGACCACCTAGGAAGTGATCAATGGGGAGTAGCGCTCATCGGGCAGAAAGGGAATCACGACTCATGGGTAAAGTGTGCAACATATGCAGAGGGTTAGAAACTAGTATATCAGTCATGCTCACGGTTAAGAGCAACCTTGGGATCCTCTTTAATTAGAGATACTCTGGATACATTTATGTTGATGGTTTAATGATGATGGTTATACTTATGATATCTGATACTTTCCTCTCTGAGGAGGTGCTTTCTTTTGGGAATATTAACTTGGGTTCTATGATAAAACTTGGCTGCTACTAATGAAAAATACCTGACCAACTAAAAGCAACTGCTTTGAGCTTAACCCCATATATAACTAGTCCACTTCAGCCAAATGGGACATTTGCTGAGTATATTGATATGTACTCACCCTTGCTTAAACACCAAACACCAGGTTGTCCCCATTACAACCATTGCTTAGGAGAAGATGAAGGCAACGAGGAGGATTTTCAAGAGTTTCAGGACTTCGAGGAGTTCTAAACTAGATTAGCAGCAACCCCTAGTCGGCTGCCTATGAAGGCCTTATCTCTACTACGTTTTGTTTAACACTTTGATTTCTATTTAAGTTAATGACTATGTGGATGTTTCAGACATCATGATGTAATAAAGTAATTCTTCTTTTGTTATTATTTGAACTTTGTGTGATGATGTACAATTATGTAATCGGTGTATACGTGAATTTCTAATCCTGACACGTACTTGGTTCGCATTCGGTTTACCTTCCAAAACCAGGTGTGATATGTATGATGCACGAGTCAAGGCGGTGGTTGTTTGGCATTAGCGCTAGAAGACAAACATGAGCAAGGAGTCGGCTAAGAAGATATACCTGATAGCTGCGTAGTACAGGGAAAGTCAGGTGGATTGGCTGAGATAGCACCCAGATGCTTGGCTCTGGTTGTGCGATTCCTGGGCTTTGGACGAGTTCAGAGGTTGACCAGATAGAAATCGTCGCAACTGGTTGAATAAGCCTAGTCTCCACCACTTTAGGTCTGATGGTCACGATGGCAAGGCTAAACACATGGTAAGTTAAATTAATGTCAAATATATTTCTTAAACAAATCTATGGACATGTAATCTTGTATTGTGGGCTTCTCAAGATGGCGTCAAGCCTACCATTGTCTAGACGTACGTCACGAGGCACAAGGGTCCATATCTGGATCACCCGGAGATTCTATGAGACGAGAATGCAACACAAAAGTTGGTATGTATGAATACTAACTTGGAATTCTAATTTTGCATTTTCAATTGAAACCAATGTTTTGTAGGGTCGCTATATTGAAACCTACAAGAGAAACATGGACCAGACATCGACTGAATGATAACTGACTTCGATACCACGACAACTTATGTGGCTGGTGTAGGTGTACGACATGGGAGGTACTTTATATTGTCGATTCATTTTGTTTCGATAACTGTGATTCTAACCTATTATATATATAATAACACTCTATGCAGGTTTCCTATTGGTGACAACATTGTGGACCACCAAAGTTATAGTACATAGTCATCCTCCTCTGTCGGGACCAGTTAGTCTCGGCGATCATCTGCACAGGAGGAGGAGCTAATGGAGGATCAATGGAAGTTGCGGTAGGAGATGCAACAAATGCGATAACATATGCAAATGATGCAAGCACAACAGATGTATATGTGGATGCATCAACATGTAATAGCTCAACTTCAATTTAGTTATTTGTCAGTTTTTCCAAATGAGTCTAAATGCACAATTGATAATTTGTTTACTTACAGACATACGGTAGCGGATTACCTCAACAAGGCATCACTACGACTCCATCAGCTGACCCCGCATCTCTGCATGGTGATGCATCACATGTAAACTTGTGCAACTTTATCAAGTTAGAGTTATAAATCGTAAACATCACACTTATTCTCTTGTTATAGGGTTCCGGGGTAGGTCCCCACAACCAAATGATGCCCCCACCGATGCTGTGGGTAGTTGGTCCATGGCCATCTCAGATTCCGCCACAGATGACTCCCACAAATGGCACCTTAGATGAAAACACCGACGTCGCTGCAAATGACACTATCGATGCCACCACCACAGATGTCGTGGGGATATCCTCCTATGGGGCAGTCACAAATGTCGTGGGCATATGCTTCATGGCCGACACAACCACCTCCATAGCCTAGAGTGGTAAGTTAAGTCTATTTTGAGATTTAGTTAACTAAAATGTAGTAAATCAAGCTAAATCTATACGGTAACATATGTACCACATCTCTTGTAGTGTTCAGTTTCGCATCATGCTCCGGACGACGCTACGAACTTCGTTGACTAGATCTTCAACACGAGCGACTTGCGTCCCGACTATCCACCTCAAGACTGACAAACTTGTGGATTTTCATACTTATTTATGTTATGTTTGAACTTGTTTGTTCGATGTTTGGACTTATGTTGTGTGGACTTATGGACTTGTGTGTGGACTATTGTGTTTAGACTTGTTTGGACTTGTGTCTGGACTATTTTGTATATATGTGTGTAGGTTCTAAAATATAAACCATGTTCTAGAGGCTTCCCATCCTAGGAGGGATCTAGAACAGGGTTTATATTTTTTTTAAAAAAATAATAAGAACGTCGACTTTTTACAAAAATAATAGGAACATCGACCAAGCCGACGTTCTTATTTCCACGTCAGCTTAAGAACATTGGCTTGCCGACATTCTTACAGACACATGGCAATGCCTGCGGATGGCCAGGTGGCCCTTTAAGAACGCCGACTACCTTGTTCGACGTACTTAATGCATTAAGTTTGTCGAGCCGCTGATGTACTTATGGCCACGTGGCTCGTCCATAGATCCTAGACAACCTGCCACATGGCTCATGGGTAAGAACGTTGGCCACCTGTTACTAGCATACTTAATGTATTAAGGGCCTATTTGGTTTGTGGCTAACTATGCCACACTTTTCCTAAGGTTAGTCCTTCGAATTGAAGAACTAACTTTAGGCAGAAAAGTTAGGTAAATTGTGGCAAGTTAGTCAGCGAACCAAAATAGGCCCTAAGTACGTCGGCATTGTCCTGGCCGACATTCTTAGTTTAAGTATATTAGTCCCGACATTCTTATTCAGTTAAGTATGTCAACTACTGTACGTCGGTTAACGTTCTTAACTTAGGAACGTCGGCCTATTAGAGTAAGAACGTTAGTTCCTGGCAGACGTTTTTCCTGGTTTTCTAGTAGTGAATTATGTATGAACTTGTGATTGCAGATTGTATGTGTTTTTATGTGCATGTATGCCATTATTCACACTATGTTTTTATACTAATTTGATAGAGTGCATATGTTTTTATGAAGTTATTTGGTCAGATAGGTGGACCTTGACACTCGGGAGCAGGTGATAAATGCGGTGCTCGACAAAATGTTAGGTAAGGAATTGTAGTGTCTCGTTAAGCGTGTCCCATTAGTTATAGATCGAGGTATTTATAGGGCGACTGGGGGTAGGTAAACCTAAATACAATTTTCCCCTGGCTACCTACTAAATCCCCGATATATGCTATGCTACGAGCTAATTGCAGTGCAGTAGCGCTTCAAAACCAAATACACCAGGGCACCCTATTGCTCACTTGTTTTTGATTGCTATAAAATATCAAAAACAAGGCCACACAAGTTATTAAACCATAAACTTCTCCCTTCAATTAATTCTACTCCGGTGGTCAATTGAAAGGAGAAGACGAAGGGGCAAACATTCGTTTATTTACGAGGACGAAATGTAAAATTATAGTATGAGAGATATATGACTCAACTTCGTGTTTCTATGCTTATCATCTCATTCCTTGTAACGCAGTTAACAATTATGGACATACCTTTGGCTTTACACGAGAGAATAGCTCGAAGGTACCTCAAAAGCTGAGCTAAACGAAGCTATGATCCCTCGAAAGATGAATTTATGCATGACACTGTTCCTCTATTATAGGGGAGAGGTACAAATTTGTATGAAATTACAAGTATGCCTAAAAAGTTTACACATATAGCTCATAGGTATCACAAGGCAACACTGTCTTTCCACTTCCATCTTTCTTAGTGCACAAGTCTTTCGATTCTCTTTCTTTCTTGCTTCCTGCACGAAGCCCTTTGGAGCCAAAGCTGATGGCTTCAGCATGCACCTTCGCCTTACACGTACTCGGGTGAAGCTCTTCGCTAGCTGCCTCGACCGAAGGATGGCTTTGTCTACTCTTCATATTATGCCTGAAACACACTTTCTCAACCTGAAAACAAAGGGTTTTAGTGATCTTCGGCAATAAAGGCCCCCAACACACACGCGCACCCAATAGGCTGACGGGTGGGCCTGGCGGGGTGATCGTAACCCTTGTGTGGGGCCACCAGGTTAGCTCTCCTTCGAGGCCTTCAAGTTCCTAGGCATCTTCGCCCGAGCAAGCGATAAACCGACAACAAAGGCTTCAGTCCCACCTTAGCTGCCACGGTTTTGGCCCTCGCTCGAAGGGTATGGTGGATGCCTTCACCTTCGATGAGTCCCCACGCATGCTTGCCTCCACATGGCTTCGTCGAGCATGCCCAATGAAGACCCTTCGGGCGGTGTAGGCCTGGCGAGGTCCCCTGTTGTGCTAACACATGCACTCAGACATGGTTAGTTTTAGCTTGAGGTCATTTCTGTGTTTGGCGGATCGACGTCTGGTTTGGCCTCCGTTTTAACGGTAGCCCTCGAGGGAGTACTTCAACTTGGTGATCTGGTACCGAAGGTCGAATGTTGTCCTCGACATTTTATGTTTCCTAAGTATCATCACATTTACATCAAAACGTAAGTACTCCTTGCATTCCAAATCATAAGTCACTTTGGCTTTATACTAATTCAACCTTTTCCAATTTTTAGCAGTAATATACATTAACATCTAGGACATCGAACATGTGTAGTCTTAATACATAATGCATGCTCGAATGAATGAAACTAATTTAGCGTCGTAGGAAATTTTGATTTGAAACAAAACCGAACAAAATTACTGGACATGTTCGGCACATCATCTGCTAGTTCTGACGACTTCAAGTCTTAATACATATTGCATGCTAGAATGAATGAAACTAATTTAGCGTCGTAGGAAATTTTGACTTGGAACAAAACCGAACTAAATTACAGGACATGTTCGACACATCATCTTCTAGTTCTGACGACTTTTGAGTAAAGTTTACGGATTAGCTAGAGTCAGAGCCAATAAAGCCATAAAAACTATCATCACATACCTGTGTACAAGACTACCTTCATGCACATATATACAAAATACTAGGTATGTGCCCGTGCGTTGCGACAGGAGTAAATTTTTTTACGAAACATAGATATGGAACGACAAACATCACTATGGTATGCAAAATCTATGTGGCAAACATTATCAATATCGTAAAACAACTCCATGTACTACTATTCTTGGCCTTGGGTGAGTCGTGACTACGTCTCCCGCCTGGGGTTGTGAAAGGGAAATGTGCCCTTGGGCCATTTCTAAGTATTTTGGTGATTGAGTGCCAACACAAGTGCTTTTGTGTTAATCTATGTAAAGTGGTGGACAAAGTACAAATCATGTCAAAAGGTATGTTTCTAGACTTAGTACATTGTTTTATGGACTAATGTATTGTGTCTAAGTGCTGGAAACAGGAAAAATTGAATTGGAAATGAGATGGCTTTGTTCAGCCAAAGTCTGCTTAGTCTAGGTGCACCAGACTGTCCGGTGGTGCACCGGACAGTGTCCGGTGCGCCAGGCTGGCTCTGGCGAACTTGCTGCTCTCGGGACTTCGACGGCGGTGTACGGCTATAAATCATCGGTCTGTCCGGTGGTGCACCGGACTGTCCGGTGAGCCGTTCATAGGCGAATTCATCGCTCTCGGGAGATGATTAACGGCGTACGGCTAAAATTCACCGGTCTGTCCGGTGGTGCACCGGATTGTCCGGTGAGCCAACGGTCAGCCGGAGCAACGGTCGACCGAGGATTCCGCGCGTGACGCGTGGCCGAGCCAACGGTCACATTGGGGCACCGGACTGTCAGGTGCGCACCGGACAGTGTCCGGTGCGTCAACGGCTCTCAATCAGCAACGGTCGACTGCTCCATAGAAGGAAAGAAATCCGCACCGGACAGTGTCCGGTGGTGCACCGGACTGTCTGGTGCGCCAGTCGACAGAAGGCAAGATCTGCCTTCTAGGAATGTTTTCAACGGCTCCTAGCTGCCTTGGGGCTATAAAAGGGACCCCTAGGCGCATGGAGGAGAATATCTAGCATACTCAAAGCATTCCTAAGCACCAAGACTTCGATTCCACGCATTTGTTTCTTCATGATAGCATCTAGAGCTCTTGTTGAGTTGTGAACTCGTCGGGTTGTGTTGCGAGCTCTTGTTGCGACTTGTGTGCGTGTTGACATTCTGATTCTTGTGTCTTGTGTGCGTTGCTCATCCCTCCCTTACTCCGTGCTTCTTTGTGAACTTCAAGTGTAAGGGCGAGAGGCTCCAAGTTGTGGAGATTCCTCGCGAACGGGATTAAGAAAAGCAAAGCAAAACACCGTGGTATTCAAGTGGGTCTTTGGACCGCTTGAGAGGGGTTGATTGCAACCCTCGTCCGTTGGGACGCCACAACGTAGAGTAGGCAAGCGTTGGTCTTGGCCGAACCACGGGATAACCACCGTGCCATCTCTGTGATTGATCTCTTGTGGTTATTGTGTTTTGTCGAGACTCCTCTCTAGCCACTTGGCGATTATTGTGCTAACGCTTAACCAAGTTTTTGTGGCTTAAGTTTCAAGTTTTATAGGATCACCTATTCACCCCCCCTCTAGGTGCTCTCAATTGGTATCAGAGCCGTTCTCTTCACAAAGGGACTAATCGCCCGAAGAGATGGATCCTAAGGGGAAGGGAATCGTGATCAACGATAAGGAGAAGGAGTCCTTCGTCAATGAGCCGAAGGATGACAAGCCTACCGACTCGGGCTCGGGCCACAGACGCAAAGATGGGAAGAAGAAGAAGACGAGACGCATCAAGGAGATCGTCTACTACGACGACAGCGATGAGTCTACTTCTTCCCAAAAGGACAACGACGACAACGACTACGACAAACGAAAGACGGTTAACTCAAACTTTTCTTTCGATTATTCGCGTATCCCGCATAGCTCAAATACACATTTGCTTTCCATTCCTCTTGGCAAACCTCCACACTTTGATGGGGAGGACTACGGATTTTGGAGTCACAAAATGTGTAGTCACTTGTTTTCTCTCCATCCAAGCATATGGGAGATTGTTGAGAATGGAATGAAGTTTGATAGCTCAGATAGTCCTATATTTATTAATGAACAGATTCATAAAAATGCACAAGCTACTACTGTGTTGTTAGCCTCCTTGTGCAGGGATGAGTATCATAAAGTGAGCGGCTTGGACAATGCCAAGCAGATCTGGGACACCCTCAAGATCTCTCATGAGGGGAACGACGTCACCTTGCTCACCAAGATGGAGTTGGTAGAGGGCGAGCTTGGACGATTCGCGATGATAAGGGGCAAGGAGCCAACCCAAACATACAATCGGCTCAAGACCCTTATCAACAAAATAAGGAGCTACGGAAGCACGCGATGGATGGACCACGACGTCGTCCGCCTAATGCTAAGGTCCTTCACTGTACTTGATCCACATTTGGTGAACAATATTCGTGAAAATCCCAGGTACACCAAGATGTCGCCCGAAGAAGTCCTCGGAAAGTTTGTAAGCGGGCGAATGATGATCAAGGAGGCGAGGTACGTGGACGACACGTTGAACGGTCCAATCCATGAGCCTCAACCCATTGCTCTCAAGGCAACGAGGAGCAAGGAGGCGCTACCTAGCAAGGTGGCGCAAGTTGAGGCGACCGGGCTCAATGATGAAGAGATGGCCCTCATCATCAAGCGCTTCAAGACAGCGCTAAAGGGTCGCAAGGGACAACCAAGCAAGACCAAAACCAAGGGGAAGCGCTCATGCTTCAAATGCGGTAATATTGGTCATTTTATTGCTAACTGTCCCGATAATGGAAGTGACCAGGAACAAGGGAGCAAGAGGGAAAAGAAGAAAAATTACAAGAAGGCCAAGGGCGAGGCACATCTCGGAAAGGAGTGGGATTCGGATTGCTCCTCCTCCGACTCCGACAATGAAGGACTCGCCGCCACCACCTTCAACAAGTCATCCCTCTTCCCCAACGAACATCACACATGCCTCATGGCGAAGGAGAAGAAGGTATGTACTCGGGATACCACTTATGCTTCTTCAAGTGATGATTCTAGTGATGACGATGAGATAGACTATTCTAGTTTATTTAAAGGTTTAGATAGAATTAAAATTGGCAAAATTAATGAGTTAATTGATGCCTTGAATGACAAGAATAGGTTACTAGAAAAGCAAGAGGATTTGTTGTATGAAGAGCATGATAAATTTGTTAGTGCACAAAATTCACTTGCTTTAGAATTTAAACGAAATGAAATGCTTTCTTGTGAAATATCTACTTGCCATAAGACAATTTCTAGCTTAAAGAGCGTAAATGATGATTTAAATGCTAAGTTAGAAAAATCTAGTAAATTAACATCCTGTGTAGAACATGTTGTGATTTGCACTAGGTGTAAAGATTTTAATGTTGATGCTTGCAGTGAACACCTAGATTGCATTTCTAAATTAAATGATGAAGTAGCTAGTCTTAATGCCCAACTTAAGACTAGCAAAAGTGAATTTGATAAGTTAAAATTTGTAAGGGATGCCTACACGATTGGTAGACACCCCTCAATTAAGGATGGTCTTGGTTTCAAGAGGGAAGCCAAGAACTTAACAAGCCATAAGGCTCCCATCTCCGCCAAGGAGAAAGGAAAGGCCCCTATGGCTAGTAGTGTGCAAAAGAATCATGCTTTTTATGTACCATGATAGGAGACAATCTAGAAATGCTTATAGGAGTTGTAATGCTTATGATGCTCTTGATTCTCATGCCATGTTTGCTTCTAGTTCTTCCTATATGCATGATAGAAATATGTCTAGGAGAAATGTTATTCATCATGTGCCTAGAAAGAATATTGTTCATGCTCCTAGGAAATTAATGAATGAACCTTCTACAATTTATTATGCTTGCAATGCTTCCTTTGCCATTTGTAGAAAGGATAAGAAGGTAATTGCTAGGAAGTTAGGGGCAAGATGCAAGGGAGATAAAACTTGCATTTGGGTCCCTAAGACAAATGTGACTAACCTTGTAGGACCGAACAAGAGTTGGGTACCTAAGACCCAAGCCTAAATTTGCCTTGCAGGTTTATGCATCCGAGGGTTCAAGCTGGATTATCGACAGCGGATGCACAAACCATATGACGGGGGAGAAGAAGATGTTCACCTTCTACGTCAAAAACAAGGATTCCCAAGATTCAATAATATTCGGTGATGGGAACCAAGGCAAGGTAAAAGGGTTAGGTAAAATTGCTATTTCATCCGAGCACTCTATATCTAATGTGTTTTTAGTTGAGTCTCTTGGATATAATTTGTTATCTGTTAGTCAATTATGCAATATGGGATATAATTGTCTATTCACAAATGTAGATGTGTCTGTCTTTAGAAGGTGTGATGGTTCACTAGCTTTTAAGGGTGTACTAGACGGCAAACTTTATTTGGTTGATTTTGCAAAAGAAGAGGCCGGTCTAGATGCATGCTTAATTGCTAAGACTTGCATGGGCTGGCTGTGGCATCGCCGCTTAGCACATGTGGGGATGAAGAACCTCCACAAGCTTCTAAAGGGAGAACACGTGATAGGTCTAACTAATGTGCATTTCGAAAAAGATAGACCTTGTGCAGCTTGTCAAGCAGGGAAACAGGTGGGAAGCTCTCATCACACCAAAAATGTGATGACCACATCAAGACCATTGGAGATGCTTCATATGGACCTCTTCGGACCCGTCGCCTATCTAAGCATAGGAGGAAGTAAGTATGGTCTTGTTATAGTTGATGATTTTTCCCGCTTCACTTGGGTATTCTTTTTGCAGGATAAAACTGAAACCCAAGGGACCCTCAAGCGCTTCCTCAGGAGAGCTCAAAATGAGTTTGAGCTCAAGGTGAAGAAGATAAGGAGCGATAACGGGTCCGAGTTCAAGAACCTTCAAGTGGAGGAGTTCCTTGAGGAGGAAGGGATCAAGCACGAGTTCTCCGCTCCCTACACACCACAACAAAATGGTGTGGTAGAGAGGAAGAACAGGACACTCATTGATATGGCGAGGACGATGCTTGGAGAGTTCAAGACCCCCGAGCGGTTTTGGTCGGAAGCCGTGAACACAGCTTGCCACGCCATCAACCGGGTCTACCTTCACCGCCTCCTCAAGAAGACTGCGTATGAGCTGCTAACTGGTAACAAACCCAATGTGTCTTACTTTCGTGTATTTGGGAGCAAGTGTTATATTCTTGTGAAGAAAGGTAGAACTTCTAAATTTGCTCCCAAAGCTGTAGAAGGGTTTTTATTAGGTTATGATTCAAATACAAAGGCGTATAGGGTATTCAACAAATCATCGGGTTTGGTTGAAGTCTCTAGCGACGTTGTATTTGATGAGACTAATAGCTCTCCAAGAGAGCAAGTTGTTGATCTTGATGATTGAGATGAAGACGTTCCAACGACCGCAATGCGCACCATGGCGATTGGAGATGTGAGGCCACTGGAACAAAAGGAGCAAGATCAACCTTCTTCCTCAACTATGGTGCATCCCCCAACCCAAGATGACGAACAGGTACCTCAAGTGGAGGCGCATGATCAAGGGGGAGCACAGGATGTTCAAGTTGAAGAGGAAGAAGCACCTCAGGCACCTCCAACCCAAGTTCGAGCGACGATTCAAAGGAATCATCCCGTCGACCAAATTTTGGGTGATATTAGCAAGGGAGTAACTACTCGCTCTAGATTAGTGAATTTTTGTGAGCATTACTCTTTTGTCTCTTCTATTGAGCCTTTCAGGGTAGAAGAGGCCTTGCTAGATCCGGACTGGGTGTTGGCCATGCAGGAAGAGCTCAACAACTTCAAGCGTAATGAAGTTTGGACACTTGTGCCTCGTCCCAAGCAAAATGTTGTGGGAACCAAGTGGGTGTTCCGCAACAAACAGGACGAGCACGGGGTGGTGACAAGGAACAAGGCTCGACTTGTGGCAAAAGGTTATGCCCAAGTCGCAGGTTTGGACTTTGAGGAGACTTTTCGCTCCTGTGGCTAGGCTAGAATCAATTCATATTTTGCTAGCATATGTCGCTCACCATTCTTTCAGGTTGTACCAAATGGATGTGAAGAGCGCTTTCCTCAACGGGCCGATCAAGGAGGAGGTGTATGTGGAGCAACCCCCTGGCTTCGAGGATGAACGGTGCCCCGACCACATGTGTAAGCTCTCTAAGGCGCTCTATGGACTTAAGCAAGCCCCAAGAGCATGGTATGAATGCCTTAGAGACTTTTTAATTGCTAATGCTTTCAAGGTTGGGAAAGCCGATCCAACTCTTTTCACTAAGACTTGCGATGGTGATCTTTTTGTGTGCCAAATTTATGTCGATGACATAATATTTGGTTCTACTAACCAAAAGTCTTGTGAAGAGTTTAGCAGGGTGATGACGCAGAAATTCAAGATGTCGATGATGGGCGAGTTGAACTACTTCCTTGGGTTCCAAGTGAAGCAACTCAAGGACGGCACCTTCATCTCCCAAACGAAGTACACGCAAGACTTGCTAAAGCGGTTTGGGATGAAGGACGCCAAGCTCGCAAAGACGCCGATGGGAACTGACGGACACACCGACCTCAACAAAGGAGGTAAGTCCGTTGATCAAAAAGCATACTGGTCCATGATAGGTTCTTTGCTTTATTTATGTGCTAGTAGACCGGATATTATGCTTAGCATATGCATGTTTGCTAGATTTCAATCCGATCCAAGGGAGTGTCACTTAGTGGCCGTGAAGCGAATTCTTAGATATTTAGTCGCTACGCCTTGCTTCGGGACCTGGTATCCAAAGGGGTCTAACTTTGACTTGATTGGATATTCAGATTCCGACTATGCTGGATGTAAGGTCAATAGGAAGAGTACATTGGGGACGTGCCAATTCTTAGGAAGGTCCCTGGTGTCGTGGAATTCTAAGAAACAAACTTCCGTTGCCCTATCCACCGCTGAGGCCGAGTACGTTGCCGCAGGACAGTGTTGCGCGCAACTACTTTGGATGAGGCAAACCCTCTGGGACTTTGGCTACAATCTGAGCAAAGTCCCACTCCTATGTGACAATGAGAGTGCTATCCGAATAGCGGAAAATCCTGTTGAGCACAGCCGCACAAAGCACATTGACATCCGGCATCACTTTTTGAGAGACCACCAGCAAAAGGGAGATATCGAAGTGTTTCATGTTAGCACCGAGAACCAGCTAGCCGATATCTTTACCAAGCCTTTAGATGAGAAGACCTTTTGCAGGCTGCGTAGTGAGCTAAATGTCCTAGATTCGCGGAACTTGGATTGATTTATCGCATACATGTGTTTATGCCTTTGATCATGTTCCTTATGCATTTTGTTGCTTACTTGTGGTGCTCAAGTTGTACAAACACTCCCTGGACCTCACAAGTCCTTTTTGCAAGTGATGCACATATTTAGGGGGAGCTGTGCTACAACTTGACCCTTTGAGACTAACCGTGTGCTTGAGTTTGCTTGTTTTAGTCTCAAAGGAGGTTTGAAAAGGAAAAGGTGGACTTGGACCATGAAAGACTTCCACTGCACTCCGATGAGAGGGTAACTTATTCCAAGTTCATCTAATGTACTCTTATTGCCTTTGTATTCTTATTTGAAGATCTTGGTGAGGCAATGGGGTTCTAGGGCCAAGATTGATCCCGTTTTGGTGCTTGATGCCAAAGGGGGAGAAAATAAAGGCCAAAGCAATAAATGGATCAGCTACCAGTTGAGAAATTTTGAAAATAGTAGAATAGAGCTTTTGGTTTGTCAAAACTCTTTTATTGTCTCTTTTGTCAAAAGTTGGCCTCTTGTGGGGAGAAGTGTTGCTTATGGGAAAAAGGGGGAGTTTTTGAAATCCTTGTGAAATCCTTGATCAATTTTTTTTGGAATACCTCTCTTTATGTCTCTACAAGTGGATTTGACTTAGAGATAGGAAATTGAGTTTGATTTGCAAAAACAAACCAAGTGGTGGCAAAGAGTGATCCATATATGCCAAATTTGATTCAAAACAACTTTTGGTTTTCATCTGCATTGATATTGCACTTGTTCTAGTCACTTTATGTTGTGTTGGCATAAATCACCAAAAAGGGGGAGATTGAAAGGGAAATGTGCCCTTGGGCCATTTCTAAGTATTTTGGTGATTGAGTGCCAACACAAGTGCTTTTATGTTAATCTATGTAAAGTGGTGGACAAAGTACAAATCATGTCAAAAGGTATGTTTCTAGACTTAGTACATTGTTTTATGGACTAATGTATTGTGTCTAAGTGCTGGAAACAGGAAAAATTGAATTGGAAATGAGATGGCTTTGTTCAGCCAAAGTCTGCTCAGTCTGGGTGCACCGGACTGTCCGGTGGTGCACCGGACAGTGTCCGGTGCGCCAGGCTGGCTCTGGCGAACTTGCTGCTCTCGGGACTTCGACGGCGGTGTGCGGCTATAAATCACTGGTCTGTCCGGTGGTGCACCGGACTGTCCGGTGAGCCGTTCACAGGCGAACTCGTCGCTCTCGGGAGATGATTAACGGCGTACGGCTAAAATTCACCGGTCGGTCCCGTGGTGCACCGGATTGTCCGGTGAGCCAACGGTCAGCCGGAGCAACGGTCGACCGAGGATTCCGCGCGTGACGCGTGGCCGAGCCAACGGTCACATTGGGGCACTGGACTGTCCGGTGTGCACCGGACAGTGTCCGGTGCGCCAACGGCTCTCAATCAGCAACGGTCGACTGCGCCATAGAAGGAAAGAAATCCGCACCGGACAGTGTCCGGTGGTGCACCGGACTGTCCGATGCGCCAGTCGACAGAAGGCAAGATCTGCCTTCCAGGAATGTTCTCAACGGCTCCTAGCTGCCTTGGGGCTACAAAAGGGACCCCTAGGCGCATGGAGGAGAATATCTAGCATACTCAAAGCATTCCTAAGCACCAAGACTTCGATTCCACGCATTTGTTTCTTCGTGATAGCATCTAGAGCTCTTGTTGAGTTGTGAACTCGTCGGGTTGTGTTGCAAGCTCTTGTTGCGACTTGTGTGCGTGTTGACATTCTGATTCTTGTGTCTTGTGTGCGTTGCTCATCCCTCCCTTACTCCGTGCTTCTTTGTGAACTTCAAGTGTAAGGGCGAGAGGCTCCAAGTTGTGGAGATTCCTCGCGAACGGGATTAAGAAAAGGAAAGAAAAACACCGTGGTATTCAAGTGGGTCTTTGGACCGCTTGAGAGGGGTTGATTGCAACCCTCGTCCGTTGGGACGCCACAACGTGGAGTTGGCAAGCGTTGGTCTTGGCCGAACCACGGGATAACCACCGTGCCATCTCTGTGATTGATCTCTTGTGGTTATTGTGTTTTGTCGAGACTCCTCTCTAGCTACTTGGCGATTATTGTGCTAATGCTTAACCAAGTTTTTGTGGCTTAAGTTTCAAGTTTTACAGGATCACCTATTCACCCCCCCTCTAGGTGCTCTTAGGTTGGCCTCAAGCGAGCCATGACTGCGTCTCTGGCTCGAGGTTAGCCTCGAGTGAGCCATGAATGCCTCTCTCGCCCGAGGTTGCCCTCAAGCGAGTCGTGACTATGTCTCTCGCCTGAGCATGGCCTCGGGCGAGCCATGACTACGTTGAGGATGGCCTAGAGCGAGGCGTGAGTGCGTCTCCCGCCCGTGGATGGCCTTAGGAGAGGCGTGACTACGTCTCCCGCCTGAGGATGGCCTCGCGACGCTTGACTGCATCTCCCGCCCGAGGTTGGTCTCAGGGGAGGCGTGACTGCATCTCCCACCCGAGGAAGCCCTTGTGCGAGCCGTGACAGCGTCTCCCACTCGGGGTCAGCCTCGGGTGAGCCATGACTGCGTCTTCCACCCGGGGTCGGCCTCGAGTGAGTCGTGATTGTGTCTCCTGCCCGAGGTGGCCCTCGAGCGAGCCGTGACTATGTCTCCCGCCCGAGGTGGGCCTCTGGTGAGCCGTGCCTACGTCTCTTGCTTGGGGTTGGCCTTGAGTGAGCTGTGTCTACGTCGCCCACTCGGGGTCTGCCTCAGGCCAGCTGTGACTACGTCTCCTACCGAGGGTGGGCCTCGGGCAAGCTGTGACTGCATCTCCCGCCTAGGGTTGGCCTTGGGCGAGCCGTGACTGCGTCTTCCACCCGAGGTGGGCCTAGGGCGAGCCATGACTGCGCCTCCTGCCCGAGGTCGGTCTCAGGTGAGTCGTGACTACGTCTCTCGCTAGAGGTCGGCCTCGGGCGAGGCGTGACTGCGTATCCTGCTTGAGGATGCCCTCGCGAGCGGTGACTGCGTATCCTGGCATGGTCGTCGTGTTGGGATCTAGGTTCCAGGAGGTATACTACTGGGTCATTAGGCACCTCTTCTCTTGCCGCGCATCGGGGCAACGGGATACCAAACGTGGATCCAACCTGACCCAGGTGGCGGCGGTGGCGGGGGAGCGAGGTTGCCGAGGCGGGGGGGAGCGGGGTTCCTGAGGGTGGGGTTGGGGGAGACAACGCGAAGGCCGCGGGAGGGGAGAGAGGTTGCTGGGGGTGCAGAGCGGGGTTCTAAGGGGGAATGACAATGCAAAGGCGTAGGTCATGGGGCGGGGGGGGGTGCGCAGTCGAGCGCGAAGGGGAGGTGGAGGCATGTAGGTTCCAGGAGGTATACTATTGGGACTCCTACTGGGTCATCAGGTACCTCTTCTTTGCCGTGCACCAGGACAACGTGCCACCAAACATGGATCCGACCTCACCCAGGTGGCGGCGGTGGCGAGGAGTGAGGTTACCGTGGCGGGGGGCGCAGAGTGGGGTTCCAGAGTTGGGGTTGGGGGGAGACGACGTGGAGGCGGAGGTCGGGGGAGGGGAGCGAGGTTGCCGAGGGGTGCAGAGTGGGGTTCTCAGGGGGAATGACGACGTGGAGGCAAATGTCATGGGGGCAGGGGGTGCGTGCGCAGTCGAGCGCGAAGGGGAGGCAGAGGCATGGTAGATGATTGTACGAACATGGGGTGGGGGAGATAATTGTACGATCAGCCATGGTATCGTCAGACACCCACGTTAGGTATTTAATAGAGTAGTATAGAAATCTATACCCTCGTCCAACAAACTTTGGTTGAGCATGCAGTTTTTTTTCATAGGTTGTGAAGAACCCTTGTTCATTTTGAGATAGCAATAAAAAAAAACAGTCAGTTGCCATACTATGTTAATGCTACAGTACATGGAGCGGCCAAAATCCCCGCCCCATACGCGGTACAATAAATTGGAAGAAGAAAGTAGTAAATAAACAAGTTAAAACACATGGCAACCAACATCTTGCCATCGTCAAAACTGATTCTATTTCAAAGTCCAGAGAAAAATGAGAATCTGACACCCGTACCTGAGGAAAACGAAAAGCTATACCTGACGAAAGGTCATCGCCGGTACGCTGCCACCACCATCTGGGTGAGGACAAGCCAAACTTTATGTCACATTAACATTGCTATAAGTAATTAATGTTATCACTTGTGCACGTTTCCAGTTCAGGTGAGTGCCGGACAAAGTGGCAAATTGCAATCAGCCCTCAAAAGGCTGGCTGCTTACAAAGTCGGAAAACGAAAGAAACCAGTATGACAGCGACCAAAGTTTGTGCAAGGGCCCACGTCCTCAAAAGCCAACCATGTTTGCTCTACGCGTTTACAGGAAGAGCGCACTGCTCGCATTTTGTGTAACTCGTGTACAATAGAGACCTAGAATCCGAAGGTTGAATGCACTTGGAACGACTAGAAATTAGTATGCTCATGTATTGGAGTGGGTGAAAATTATCATTTTGTTAGCCGAAACAATTGAAGAGGGAAGGAAACGAGGAGAAGAACAGAGAGAGTAGAGATGGCAGGATTTCAGCAATAAGCGTTTGGTTTACAATTTTCATACATCACTCATAGCTCACTCTGCCTTTAATACATTGCGCTTTCAACTAGGGATGTCAATGGAGCGGGACGGGACCAGAGAAGTGTACTCCATGTCCACCCTGATTTCCGAAACCTGATCTCTGTCTCTGTCCCGAAGTGTTCAATGGAGGAATTTCATGTCTCATCCTCATCCCCGCTGGAGACCAAAGCCCCACTGAAGACAGCGGGGGATCAGAGATGCAGTCTAAACAAGCATAAATTTCATAATATACATCACATGAGTTGGACACAAACAACATTGCAATAGTTTCATACTTCTAGAGTTTCAGGTTGCACGTCCAGACGGATATGGTTTAGCATTTATCTCGTTATACACATGCACGAGAAGTGATATTGGGCTGGACCGTGATAGGTTGAACTGAACTTCATTGGTTTCGGGTCCAACCCTGCCAAATTCCAGGGCCTACCCCACCATCCCAGCGAGGGTATAGTTTGACAGCAAGTGTGGTGAAGGACCGGTGAGGCGAGCAAACGAGGGTAATTGAGAGCCACAAAAATTTCTCCACAAGAGAACACGCGTGACTTGATCCCGAGTTCAATCCAACTCCGAGGGACACCAGAAACTGCTTAATGCAGTACCGTTCAATCCAGTATCAATTAACTGCACCAAACTGTTTGCAAAGAACTTCTCCAGAAAACTATAGAAAATTGTTTTTATAACACCCGTTCAAAACGAGCGACAACGCCACACAGAGGTCCGACAGTGCCGTGTTGCCTAAAATGGTCAGAATGACCTCCAATTTTGAAGGCAGCAGCCGTAGATGAAAAGAAGAGGATTCATAAAGTTCGAGCAAGAAAATATCTGTGCAACCAAAACAGATTCAAAAACTCAGTTTTAAATGGGGTTTTGCTGGGGTTTTGAATTTGGAATCAAACTTCTTGATGACGGCACACACCCATGATCTGCTCAAACCAAAGACATAAAATGATCCCAGACAATCCTCTAATAGCAGGTATTCCCAAATATCTCACACAATCATCGAGAACAAGGGTTTTCTCAAATCCAAAGAGAAAGGGAGAAGAGAAGGAAACACACAGCAAGTGCAAAACTCCAAATCTGATTTGAGGCATAAGGCAAAAGCATGCTTGCTCCGTGTGGTTGCGGCCACACTTCCTAAATAAATAACAAGAACATAGATGTCGGAGTTCAAAAGTACCTATGGATCTCCGGGCTATAGATTAGAGACCTGTTACAAATGAAGGGAATGAGAAACTAAGCGTGCTCAAAGTAAATGGTTCAAAGAGATGCCCAAGAGATAGCTCAAACAACCAGCCCCCCTCCTATTTATGGAGGGTTATTCTACTTGTCTAAATTACCCTTAGATACATAAAACCTATCCACTTAGTCACGGCAAAATGGACAAACTCTTGTAATATCGGTCTGACGACCATACACTCTTCATGAAGTTGCTTTGCCTCGACGCACCCTTCGTGATGACGCCACATGCCACCACTGATTCCCGTCGGAACCGTACCACCAAAACCACCATACATCGGAACTGTACCACCCAAACCCAGCAAAATTAGCGAACTATAGCACTCGGTGATTTTGAGGCTCAACCACCATGGGTAGCATACACCATACGTGTCCACCACTTCCTAGACACGTGTCACGCTACTCCACGACTACACCGGCAACACAATCCCTTCTGCCATGTTCTCGTGTCGGTCGGTGTCCCTAGGTGTCAGCCAGCTTCTCCACTCCCTCAGTCAAGACTCAGTGCTTGTCCTTCGCTACTCACAGTTCATCAACATGAACCTATATGACCTTCACCTTCGCTGCCGACCATCGTCACCTAACTGCACAACTGCACACCAAAAGTCAAGAGACATGTTGCACAACAACAAACTCGTACACTGGTTAATTCACAGATTCACACCAAAGCACTACCCTTGTTGACAATTACGTATCACAAACCCGAATCACAAGGGACAAGTCAACCTTGTGTTCGCAATCTCCCCCTTGATGAGTGCATTGTCAACACCACCACACGAACACACAAATCAACAGAAAGGAAAGAAGTAAGAAGAAGAAACTCACTCAAATGACCAGAAGCCAAACAAAAGCCATATGCAAGTCATCGAGAGTGAGCAAAGCTTGGTCCCCAAAGAAATGGGAAACGACTCAAAACAACCAAGCAAAATGGCTGGCCCTCAAGAAAAGGCAGGAATTAGCTCGACACCAATAGCCAGAAAATTAGAACAAAATCGAAGCCAAAGCCAGAGGAATCGGGTTGAAAGCAAGGTAGTGTCACACCCGGATTTAAGGGGCCAAACCCGGGCGTGAATCAAATGTGTGCTAGGATCAAGTCTCACACATATGATGACTCATGGTACAGAAACAAATGTCACAACTTTAATATATAATGGAGTTCTGTACAAAATAGTTAAATAATTACATCATACGAAGACAACGATCCAGCAACCATAGTTGACTGGGAGACGACGACCTAGACCTCTCACAAACTCATCGTGACATCCTTCATGCTCCTCATCTTGTGGTACCTGCTCTTTGAAAGGGAATTAGGCTTACACCTAGTCCCTAATTAATTTTGGTGGTTTAATTGCCCAACACAAATAAATGGACTAACTAGTTTGCTCTAGTGTATAAGTTGTACAGGTGCAAAAGGTTCACACTTAGCCAATAAAAAGACCAAGTATTGGGTTCAATTCAAACAAAGGAGCAAGGGACAACCGAAGGCACCTCTGGTCTGGCGCACCGGACTGTCCGGTGTGCCACCGGACATGTCCGGTGCACCAGAGGACTCCAACTACCAAACTGCTCATCTTCGGGAATTTCCAGAGGCGACTCCGCTATAATTCACCGGACTGTCCGGTGTACACCGGGCATGTCCGGTGCTCCAAGGAAGAGCGGCCTCCGGAACTCGCCAGCCTCGGGAATTCACTTCGGCCACTCCGCTATAATTCACCGGACTGTCCGGTGTACACCGGACTGTCCGGTGCAACAGCGGGGCAACGGCTATTTCGGTGCCAACGGCTATCTGCGACGCATTAAATGCGCGCGCTGCGCGCGCAGAGGTCAGGCACGCTCATGCTGGCGCACCGGACAATCTACAGTGCATGTCCGGTGCGCCACCGGATATCCAGGCGGGCCCAGAAGACAGAGCTCCAACGGTCGGAACCCAACGGCTTTGGTGACGTGGCTGTCGCACCGGACATGTCCGGTGTGCACCGGACTGTCCGGTGCGCCATCGAACAGACAGCCTCACCAAACGGCTAGGTTGGTGGTTGGGGCTATAAATACCACCAACCACCCACCATTCATTGCATCCAAGTTTTCCACTTTCCAACTACTTACAAGAGCTCTAGCATTCAATTCTAGACACACCAAAGAGATCAAATCCTCTCCAAATTCCACACAACGCCCTAGTGATTAGAGAGAGAGATTTGCTTGTGTTCTTTCGTGCTCTTGCGCTTGGATTGCTTTCTTCTTTCTTGATTCTTTCATTGCGATCAAACTCACTTGTAATTGAGGCAAGAGACACCAAACTTGTGGTGGTCCTTGTGGGAACTTTGTGTTCCAAGTGATTGAGAAGAGAAAGCTCACTCGGTCCGAGGGACCGTTTGAGAGAGGGTAAGGGTTGAAAGAGACCCGGCCTTTGTGGCCTTCTCAATGGGGAGTAGGTTTGAGAGAACCGAACCTCGGTAAAACAAATCCGCGTGTCTCACTTCATCATTCGCTTGCGATTTGTTTTGCACCCTCTCTCGCGGACTCTATTATATTTCTAACGCTAACCCGACTTGTAGTTGTGATTATTTTTGAGAATTTCAGTTTCGCCCTATTCACCCCCCCTCTAGGCGACTTTCAATTGGTATCAGAGCCCGGTGCTTCATTAGAGTCTAACCGCTCGAAGTGATGTCGGGAGATCACACCAAGAGGGAGATGGACACCGGCGACAAGCCCACTACGAGCCAAGGGAGCACTTCATCGGAAGAGTCCCGCACCAAGAGGAAGGAGAAGAAGAAGGACTCCTCCAAACGGAAGGAGAAAAGATCTTCTTCTTCTCACCACAAAGAGAAGAGAAGAAATCTTCTTCTCACAAGTCGCATCGGAAAGGCGACAAGCACAAGAGGATGAGGAAAGTGGTCTACTACGAGACCGACACTTCATCAACATCGACCTCCGACTCCGATGCGCCGTCCGTAACTTCTAAGCGCCAAGAGCGCAAGAAGTTTAGTAAGATCCCCCTACACTATCCTCGTACATCTAGATCTACTCCATTACTTTCCGTTCCATTAGGCAAACCGCCAACCTTTGATGGCGAAGATTATGCTAGGTGGAGTGATTTAATGAAATTTCATCTAACCTCACTCCACAAAAGTATATGGAATGTTGTTGAGCTTGGAGCACAGGTACCATTCGTAGGGGATGAAGACTATGATACGGACGAAGTGGCCCAAATCGAGCACTTCAACTCCCAAGCCACAACCATACTCCTCGCCTCTCTAAGCAAGGAGGAATACAACAAAGTACAAGGGTTGAAGAATGCAAAAGAGATTTGGGACCTTCTCAAGACCGCGCACGAGGGTGATGAACTCACCAAGAACACCAAGCGGGAAACGATCGAGGGGGAGCTCGGTCGTTTTCGTCTTCGCCAAGGGGAGGAGCCACAAGATATGTACAATCGGCTCAAAACCTTGGTGAACCAAGTGCGCAACCTCGGGAGTAAGAAATGGGATGACCACGAGGTGGTTAAGGTTATTTTGAGATCACTTATTTTCCTTAACCCCACTCAAGTTCAATTAATTCGTGGTAATCCTAGATACACACTAATGACTCCCGAGGAAGTAATCGGGAATTTTGTGAGCTTTGAATGTATGATCAAGGGCTCAAAGAAGATCAACGAGCTTGATGAACCCTCCACGTCCGAAGCACAACCGGTGGCATTCAAGGCGACGGAGGAGAAGAAGGAGGAGTCTACATCGAGTAGACAACCAATTGACGCCTCCAAGCTCGACAATGAGGAGATGGCTTTAATCATCAAAAGCTTTCGCCAAATCCTCAAGCAACGGAGGGGGAAGGACTACAAACCCCGCTCCAAGAAAGTGTGCTACAAATGTGGTAAGCCCGGTCATTTTATTGCAAAATGTCCTATATCTAGTGACAGTGACAGGGGCGACGACAAGAAGGGAAAGAGGAGAGAAAAGAAGAAGTACTACAAGAAGAAGGGCGGCGATGCCCATGTTTGCCGGGAGTGGGACTCCGACGAGAGCTCCACCGAGTCCTCCTCCGACGAGGACGCCGCCAACATCGCCGTCACCAAGGGACTCCTCTTCCCCAACGTCGGCCACAAGTGCCTCATGGCAAAGGACGGCAAAAGGAAGAAGGTTAAATCTAAATCCTCCACTAAATATGAATCCTCCAGTGATGATAATGATAGTGATGAGGAAAATAATTTGCGTACCCTTTTTGCCGACCTAAACATGCAACAAAAAGAAAAATTAAATGAATTAATTAGTGCCATCCATGAGAAGGATGATCTCTTGGACTCCCAAGAGGACTTCCTAATCAAGGAAAATAAAAAGCATGTTAAGGTTAAAAATGCTTATGCTCTACAAGTTGAAAAATGTGAAAAATTGTCTAGTGAGCTAAGCACTTGCCATGAGACTATTGACAACCTTAGAAATGAAAATGCTAGATTAATTGCTAAGGTTGATTCTCATGTTTGTATTGATTCAACTTCCAATCCTAGAAATGATAATGTTGATTTACTTGCTAGGATTGATGAGTTGAATATTTCTCTTGCTAGCCTTAGAGATGAGAATGAGAAATTATTTGCTAAGGCTAAAGATTTTGATGTTTGCAATACTACTATTTCCGACCTTAGAACTAAGAATGATATGTTGCATGCTAAGGTTGTAGAATTAAAATCTTGCAAACCCTCTACATCTATTGTTGAGCACACTTCTATTTGTACTAGATGTAGAGATATTGATATCCATGCTATTCATGATCACATGGCTTTAATTAAACAACAAAATGATCATATAGCAATATTAGATGCTAAAATTGCTGAGCATAACTTAGAAAATGAAAAGTTTAAATTTGCTAGAAGTATGCTCTATAATGGGAGACGCCCTGGCATCAAGGATGGCATTGGCTTCCAAAGGGGAGACAATGTCAAACTTAATGCCCCTCCTAAAAATTTGTCTAACTTTGTTAAGGGCAAGGCTCCCATGCCTCAGGATAACGAGGGTTACATTTTGTACCCTGCCGGTTATCCCGAGAGCAAAATTAGGAGAACTCATTCTAGGAAGTCTCACTATGGCCCTAATCATGCTTTTATGTATAAGGGTGAGACATCTAGCTCTAGGCAACCAACCCGTGCCAAGTTGCCTAAGAAGAAAACTCCTAATGCATCATATGATCATAGCATTTCATTTAAGACCTTTGATGCATCTTATGTTTTGACTAACAAATCCGGCAAGGTAGTTGCCAAGTTTGTTGGGGGCAAACACAAGGGCTCCAAGACTTGTGTTTGGGTACCCAAAGTTCTTGTTTCTAATGCCAAAGGACCCAAAACCGTTTGGGTACCTAAAGTCAAGAACTAAAATTGTTTTGTAGGTTTATGCATCCGGGGGCTCAAGTTGGATACTCGACAGCGGGTGCACAAACCACATGACAGGGGAGAAGAAAATGTTCTCCTCATATGAGAAAAACCAAGATCCTCAACGAGCTATCACATTCGGGGATGGAAATCAAGGTTTGGTCAAAGGATTGGGTAAAATTGCTATATCACCTGACCATATTATTTCCAATGTTTTTCTTGTAGATTCTTTAGATTACAATTTGCTTTCCGTATCCCAATTACGTCAAATGGGCTACAACTGTCTATTTACTGATGTAGGTGTCACTGTCTTTAGAAGAAGTGATGATTCAATAGCATTTAAGGGAGTGTTAGAGGGTCAGCTATACTTGGTAGATTTCGATAGAGCTGAACTCGACACTTGCTTAATTGCTAAGACTAACTTGGGTTGGCTCTGGCACCGCCGACTAGCCCATGTTGGAATGAAGAATCTTCATAAGCTTCTAAAGGGAGAACACATTTTAGGACTAACAAATGTTCATTTTGAGAAAGACAGGATTTGTAGTGCATGCCAAGACGGGAAGCAAGTTGGCACTCATCATCCACATAAGAACGTCATGACAAGTGACATGCCACTGGAGCTCCTACACATGGATTTATTCGGCCCGATCGCTTACATAAGCATCGGCGGGAGTAAGTACTGTCTAGTTATTGTGGATGATTATTCTCGCTTCACTTGGGTGTTCTTTTTGCAGGAAAAATCCCATACCCAAGAGACCTTAAAGGGATTCCTGAGACGGGCTCAAAATGAGTTCGGCTTAAGGATTTAGAAAATTAAAAGCGACAACGGGATAGAGTTCAAGAACTCTCAAATTGAAAGCTTCCTTGAAGAGGAGGGCATCAAGCATGAGTTCTCTTCTCCATACACCCCACAACAAAATGGTGTAGTGGAGAGAAAGAATCGAACTCTATTGGACATGGCAAGGACCATGCTTGATGAGTACAAGACACCGGATCGATTTTGGGCCGAGGCGGTCAACACTGCCTGCTACGCCATCAACCGGTTATATCTACACCGAATCCTCAAGAAGACATCCTATGAACTCCTAACCGGTAAAAAGCCCAATATTTCATATTTTAGAGTTTTTGGTAGCAAATGCTTTATTCTTGTTAAAAGAGGTAGAAAATCTAAATTTGCTCCTAAAACTGTAGAAGGCTTTTTACTAGGATATGATTCAAACACAAGGGCATATAGAGTCTTTAACAAGTCCTCAGGACTTGTTGAAGTTTCTTGTGACGTTGTGTTTGATGAGTCTAACGGCTCTCAAGTAGAGTAAGTTGATCTTGATAAGATAGGTGAAGAATAGGCTCCGTGCATCGCGCTAAGGAACATGTCCATTGGGGATGTGTGTCCTAAGGAATCCGAAGAGCCTCCAAGTGCACAAGATCAACCTTCCTCCTCCACGCAAGCATCTCCACCAACTCAAAATGAGGATGAGGCTCAAGTTGATGAAGGAGAAGATCAAAGAGATGAGCCACCTCAAGATGATGGCAATGATCAAGGGGGAGATGCAAATGATCAAGACAAGGAGGATGAACAACCAAGGCCGCCACACCCAAGAGTCCACCAAGCAATACAACGAGATCACCCCGTCGACACCATCCTCGGCGACATTCATAAGGGGGTAACCACTCGATCTCATGTTGCACATTTTTGTGAGCATTACTCTTTTGTTTCCTCTATTGAGCCACACAGGGTAGAGGAAGCACTTCAAGATTCGGATTGGGTGATGGCGATGCAAGAGGAGCTCAACAACTTCACAAGGAACGAGGTATGACATTTAGTTACACGTCCTAACCAAAATGTTGTAGGAACCAAGTGGGTCTTCCGCAACAAGCAAGACGAGCATGGTGTGGTGACAAGGAACAAAGCTCGACTCGTGGCCAAGGGGTATTCACAAGTCGAAGGTTTGGATTTTGGCGAAACCTATGCACCCGTAGCTAGGCTTGAGTCAATTCGCATATTACTAGCCTATGCTACTTACCATGGCTTCAAGCTTTACCAAATGGACGTGAAGAGTGCCTTCCTCAATGGACCAATCAAGGAAGAGGTCTATGTTGAGCAACCTCCTGGCTTTGAAGATAGTGAGTACCCTAATCATGTCTATAGGCTCTCTAAGGCGCTTTATGGGCTCAAGCAAGCCCCAAGAGCATGGTATGAATGCCTTAGAGATTTCCTTATTGCTAATGGCTTCAAAGTCGGCAAGGCCGATCCTACTTTATTCACTAAAACTCTTGACAATGATTTGTTTGTATGCCAAATTTATGTTGATGATATTATATTTGGGTCTACTAACGAATCTACATGTGAAGAATTTAGTAGGATCATGACACAAAAATTCGAGATGTCTATGATGGGGGAGTTGAAGTATTTTCTAGGATTCCAAGTCAAGCAACTCCAAGAGGGCACCTTCATTTGCCAAACAAAGTATACACAAGACATTTTAACCAAGTTTGGAATGAAGGATGCCAAGCCCATCAAGACACCCATGGGAACAAATGGGCATCTTGACCTCGATACAGGAGGTAAGTCCGTGGATCAAAAGGTATACCGGTCGATGATTGGTTCATTGCTTTATTTATGTGCATCTCGACCGGACATTATGCTTTCCGTTTGCATGTGTGCAAGATTCCAATCCGACCCTAAGGAATCCCACCTTACGGCCGTAAAACGAATCTTGAGATATTTGGCTTATACTCCTAAGTTTGGGCTTTGGTACCCTCGGGGATCCACATTTGATTTGATTGGTTATTCGGATGCCGATTGGGCAGGGTGCAAAATCAATAGAAAGAGCACATCAGGGACTTGCCAGTTCTTGGGAAGATCCTTGGTGTCTTGGGCTTCAAAGAAGCAAAATTCGGTTGCTCTTTCTACCGCCGAAGCCGAGTATATTGCCGCAGGCCACTGTTGCGCGCAATTGCTTTGGATGAGGCAAACCCTGCGGGACTACGGTTACAAACTAACCAAAGTTCCTCTTCTATGTGATAATGAGAGTGCAATCCGCATGGCGGATAATCCCGTTGAGCATAGCCGCACTAAACACATAGCCATTCGGTATCATTTTCTTAGGGATCACCAACAAAAGGGGGATATCGAGCTTTCATACATTAATACTAAAGATCAATTAGCCGATATCTTTACCAAGCCTCTTGATGAACAAACTTTTACCAAACTTAGGCATGAGCTCAATATTCTTGATTCTAGGAACTTCTTTTGCTAATTTGCACACATAGCTTATAAATATACATTTGATCATATCTCTTTGATATATGCTATGACTAATGTGTTTTCAAGTGTATTTCAAACTAAGTCATAGGTATATTGAAAGGGAATTGGAGTCTTCGGCAAAGACAAAGGCTTCCACTCCACTCTACTACTCACCCTTTGCCGTCGCTCCGCATCACTCTCCGTCTTTGGTATAATCTTCACTCATATGTTTTATTTGCCAAAGGGGAGAAAGTAGTTAGGAAAGGGCTTATATCTCACTCAAAGTATCCGTTTTTGGCGATTCATGCCAAAGGGGGAGAAAGTATGAGCCCAAAGCAAAAGGACCGCACCACCACCCTAATTTTTAAAAATTAATGACTTTCAATTGGTAAATTTCAAATTAGTATCTCTTTGTGTTCTAAAGGGGGAGCAAGTAGTATTTTCAAAACTTGATATCTTAAAACCCTCTTGAACACTAAGAGGAGAATTTATTTGAGGGGGAGTTTTGTTTAGTCAAAGGAAAAGCATTTGAAACAAAGGGAGAAACTTTCAATCTTGAAAATGCTTCGCAAAAATCTTACTCATTTACCTTTGACTGTCTTGCAAAAAGTCTTTGAAAAGAATTTACAAAAGAATTTGCAAAACAAAACATGTGGTGCAAATGTGGTCCAATATGTTAAAAACAAAGAAACAATCCATGCACATCATGTAAGTATTTATATTGGCTCAATTCCAAGCAACCTTTGCACTTACATTATGCAAACTAGTTCAATTATGCACTTTTATATTTGCTTTGGTTTGTGTTGGCATCAATCACCAAAAAGGGGGAGATTGAAAGGGAATTAGGCTTACACCTAGTCCCTAATTAATTTTGGTGGTCGAATTGCCCAACACAAATAAATGGACTAACTAGTTTGCTCTAGTGTATAAGTTATACAGGTGCAAAAGGTTCACACTTAGCCAATAAAAAGACCAAGTATTGGGTTCAAACAAAGGAGCAAGGGACAACCGAAGGCACCTCTGGTCTGGCGCACCGGACTGTCCGGTGTGCCACCGGACATGTCCGGTGCACCAGAGGACTCCAACTACCAAACTGCTCACCTTCGGGAATTTCCAGAGGCGACTCCGCTATAATTCACCGGACTGTCCGGTGTACACCGGACATGTCCGGTGCTCCAAGGAAGAGCGGCCTCCGGAACTCGCCAACCTCGGGAATTCACTTCGGCCACTCCGCTATAATTCACCGGACTGTCCGGTGTACACCGGACTGTCCGGTGCAACAGCGGGGCAACGGCTATTTCGGCACCAACGGCTACCTGCGACGCATTAAATGCGTGCGCTGCGCGCGCAGAGGTCAGACACGCCCATGCTGGCGCACCGGACAATCTACAGTGCATGTCCGGTGCGCCACCGGACATCCAGGCGGGCCCAGAAGACAGAGCTCCAACGGTCGGAACCCAACGGCTTTGGTGACGTGGCTGTCGCACCGGACATGTCCGGTGCGCCATCGAACAGACAGCCTCACCAAACGGCTAGGTTGATGGTTGAGGCTATAAATACCCCCAACCACCCACCATTCATTGCATCCAAGTTTTCCACTTCCCAACTACTTACAAGAGCTCTAGCATTCAATTCTAGACACACCAAAGAGATCAAATCCTCTCCAAATTCCACACAACGCCCTAGTAATTAGAGAGAGAGATTTGCTTGTGTTCTTTCGAGCTCTTGCGCTTGGATTGCTTTCTTCTTTCTTGATTCTTTCATTGCGATCAAACTCACTTGTAATTGAGGCAAGAGACACCAAACTTGTGGTGGTCCTTGTGGGAACTTTGTGTTCCAAGTGATTGAGAAGAGAAAGCTCACTCGGTCCGAGGGACCGTTTGAGAGAGGGTAAGGGTTGAAAGAGACCCGGCCTTTGTGGCCTCCTCAACGGGGAGTAGGTTTGAGAGAACCGAACCTCGGTAAAACAAATCCGCATGTCTCACTTCATCATTCGCTTGCGATTTGTTTTGCACCCTCTCTCGCGGACTCTATTATATTTCTAACGCTAACCCGGCTTGTAGTTGTGATTATTTTTGAGAATTTCAGTTTCGCCCTATTCACCCCCCTCTAGGCGACTTTCACTCTTGACCTAGGGAGGATGTGAGTACAGCAAGGGTGAGCTCACATATGTTCATCGCTCAACAAATTGTGGGGAATAATGTGCATGAGCTCACTTACAGTGGGGCTCATTTGAAGTGTAAGGCTTACTAAAGAAGATGGTTAAAGCTGAGCATTGCTTTTAAAGTTGGTCAAAATTTTATTAGCAGTTACTAAGTATAAGTAGATACCAGCCCAAATAAACAAGAGATCAAATTAATAATAACACCCACAATGCAATGCAAATGACCAATTAAGTTTAATTCCATAAGTTAATCATGTGAGTGTCCGAGCCGCTCATGACCGTGAGCACGGCTGATATACCAGTTATACACTCTGCAGAGGTTGCACATCTTTAACCACAAGTCGTGTTACCCATTTGCCAAGGGATCATGAATTCACATTCATCTCTATAGAGGAGACGAGGTAGGGTACACTACGAGGCCTTTACAAAGTTTCACTAGCTTCTGAAAACCCGCTACGGTTTCTGAGAAGGGCAATATAGGAATCCCTTGTCCGAAAAGCCATCGTAGCATGATCGACTCGAGAACCTCCCTATACACAGCTCCTCTACCGCTCTTGCCCGTTTTGGGTAAGTTAGTCCTCCAATAGCTTTTCTAAGTAGTCAGCCAAGGGCGTCCCATTCCACCCTTGTGGTAGCACTGTTTTCCTAGGTGGTTCTCCATGTTCCAATTAACTTAATGATCTTATCATGAACAATAATTAAAACAACAACAAAATTGGAACATGATCATAATATAACATTAATTTCTCAAAACCAGGTAGAGCAATAGCAAATCTACCCAATAGTTCTTCTGTTTGCAAGGTGTGGGATAAACAATGCTAGGGAAACCTATTGGGTCCCATCAAATTAACCTGAGCATCTCACATTGATTAACATAAACATTATTAGGTAAAGAAGAGTGATCAAGGGCACAACTTGCCTGTGACTTGAGATTCCTAGGTACTTCACCAAATTGGTCTTCGGATTTCTCGTGCCCTCACTGCTACGTGTAGCAATACATACAAATAAACAAGAAGTATATAAAAATAACAATACACCAAATATGAGAACAAAAACGTAAGAATATTTTACGTGCTTCTACAAGATCATAGGTTTGAAAATCACTAGAATCGGAGTTACGGTTAAAAAGATATGGTTTTCTAAGTCTTAGGTGATTAAATATTAAAAATACATTCTATGTTAATTAATATTAATCATGTCAGAAATATTATGAAGAAATAACTAATTCAACTTTAATCTTAAGTTATAACTTGCTTAGAGGTTATATTTTAGCCAAATTATAACTATAGACAAATTAACTTTGTTTATCAAGACTAATCTACTAACTATAGGTTAAACAAATATATACTTTGGAAAATATATTACATGATAAAATAAGGTTACTAAAGTGTAAGCAATATTAATACAAGTTTAACGCAACTTGAACGAATTAAATCGGAGCTAAAGCACATGAATTATAATTTTCCAAACTTTTAGGGATTTATTTAAACCTTTACAAGTAATTTTTATATTCATTTTATAAATTTCTAGGTTTCGTGGGCTATGGGTACTATTTTCTAAACACTCAAGGTCTATTTCACAAATTCCTAGGCCTAACTGACATGATCTTAGTGTAAAAAGGGATGGCGGGTTATTTTATCTAAACTCCGGGGGCCATTTTGCAAAACAGGATCAGCCGAAGTGGTATTAGCGCGATCAAGCCGTTGGATCCATCCTATGTCTCTGATTAAATCACCCTTTATAATGAAATGACATGCAACGTGGATCACTGTAACACCCTGAATTTGGGGTATAAAATTTCTTGTCTAATGCCTACCAAATTCAGGTGTTACCTCTTGCCTCTCTCTAGATTTCTCTCTGAGAGCACCTAGAGGGGGGGGGGGTGAATAGGTGATCCTGTGAAACTTTTAAAACTTAAGCCACAAAAACTTGTTAAGTGTTAGTACAATAATCACCAAGTGGCTAGAGAGGAGTCTTCAACAAAACACAATACCACAAGAGATCAAACACAGAGATGACACAGTGGTTTATCCCGTGGTTCGGCCAAGACCAACGCTTGCCTACTCCACGTTGTGGCGTCCCAACGGACGAGGGTTGCAATCAACCCCTCTCAAGCGGTCCAAAGACCAACTTGAATACCACGGTGTTTTGCTTTGCCTTTCAATATCCCGTTTGCAAGGAATCTCCACAAATTGGAGTCTCTTGCCCTTACAAGTATATGATCACAAAGAAGCACAGAGTAAGGGAGGGAAGCAACACACACAAATCCACAGCGAAATGCGCACACAAACAGCCAAGAATCGAGCTCGAATGACTATCTCAAAGTTCTCACTAGAACGGAGCTCGAATCACTTAAAATCACAAACGAATGCGCAAAGAATGAGTGAGGATGATCAAGAATGCTCTAAGGTTGCTTGGATGTCTCCTCCATGCGCCTAGGGGCCCCTTTTATAGCCCCAAGGCAGCTAGGAGCCGTTGAGAGCAAATCTGGAAGGCTATCCTTGCCTTCTGTCATCGGGTGCACCGGACAGTCCGGTGTACACCGGACACTGTCCGGTGCCCGATTTCTTTCCTTAAACAGCACTGCCGACCATTGCCGACCGTTGCAGATCTGGGAGCCGTTGGCGCACCGGACATGTCCGGTGCACACCGGACAGTCCGGTGCCGTCTTCTAGCCGTTGGCTCGGCCACGTGTCCCGCGCAGATTGCGCGGCCGACCGTTGGCCCGGCCGACTGTTGGCTCACCGGACAGTCCGGTGCACACCGGACAGTCCGGTGAATTTTAGCCGTACGTCGCCGATGAATTCTCGAGAACAGCCACTTCGCGCTGAGCCAGCCTGGCGCACCAGACACTGTCCGGGGCACACCGGACAGTCCGGTGTGCCAGACCGAGCTGAATCTTGGCTGTACACAGCCAAGTCTTTTGCACCTTTCTTCTTTTCTTCTTCTTTCTGTTTCTAACACTTAGACAAGTATATTAGTACACAAAACCAATGTACTAAGGCTTAGAAACATACCTTTACTTCATGATTTGCACTTTGTTCATCCATGGACATGAATTCACATTTAAGCACTTGTGTTGGCACTCAATCACCAAAATACTTAGAAATGGCCCAAGGGCACATTTCCCTTTCAATCTCCCCCTTTTTGGTGATTTATGCCAACACAACATAAAGCAACTAGAACGAGTGCAAACTCACTTCAAATAAAACTTAAATTTATTTTGATTCAATTTTGGCATATATGGATCATCCTTTGCCACCACTTGGTTTGTTTTTGCAAATCAAACTCAAATCTCTATCTCTAAGTCAAACACACATGTTGAAGCAAAAAGAGAGTCATTCCAAGAGAGATTGATCAAAGATGTCAAAAACTCCCCCTTTTTCCCATAATTACTACTTCTCCCCACAAGAAGCCAAAAGAGACAATAAAAGAGTTTTGACAACCAAAAGCTCTACTCTACTATTTTTCAAATTTCTCAAGTGATAGCTGATCCATTTATTGCTTTGGCCTTTATTTTCTCCCCCTTTGGCATCAAGCACCAAAACGGGATCAATCTTGGCCCTATAACCCCATTGCCTCACCAAAATCTTCAATTAAGAGCAAATGGCAATAAGAGTTCATTAGATGAACTTGGAATAGGTTACCCACTCATCGGAGTGCAGTGGAAGTCTTTCATGGTCCAAGTCCACATTTTCCCTTTCAATTCTCCTTTGAGACTAAAACAAGCAAACTCAAGCATATGGTTAGTCTCAAAGGGTCAAGTTGTAACACATCTCCCCCTAAAACTGTGCATCACTTTGCAACGGACTTGTGAGGTCCAGGGAGTGTTTGTACAACTCGAGCACCATACTAAGCAACAAAATGCAGAATGAACATGGTCAAAGGCATAAACACATGTATGCTACATTTCAATCCAAGTTCCGCGAATCTAAGATATTGAGCTCACTACGCAACCTGCAAAAGGTCTTCTCATCTAAAGGCTTGGTAAAGATATCGGCTAGCTGGTTCTCGGTGCTAACATGAAACACTTCGATATCTCCCTTTTGCTGGTGGTCTCTCAAAAAGTGATGCCGGATGTCAATGTGCTTTGTGCGGCTGTGTTCAACAGGATTTTCCGCTATTCGGATAGCACTCTCATTGTCACATAGGAGTGGGACTTTGCTCAGATTGTAGCCAAAGTCCCTGAGGGTTTGCCTCATCCAAAGTAGTTGCGCGCAACACTGTCCTGCGGCCACATACTCGGCCTCAGCGGTGGATAGGGCAACGGAGGTTTGTTTCTTAGAGTTCCATGACACCAGGGACCTTCCTAAGAATTGGCACGTCCCCGATGTACTCTTCCTATCGACCTTACATCCAGCATAGTCGGAATCTGAGTACCCAATCAAGTCAAAGTTAGACCCCTTTGGATACCAGAGCCCGAGGCAAGGCGTAGCAACCAAATATCTAAGAATTCGCTTCACTGCCACTAAGTGACACTCCTTAGGATCGGATTGAAATCTAGCACACATGCATACGCTAAGCATAATATCCGGTCTACTAGCACATAAATAAAGTAAAGACCCTATCATTGACCGGTATGCTTTTTGATCAATGGACTTACCTCCTTTATTGAGGTCGGTGTGTCCGTCGGTCCCCATCGGAGTCTTTGCGGGCTTGGCGTCCTTCATCCCAAACCGCTTCAGCAAGTCTTGTGTGTACTTTGTTTGGGAGATGAAGGTGCCATCCTTGAGTTGCTTCACTTGGAACCCAAGGAAGTAGTTCAACTCGCCCATCATCGACATCTCGAATTTTGGCGTCATCACCCTGCTAAACTCTTCACAAGACTTTTGGTTAGTAGAACCAAATATTATGTCATCGACATAAATTTGGCACACAAACAAATCACCATCACAAGTCTTAGTGAAAAGAGTTGGATCGGCTTTCCCAACCTTGAAAGCATTAGCAATTAAGAAATCTCTAAGGCATTCATACCATGCTCTTGGGGCTTGTTTAAGTCCATAGAGCGCCTTAGAGAGCTTACACACGTGGTCGGGGTACCGTTCATCCTCGAAGCCAGGGGGTTGCTCCACATACACTTCCTCCTTTATTGGCCCGTTGAGGAAAGCGCTCTTCACATCCATTTGGTACAACCTGAAAGAATGGTGAGCGGCATACGCTAGCAAGATACGAATGGATTCTAGCCTAGCCACAGGAGCAAACGTCTCCTCAAAGTCCAAACCTGCGACTTGGGCATAACCTTTTGCCACAAGTCGAGCCTTGTTCCTCGTCACCACCCCATGCTCGTCCTATTTGTTGCGGAACACCCACTTGGTTCCCACAACATTTTGCTTGGGACGAGGTACCAGTGTCCAAACTTCGTTGCGCTTGAAGTTGTTGAGTTCCTCCTGCATGGCCAATACCCAATCCAGATCTAGCAAGGCCTCCTCTACCCTGAAAGGCTCAATAGAAGAGACAAAAGAGTAATGCTCACAAAAATTAACTAATCGAGATCGAGTAGTTACTCCCTTGCTAATGTCACCCAGAATTTGGTCGACGGGATGATCCCTTTGAATCATCGCTCGAACTTGGGTTGGAGGTGCCGGTTGCGCTTCTTCCTCCATCACATGATCATCTTGTGCTCCCCCTTGATCACACGCCTCCTGTTGATGAATCTGTTCATCGTCTTGAGTTGGGGGATGCACCGTTGTTGAGGAAGAAGATTGATCTCGTTCATCTTGTTCCTGTGGCCGTACTTCTCCAATCGCCATAGTTCGTATAGCAGCCGTCGGAACATCTTCTTCATCTACATCATCACAATCAACAACTTGCTCTCTTGGAGAGCCATTAGTCTCATCAAATACAACGTCGCTAGAGACTTCAACCAAACCCGATGATTTGTTGAAGACCCTATACGCCTTTGTATTTGAATCATAACCTAATAAAAACCCTTGTACAGCTTTGGGAGCAAACTTAGAATTTCTACCCTTCTTCACTAGAATGTAGCATTTGCTCCCAAATACACGAAAGTAAGATACATTGGGTTTGTTACCGGTTAGAAGCTCGTACGAAGTCTTCTTGAGGAGGCGATGAAGGTAGACCCTGTTGATGGCGTGGCAAGCCGTGTTCACAGCTTCCGACCAAAAGCACTCGGGGGTCTTGAACTCTCCAAGCATCATCCTTGCCATATCGATCAGCGTCCTGTTCTTCCTCTCTACCACACCATTTTGCTGTGGTGTGTAGGGAGCGGAGAACTCGTGCTTGATCCCTTCCTCCTCAAGGAACTCCTCCACTTGAAGGTTCTTGAACTCAGACCCGTTGTCACTCCTTATCTTCTTCACCTTGAGCTCAAACTCATTTTGAGCTCTCCTGAGGAAGCGCTTGAGGGTCCCTTGGGTTTCAGACTTATCCTGCAAAAAGAACACCCAAGTGAAGCGGGAAAAGTCATCAACAATAACTAGACCATACTTACTTCCTCCTATGCTCAGATAGGCGACGGGTCCAAAGAGGTCCATATGCAGCAGCTCCAGAGGTCTTGACGTGGTCATCACATTCTTGCTGTGATGTGCTCCTCCCACTTGTTTACCTGCTTGACAAGCTGCACAAGGTCTATCTTTTTCGAAATAAATATTTGTTAGACCTATCACGTGTTCTCCCTTTAGAAGCTTGTGGAGGTTCTTCATCCCCACATGTGCTAAGCGGCGATGCCACAGCCAGCCCATGCAAGTCTTAGCCATTAAGCATGCATCTAGACCGGCCTCTTCTTTTGCAAAATCAACTAAGTAAAGCTTGCCGTCTAGTACACCCTTAAAAGCTAGTGAACCATCACATCTTCTAAAGACAGACACATCTACATTAGTAAAAAGACAATTATATCCCATATTGCATAGTTGACTAACAGATAGCAAATTGTAACCAAGAGACTCAACTAAAAATACATTTGATATTGAGTGCTCATTAGAAATTGCAATTTTACCTAACCCTTTTACCTTGCCTTGATTCCCATCACCGAATATAATTGAATCTTGGGAATCCTTATTTTTGACGTAGGAGGTGAACATCTTCTTCTCCCCCGTCATATGGTTTGTGCATCCGCTATCGATAATCCAGCTTGAACCCCCGGATGCATAAACCTGCAAGGCAAATTTAGGCTTGGGTCTTAGGTACCCAACTCATGTTGGGTCCTACAAGGTTAGCACATATATCCTTAGGGACCCAAATGCAAGTTTTATCTCCCTTGCATCTTGCCCCTAACTTCCTAGCAATTACCTTCTTACCCTTTCTACAAATAGCAAAGGGAGCATTGCAAGCATAATAAATGGTAGAAGGTTTGTTCACAACTTTTCTAGGAACATGAGCAAAATTTCTCCTAGGCATATGCACAACATTTCTCCTACACATATCTCTATCATGCTTATAGGAAGAACTAGAAGCAAACATGGCATGAGAATCATAAACATGTGAATCAAAATCATTATAAGCATTTCTAGTATGTCTCCTATCATGGTATAAGAAAGCATGGTTCTTTTTAGCACTACTAGCCATAGGGGCCTTCCCTTTCTCCTTGACGAAGATGGGAGCCTTATGGCTTGTTAAGTTCTTGGCCTCTCTCTTGAAGGCAAGACCATCCTCAATTGAGGGGTGTCTACCAACCGTGTAGGCATCCCTTGCAAATTTTATTTTATCAACTTCACTCTTGCTAGTCTTAAGTTGAGCATTAAGACTAGCCAATTCATCATTAAGTTTTGAAATTGAAACTAGGTGTTCACTACAAGCATTAACATCAAAATCCTTACACCTAGTGCAAATTGTAACATTTTCAACACAAGAGTTACTTGCTACTTCTAGTTTAGCGGTTAAAACATTAATTTCACCTTTTAAAGAAGAAATGGTTTCATTACAAGTAGAAAGTTCACAAGAAAGAATTCCATTTCTTTTAACTTCTAGAGCAAGTGAATTTTGTGCACTAACAAATTTATCATGCTCTTCATATAAAAGATCTTCTTGTTTTTCTAAGATTCTATCCTTTTCATTCAAGGCATCAATCAATTCATTAATCTTAGCTATCTTAGTTCTATCCAATCCCTTGAATAAACTAGAATAATCTATTTCATCCTCACTAGACTCATCATCACTAGAAGAATCATAAGTATTAGCATTACTAGTGATTACCTTCTTCTCCCTTGCCATGAGGCAAGTGTGATGCTCGTGGGGGAAGAGAGCCGATTTGTTGAAGGCAGTGGCGGCGAGTCCTTCGTCGTCGGAGTCGGACGAAGAGCAATCCGAGTCCCACTCCTTTCCAAGGTGTGCTTCACCTTTGGCCTTCTTGTAAACTTTCTTGTTCTCTCTCTTCCCGTTTTTCCCTTGCTCCTGGTCACTATCATTTTCGGGACAGTTAGCAATAAAATGACCAACCTTACCACATTTGAAGCATGAGCGCTTCCCCTTTGTCTTGGTCTTGCTTGTCTGCCCCTTGCGACCATTTAGCGCCGTCTTGAATCTCTTGATGATGAGAGCCATCTCTTCATCATTGAGCCCGACCGCCTCAACTTGCGCCACCTTGCTAGGTAGCGACTCCTTGCTCCTCGTTGCCTTTAGAGCAATGGGTTGAGGCTCGTGGAGTGGACCGTTCAACGCGTCGTCGACGTATCTTGCCTCCTTGATCATCATCCGCCCGCTCACGAATTTTCCAAGTACTTCCTCGGGCGTCATCATCGTGTACCTGGGATTCTCATGAATATTGTTCACGAGATGAGGATCAAGAACGGTAAAGGACCTGAGCATTAGGCGGACGACGTCGTGATCCGTCCAACGCGTGCTTCCGTAGCTCCTTATTTTGTTGATAAGGGTCTTGAGCCGGTTGTAAGTTTGAGTTGGCTCCTCTCCCCTTATCATGGCGAATCGTCCAAGCTCGCCCTCCACCAACTCCATCTTGGTGAGCATGGTGATGTCATTCCCCTCGTGAGAGATCTTGAGGGTGTCCCATATCTGCTTGGCATTGTCCAAGCCGCTCACCTTATTGTACTCTTCCCTGCACAAAGATGCTAAGAGAACAGTAGTAGCTTGTGCATTTCTATGAATTTGTTCATTTATAAGCATAGGGCTATCCGAGCTATCAAATTTCATTCCATTCTCCACAATCTCCCATATGCTTGGATGGAGAGAGAATAAGTGACTACGCATTTTGTGACTCCAAAATCCGTAGTCCTCCCCATCGAAGTGTGGAGGTTTGCCAAGAGGAATGGAAAGCAAATGCGAATTCGAACTATGTTGAATACGAGAATAATCAAATGAAAAGTTCGAATTGACCGTCTTTTTGTAGTCGTTGTCGTCATCCTTTTGGGAAGAAGTAGACTCATCACTATCGTCGTAGTAGATGATCTCCTTGATGCGCCTTGTCTTCTTCTTCTTCCCTTCCTTCCGTCTATGCCCCGAGCCGGAGTCGGTAGGCTTGTCGTCCTTCGGCTCGTTGACGAAGGATTCCTTCTCTTTGTCGTTGATCACGATTCCCTTCCCCTTAGGATCCATCTCTTCGGGCGGTAAGTCCCTTTGTGAAGAGAACGGCTTTGATACCAATTGAGAGCACCTAGAGGGGGGGGTGAATAGGTGATCCTGTGAAACTTTTAAACTTAAGCCACAAAAACTTGTTAAGTGTTAGTACAATAATCACCAAGTGGCTAGAGAGGAGTCTTCAACAAAACACAATACCACAAGAGATCAAACACAGAGATGACACAGTGGTTTATCCCGTGGTTCGGCCAAGACCAACGCTTGCCTACTCCACGTTGTGGCGTCCCAATGGACGAGGGTTGCAATCAACCCCTCTCAAGCGGTCCAAAGACCAACTTGAATACCACGGTGTTTTGCTTTGCCTTTCAATATCCCGTTTGCAAGGAATCTCCACAAATTGGAGTCTCTTGCCCTTACAAGTATATGATCACAAAGAAGCACAGAGTAAGGGAGGGAAGCAACACACACAAATCCACAGCGAAATGCGCACACAAACGGCCAAGAATCGAGCTCGAATGACTATCTCAAAGTTCTCACTAGAACGGAGCTCGAATCACTTAAAATCACAAACGAATGCGCAAAGAATGAGTGTGGATGATCAAGAATGCTCTAAGGTTGCTTGGATGTCTCCTCCATGCGCCTAGGGGCCCCTTTTATAGCCCCAAGGCAGCTAGGAGCCGTTGAGAGCAAATCTGGAAGGCTATCCTTGCCTTCTGTCGTCGGGTGCACCGGACAGTCCGGTGTACACCGGACACTGTCCGGTGCCCGATTTCTTTCCTTAAACAGCACTGCCGACCGTTGCCGACCGTTGCAGATCTGGGAGCCGTTGGCGCACCGGACATGTCCGGTGCACACCGGACATGTCCGGTGCACACCGGACATGTCCGGTGCACACCGGACAGTCCGGCGCCGTCTTCTAGCCGTTGGCTCGGCCACGTGTCCCGCGCAGATTGCGCGGCCGACCGTTGGCCCGGCCGACTGTTGGCTCACCGGACAGTCCGGTGAATTTTAGCCGTACGTCGCCGATGAATTCCCGAGAACAGCCACTTCGCGCTGAGCCAGCCTGGCGCACCGGACACTGTCCGGTGCACACCGGACAGTCCGGTGTGCCAGACCGAGCTGAATCTTGGCTGTACACAGCCAAGTCTTTTGCACCTTTCTTCTTTTCTTCTTCTTTCTGTTTCTAACACTTAGACAAGTATATTAGTACGCAAAACCAATGTACTAAGGCTTAGAAACATACCTTTACTTCATGATTTGCACTTTGTTCATCCATGGACATGAATTCACATTTAAGCACTTGTGTTGGCACTCAATCACCAAAATACTTAGAAATGGCCCAAGGGCACATTTCCCTTTCACTCTCTCCCTTTTAATTAGAGTTATGTCAATTAGGTGAGGGATTAACTATTTATTTATTATATCAAAACCCATGAGAGTCATGAAATGTTGCATCATGCTGAGCCTCAATTATTCTTTTGTTTGATGCACATGTTTGAAATTGTCTGAATTTGAATTTGGTTTGAATTTGATTTGAAATCCATAGAGAAAATAAAAAGAAAAGCAATTAGAAAATCCCTAGAAAAAGAAACATGGAATTCAGCCCATTAAGCCCGGTCCAGCCCAGCCAGGCCCCGCGAGCGCTCGCTCCGCCTAACAGGTGGGTCCCACCTGTCTGCGACGGCCGCGTCCGCGCCCTCTATCCCTCCCGCTGCCCGGTGGGGCCGGATTGTCGGCGCCGGTTTCCACACACACGCGCTCGCTCCCTCTCTCTGCTAGGTGGGCCCGCTCTATCAGCGCCGATCATCCATTCGTGTATGCGCCCTCGCTCTCTCACGGACCCCACATGTCAACCACATCCCCTTCCCTAACCTCCCGCCCGCGCACTCCGCCAATGACGCGCCCACGTCGTGTGTTTCCTAGCCACTCCCCCATGCGCCCGACCTCTTTCTAGAGCCCTCACTCACTCGCTCACTCCCCTCGCTCAGTTGTGCCCCCAGCAAACCCCCTCGCACCTCTCTCTCGGACCATGCGCACACCCATGGAGAACCGCCGAAGTCCATCGTCCGTTCCATGGCCACCGTCGAGTTCCTGTTGCGTCCACTGCCCCAGTGAGCTCTGTCTCCTCGCCGGCAACATGAGACACCCTCTCGTTTGCCCCCAGCCCCTCTATTTCCCTTGGTTAGCGCTCACCGGACTTCTCGCCGTGCAACCGAGTCTCTGCAGCCATCGACCATGGCCCTCACGGTGTCCTCACCATTGCTCAAGCCCTCTAGAGCCGTCTCTCGAGGAAACCAACCCGCCCATGCCCTTAATTTCCCATTTTCTACCCTGTTGTCCGCGCAATCGCTCGCCGTAGTCGATGTGCGCAGCCGTAGGGCTGCTCCGTCGCGGACCGTGCCCTCTGGTGCCTCTACGCCGGTGTCGTGCCCATAGTCGAGTTCGCCGTGTCACCTCGAACTCGCTTGAGCCCTTTCCCAGCGTCCTAGACCCTCGCCGTGCCCGCGTCCCCGCCTCTAGCGAACCTCCACCGCGGAGTCGGCCGGCGCTGCCGTGGGCAGCCCAGCAACCCATCCTGAGCTCGCCATCAGATCTCAGGCATCCATCTTAGATATGATGGCCTGGCTTCAATTAAACCCGATATAATCCCAATTGTCCGATGGAGATCTGGCCGCTCGGATCCGCCCCCTCACCCTCGCCCTACAGTTGGGCCCGGCAGGTCAGTCCGTGTCGCCCCTTGGTCGCTGACTCTCCTAGCCCACCTGTCAGCCAATGCTCACTCGCTTAGATCTAATCTTGGCTGTTGATCTGTGATCAAGCGGTCGAGATCAGCCGATATCCCTTCGCGTGGTAGTTTTTTTTAAAAGACCCTCAACTTTCTAAAAATCAACCCGTTGTCCCTAGTTTTCGCGCTCAGGCCCCTACACTTTTGCAGAAAGACCCCTGATCTTTTAAATTATCGCAGAATCGGACCTAGATTTGTATTTTGAACTCCAAAACTTGTTTTTTCATATCTTTTGCATATGAACCCCAAATTGAGTGATTCAAATTGCAAAATGTTCATAAGATTATTCTCTATCTGTTTAAATTATAATCATTCACTATCGACAAATGCTAATTTTATGCCTAGAATATAGGTTAGTGTAAGTGATGATTTATTTATTAAAAGAAAACCATAATGGTAATTAGATGGTTAACTTTGTGAAAGTAATAATATGTAAAGTATGAACCCATCCCTAGTATAATTTTTATGTCTCATTAAGATAAATGAAATTAAGTTATGTAATCTATTGAGATAAGTAATACTTGAAGAACCACAAAACTCTATGTGTATTAGTCCACCTCAGACCCTAGACTTCGCTTTTGAGTTTGTTACATTCTTTTGAATTATTGTTCACTTGATTGTACATGTTTGGTGTATTGTTTCTTTGTCATTATCCAAATGTGTTGAATGCATGATCGATTTGCGTAGATAACGAGTAGCCCATGGTTCCTGAGTGTGTTACTGAAGATCTTCCTAAGCAACAACCTGGTGAAGGTAAGTGTCCTCTGACCCATTATGTCCTACTTACTTTATAATTCACTATCCCGCATTACTTAATTGAAACCTAAGGATTGACTAGTCTGTATTTATCTTGTCCTTGATTACCTTTTGGGTTATTATGGTTAGCTTCATGCTATTGCTTCACTGTAATCAACGAACATGATGCAGATATTTATGATACAACATTGTTATTATGATTATGATTATGTTCTTATGGCACTTAAGGGGACTCAGGCTGTTTTCCTAAGTACCTCTTTGTAAGGACTTGTTCGTTGAGAGACCACCCGGGATAACCGTGAAACCATTAGGGTGGAATGGGACACCCTTAGCTGAATTATTAGATTAACCTGGGGTGTAGTTGGCTTTGTCGGCAATGGGGGCCGGGGCATAGTGCTCGCTCTACTAAGGGTGGGTGTCGAGGTTCATTCGATTTGGTTTTGTTAGTCACCCACCTTAGGGAGGAGTACTGTGTTTGTACGACTGGTGAAACCTAATGAGCAACTATGCACCAGGGGAGTCTTTGTAAAGGCTACATAGTGAAACCTTGCCGACTCACCTTGGTAGTGTTTGAGGGTTTGATTGACCCGAGGCAAAAGGGATCACGACTCGTGGGTAAAGAGTGCAACTTTTGCAGAATGTTAGAAACTGGTATATCAGCCATGCTCATGGTTAAGAGCAGCCTTGGGATCCTCTTTGATAAGAAGAATTCTAGATACTTTATGATGATGATTAATATTGATGGTTATAGCTCTAATCTCTGGTATTTCCTCTTAGAGGGAGTACATTTGGGTAATAACTGGGTTTACTACTAAAACTTGGCTTACTACTAGTAATAAATATTTGACCAACTAAAAGCAACTGCTTTAACCTTAACTTCACATACAACTAGTCCATTTTAGCCAAACGAGACATTTGCTAAGTACGTTGATGTGTACTCACCCTTGCTTGAAAAACCACCCACCCCAGGTTGTCCCCATTGCAATCAGTACTAAGGAGGCGATGCAGGCAACATGGAGGACTTTGAAGAGTTTCAGGACTATGACGAGTTCTAGTTGTGTTAGTGACAAACCCCAGTCAACTGCCTGTGAAGGCCTTATCTACTACGTTTTGTATTCTGCACTTTGATCACGTTAAATGACTATGTTATGTTAATGACTCTATGGATGTCTTGGACACCTTGATGTACTAAAGTACCTTTTCCGCTATTATTTTGAGCAATGTGTGATGATGTCCAATTGTGTAATCGCTGTGTACGTGAGCTTTTGAACCTGGCACGTACATGGTTCGCATTCGGTTTGCCTTCTAGAACTGAGTGTGACAATCATAGGATCACAGATCAGCGACCAATAAACTGCCACGTACTGACCTACCCTGTCACACCTGGATTTCGGGGCACCAAAACCCGGGCGCGAACATAATCACCAGGTGTGCTGGGACCAAGTCTCACACATATGATGAATCATGGCACAGGATCGAATGTCACATCTTTACTATATAACAGGAGTTCTATACAAAATAAATAATTACATTATAAGGAGACAACGGTCCAGCAACCCAAAGTTGACTGGGAGACGACGACCTAGACCTCTCACGAACTCATCGCAGCATCCTCCAAGCGCCTCATCCTGTGGTACCTGTTCTTGACCTGTGGGGTGTGTGAGACAGCAAGAGTGAGCTCACATACGTTCATCGCTCAACAAGTTGTGAGGAATAATGTGCATGAACTCGCCAAAGGTGGGAGCTCACGTGAAGTGTAAGGCTTACCAAAGAAGATGGTTAGAGCTGAGCATTGCTTTTAAAGTTAGTCAAAATTTTATTAGCAGTTACTAGGTATAAGTAAATACCAAACCCAATTAAGTAGTAGAACAAAAGTAACAACTTCACCTGCGATGCAATGCATATGACAAATTGAATTTAGTTCCATCATTTAATCATGTGAGGGTCCGAGCCGCTCATGACCGTGAGCACGGCTAGTATACTAGTTTTACACTCTGCAGAGGTTGCGCATCTTTACCCACAAGTCGTGTATCCCATGTCGCCAGGGTTTGCAAGGCCCTTAGACACTACCGAGGTGAATGGCTAGGGATCCACTACGAGGCCTTTACAAAGTTCCACTAGCTTCCGAAAACCCGCTACAGTTTATAGGAAGTTCCAATGCAGGAATCCCTTGCAGGACCGCCATCGCAGCAAAATCCTCCCGAGGGCCTCCCTACACTGACCACTCCCCTACTGCCCTTGCCCCTTTCGGGTAAGGTAGTCTTCCACTAGCTTTCCTAATTAATCAGCCAAGGGGTCCCATTCCTCCCTTGTGGTAGCACTGTTTTCCCGGGTGGTTCTCCATGTTCCAATTAACATAATGATCTTAACATGAACAGTAAATCACAACTGACAATAAAAGTATAATCATGAATAGTAATGTGTATCTCTATACCCAAAACCACATAAAGCGATAGCAAGTACTACCCAAAGATTCAGTGGTGAACAAGGTATAAAGATAGTCAAACTAGGGTAACCTATTGGGTCCCATCAAAATTAACCTATGCAGATCATTATGATTAATTAGAACATGAGTGGGTAAAAAGAAGTGATCAAGGGCACAACTTGCCTGGGCCTTGAGAATCCAGGTACCAACTTGCTCTTCAGATGACACGTGACCTCGCTCTAGTCGTAGCAATACAAACAAACATTGTATAGGCAAAATTAACATTACACCAAACATAAGTACAAACTGAATAATAATAATCTACGCGTTGCTACGAGATCGTAGGAACAAGAATCACTAAATTTGGAGTTATAGTTATTTAGTTATGAATTTCTGAAGTTATTAAGCACCTAGAACAAAGTAATTCAAATGAACAATTTTGCTTCAAGTTTCATGGCTAAACAGTGTTACTAGTTGATATACAATATTAAAATAAAATTATTGCAACTGGAATGACTCAATTTGGAGTTAAAATGAATTAAATATGAATTATACAAGTTTTAAGATTTATTTTTATACTAAAAATCAATTTCTAATATTAATTATCTAGTTTCTCTGTTATCTGGACTGCGCGCCAAATCCTAGAAAAGTCAGGGGCCTCAGCGCAAGAAACCCGAGACTCAGAGTACAGTAGCGAGGGACGGCGGGTTCTATTTCAACTAAACGCAGGGGCTCTTTTGGAAGACGGCCAGACCGAAGGGGTATGGATGAGTATCTACCGTCCGATCAGAGATGGACGCCCCGATTAAATCGAGTACCACCCCGAACCGGTACGCGCTGGTGGCCGCCCGATCCGAGATCTACGGATCGGATTTAAAATACCCAAGGTGTCTTCGAATACGCCCGATCCCCATCCAACGGTCCGGATCAATTCATCGAAGCGGTATGCGTTGTTTCTAATCTCAGCCGTTCATCGCCAAACCGACGGCGGCAGAGTTCTCCCCCCCATCCCGACGAGAGAGCGCGGCGGCGCTTTCCATCCGTGGCGGCGCCATCACCGGACCCCGCGCGCTCAACGATCCCTAAGGCTATTCTTCGATCCGAGCAATGCTTCGCGAAGGGGACAACAGTACGAGGCAATGGGGAGTAAGCTCACTGAGATTGGCGGTCGGAACAAAGCTAGCCACGACGAGGGGCGGATTCACGGTGGCGAAGTGCTCCGGTGAGCAATTCGTGATCACCCGGGGACTTGCTTCGCCCGGGAGGACCCAGGCCAGCTTCAGCCGTCGCCCGCGATCACCCCAACGCCCAGCGACGGTCGATTCGTTGCCCCAGTACGCTCCGAGCTGGCGGCGGCTGTGGAGGTCACCCTCGACGGGATCTAGCAGGCGATGGCTGATGAGGGGGAAAGGGAAGGTTCGGTCCTCTTTATAATCTGCTGCGAGAGGATTTCGGCCGGGTTGTTGGAACGGCCAGCTAGATTCCGCGCGGATTCCCCGGCGGCGTTCATGGCGTTCCGTTGAGCACCGCGGGAGGTGGAGAAGACGATTTGACGAGGCGGTCCCGCGTGTCATCGGTAGGGCGAAGGACTAGAGAGGCTGACAGGTCAGACCCACGCATCAGTGACCAAGGCGAACGCGGCTTTGAATTTGTGAGTATGGCTTGAGGGGCCCGCTGGTCAGTTGCAGTGGGGGGGGGGGGGGTTGCGCCTGCGGGAGCGAAGTTGGGCCGCGTGCAGGAGAAGGAAAGGAGGTGGGCCGAGCAGGGATGGTTTCGGCCCAGGAGCGTTTTTCCATTTTTGTTTTCTTTTTCTTTTATAATTTCTGTTTTATTTCCAAATCAAAACTCAAACTAAATTCAAATTATGGTTTTTAATTTCCAGATTTCAAGCACCAAGTCAAATTCTAATTATTCTATTACTTGCACTGAAATTATTTATTTATTATTCTCTATATTGTGTAAATATGGAAGAAAAGAATAACTTTATTAAAATTTCCTTTCTCCCCCATGTTTTATATTTTTCTTTTGAAGTCAATTTAAATTATGTTTCCTTGATTCAAATAAGATGCATCTCATAACATCAGCATGGGGTGCACATTTCTTTATTTATTTATTTGTTATTTGCATAATTTAATGTCATTAGTTGAGTATGTAAAGAAAATAAAAAAAAATCAATGGATCCCCAAAACACCCACTTATCTATTTATCTATTTATTTTATTATCATTATTTTCCTTATACCAATTTTGGGCTTTACAAATCCTACCCCCCTTAAAAATAATCTCGTCCCCGAGATTAGTAATAAAAGGGATGTATGCTCATATTGTTCTCGGAACATATGCACAAACAAAGAAATCTCGGCATGATGCATAATCCTTTAACAAAACATAGGTTTAATAGACCTTACTATTATCACTAAAATAGTAATAATACTAACTAATAGCTAAACTAATATTTAGGTCTTACAAATAGTAAAATATATATATATATCTATATCTATGTTTATCTCTATTCTTGTTGCTCGTTGACTTCTTCACGACTACTTCATCCTCAACTGGCTCTTCTTCATGAATTTCAAGTTCACCGGGTTCAGCTTCTACTTCTGCATGATGGGCATGTCCCCGGTTTATAGATAGGGGCTGACTCTTTCCTGCCGAGGCTTGTCCTTGCTTCATCGGAGCCGGTGTAGTGTAGGCAGCTCTGTTGGGACAGTAGTTGGCGTAGTGTCCCGGTTGTCCACACTTGAAGCATGCCCTGTTGGCGGTTGTGTTAGGAGCAACGGGTCCTGCTGGGGTGCTTGCTTTTGAAGGAGCAGTTGGTGCTTGTTGAGTTTGTTGTCCAGAACTGCCACTAGCTGGTGTACTTGGAGTGGTAGTATAGCGAGGACGGGAACTACTTCCAGCCTGCCCGTGGTTGACAGCCTTTCTTTTCTCTCCAAATATACTCCTCTTGTTTTCTACAGCAATAGCTTTGTCAAGTAGCCTTTGGAAGGATGGGAATGTGTGCGATACCAGTTGATATTGCAAGGGTCCAATCAAACCGTCCAGGAAAAGCTCCTGCTTTTGCTCATCATCCTCTACATCTCTAGGAGCATATCGAGATAACTGGATGAATTTGTCCCTATATTCACTCACGGACATACTTCCTTGCTTGAGGGATAGAAACTCCTTCCTCTTAATCTTCATGAGTCCAGCAGGAATATGGTAATTTCTGAATTGTGTGGAGAATTCTGCCCAGGTAATTGTATCGACAGCAACATGAGCAGCGCAGTACGTATCCCACCAATCCGCAGCAGGACCAGCAAGACGACCTGATGCGTAGAGTACCTTCTCTCGGTCCGAGCACTATGCTATGTTGAGCATCTTCTCTATAGACTTTAGCCAGTCATCTGCTTGCAGCGGATCTGCGGAGTTGGAGAAGGTTGGTGGTTTGTGGCTCATGAATTCTCGGTGCTTATCTCGGGGTGGAACTGGTGGTGGAGGTGGAGGCAATGGTACTTGTTGTTGTTGCTGCTGTTGTTGAAGTTGTTGCTGCAGCTGTTGTTGTTGTACCCGTCTCTCCTGGCGTATCTCTTCCCGTTCTTGGCGCATTTCCCGACGTGCATCCTCTCTTTCCTGGTGCATTTCTTGGCGTTCTTGCTGCATTTGGGTGCGCATATCTGCCATGGTGTCAACCATTTGCTGCATCATCCTCATTTGAGCTGCAATTAGTGGATCGACTCCGCCTGGTGGGGGATTAGGAGGATTCATCTCTGCTGGCTGTGGTTGGGGTTGTCGATATATCCACCGAGTGTGTCGATTAGCAGGTAAATCAATTCCACCACCCCGCCTGGTATTGACCATCTAAGTTAGAAGCATATGGTAAGATAGCTTTGCAAGGGAATCATTTAGTAGACAGAATGAATAAGCTAATGGTTGGTTATGTACTAAAACTTTCTTTGGCAGGGCTGGGCCAGATATTCTATGTCAAGACTAGGGTAATTAGTTGTACGAGGTGAATGTCCAAAGGTAAGATAGAATATGTCAAAATGAGATAGATACGGAATACTATATATATATATATATATATATTTTCTAAGGGGATAATCTAGATTGTCTAGTTATCTTACAAATGCTATCCTTTATGCCTAGATGTATATGCAGATGTAATTGTGGACATTGATCCACAACCCATCACACTCAAACAAAGATCCAAATCAGACATATATCATAAGAGCAAACATTCAAATACATAGACACTTACAAAAATAGTTTTGTTTTTGTTCCTAGGATTAGGTCTCCTATTCCTAAAGGTCACTTCAGTCACAGGATTTCAAAGTGTAAAAATCCACATTTGTCTTTTAGAAAGAAAAGATAAGAATAATCAGAGTAAAGCGGAAATAGACGAGAAAAGATTAAGGTGAGTTTAGAAAAGAATCAGAGTAAGGTAAGTAAAGAATGGTTGTCTGGTTCTACCTAGGCTTCGTCCTACAGTCAACATTCCTCTGATACCACTTCTGTCACACCCGGATTTCGGGGCACCAAAACCCGGGCGCGAACATAATCACCAGGTGTGCTGGGACCAAGTCTCACACATATGATGAATCATGGCACAGGATCGAATGTCACATCTTTACTATATAACAGGAGTTCTATACAAAATAAATAATTACATTATAAGGAGACAACGGTCCAGCAACCCAAAGTTGACTGGGAGACGACGACCTAGACCTCTCACGAACTCATCGCAGCATCCTCCAAGCGCCTCATCCTGTGGTACCTGTTCTTGACCTGTGGGGTGTGTGAGACAGCAAGAGTGAGCTCACATACGTTCATCGCTCAACAAGTTGTGGGGAATAATGTGCATGAACTCGCCAAAGGTGGGAGCTCACGTGAAGTGTAAGGCTTACCAAAGAAGATGGTTAGAGCTGAGCATTGCTTTTAAAGTTAGTCAAAATTTTATTAGCAGTTACTAGGTATAAGTAAATACCAAACCCAATTAAGTAGTAGAACAAAAGTAACAACTTCACCTGCGATGCAATGCATATGACAAATTGAATTTAGTTCCATCATTTAATCATGTGAGGGTCCGAGCCGCTCATGACCGTGAGCACGGCTAGTATACTAGTTTTACACTCTGCAGAGGTTGCGCATCTTTACCCACAAGTCGTGTATCCCATGTCGCCAGGGTTTGCAAGGCCCTTAGACACTACCGAGGTGAATGGCTAGGGATCCACTACGAGGCCTTTACAAAGTTCCACTAGCTTCCGAAAACCCGCTACAGTTTATAGGAAGTTCCAATGCAGGAATCCCTTGCAGGACCGCCATCGCAGCAAAATCCTCCCGAGGGCCTCCCTACACTGACCACTCCCCTACTGCCCTTGCCCCTTTCGGGTAAGGTAGTCTTCCACTAGCTTTCCTAATTAATCAGCCAAGGGGTCCCATTCCTCCCTTATGGTAGCACTGTTTTCCCGGGTGGTTCTCCATGTTCCAATTAACATAATGATCTTAACATGAACAGTAAATCACAACTGACAATAAAAGTATAATCATGAATAGTAATGTGTATCTCTATACCCAAAACCACATAAAGCGATAGCAAGTACTACCCAAAGATTCAGTGGTGAACAAGGTATAAAGATAGTCAAACTAGGGTAACCTATTGGGTCCCATCAAAATTAACCTATGCAGATCATTATGATTAATTAGAACATGAGTGGGTAAAAAGAAGTGATCAAGGGCACAACTTGCCTGGGCCTTGAGAATCCAGGTACCAACTTGCTCTTCAGATGACACGTGACCTCGCTCTAGTCGTAGCAATACAAACAAACATTGTATAGGCAAAATTAACATTACACCAAACATAAGTACAAACTGAATAATAATAATCTACGCGTTGCTACGAGATCGTAGGAACAAGAATCACTAAATTTGGAGTTATAGTTATTTAGTTATGAATTTCTGAAGTTATTAAGCACCTAGAACAAAGTAATTCAAATGAACAATTTTGCTTCAAGTTTCATGGCTAAACAGTGTTACTAGTTGATATACAATATTAAAATAAAATTATTGCAACTGGAATGACTCAATTTGGAGTTAAAATGAATTAAATATGAATTATACAAGTTTTAAGATTTATTTTTATACTAAAAATCAATTTCTAATATTAATTATCTAGTTTCTCTGTTATCTGGACTGCGCGCCAAATCCTGGAAAAGTCAGGGGCCTCAGCGCAAGAAACCCGAGACTCAGAGTACAGTAGCGAGGGACGGCGGGTTCTATTTCAACTAAACGCAAGGGCTCTTTTGGAAGACGGCCAGACCGAAGGGGTATGGATGAGTATCTACCGTCCGATCAGAGATGGACGCCCCGATTAAATCGAGTACCACCCCGAACCGGTACGCGCTGGTGGCCGCCCGATCCGAGATCTACGGATCGGATTTAAAATACCCAAGGTGTCTTCGAATACGCCCGATCCCCATCCAACGGTCCGGATCAATTCATCGAAGCGGTATGCGTTGTTTCTAATCTCAGCCGTTCATCGCCAAACCGACGGCGGCAGAGTTCTCCCCCCCATCCCGACGAGAGAGCGCGGCGGCGCTATCCATCCGTGGCGGCGCCATCACCGGACCCCGCGCGCTCAACGATCCCTAAGGCTATTCTTCGATCCGAGCAATGCTTCGCGAAGGGGACAACAGTACGAGGCAATGGGGAGTAAGCTCACCGAGATTGGCGGTCGGAACAAAGCTAGCCACGATGAGGGGCGGATTCACGGTGGCGAAGTGCTCCGGTGAGCAATTCGTGATCACCCGGGGACTTGCTTCGCCCGGGAGGACCCAGGCCAGCTTCAGCCGTCGCCCGCGATCACCCCAACGCCCAGCGACGGTCGATTCGTTGCCCCAGTACGCTCCGAGCTGGCGGCGGCTGTGGAGGTCACCCTCGACGGGATCTGGCAGGCGATGGCTGATGAGGGGGAAAGGGAAGGTTCGGTCCTCTTTATAATCTGCTGCGAGAGGATTTCGGCCGGGTTGTTGGAACGGCCAGCTAGATTCCGCGCGGATTCCCCGGCGGCGTTCACGGCGTTCTGTTGAGCACCGCGGGAGGTGGAGAAGACGATCTGACGAGGCGGTCCCGCGTGTCATCGGTAGGGCGAAGGACTAGAGAGGCTGACAGGTCAGACCCACGCATCAGTGACCAAGGCGAACGCGGCTTTGAATTTGTGAGTATGGCTCGAGGGGCCCGCTGGTCAGTTGCAGTGGGGGGGGGGGGGTTGCGCCTGCGGGAGCGAAGTTGGGCCGCGCGCAGGAGAAGGAAAGGAGGTGGGCCGAGCAGGGATGGTTTCGGCCCAGGAGCGTTTTTCCATTTTTGTTTTCTTTTTCTTTTATAATTTCTGTTTTATTTCCAAATCAAAACTCAAACTAAATTCAAATTATGGTTTTTAATTTCCAGATTTCAAGCACCAAGTCAAATTCTAATTATTCTATTACTTACACTGAAATTATTTATTTATTATTCTCTATATTGTGTAAATATGGAAGAAAAGAATAACTTTATTAAAATTTCCTTTCTCCCCCATGTTTTATATTTTTCTTTTGAAGTCAATTTAAATTATGTTTCCTTGATTCAAATAAGATGCATCTCATAACATCAGCATGGGGTGCACATTTCTTTATTTATTTATTTGTTATTTGCATAATTTAATGTCATTAGTTGAGTATGTAAAGAAAATAAAAAAAAATCAATGGATCCCCAAAACACCCACTTATCTATTTATCTATTTATTTTATTATCATTATTTTCCTTATACCAATTTTGGGCTTTACATACCCTCATCCCTCCGATATCTGATCAATGGATAAGATTTAAAATGGTGAAAGGCTGTCCTCCGTCCTGATCCAGGCCGTCCAACGCTGATCCGACAACCACCACCTCTCCTCTTTCCTCCGACAGAGACAGGCGGCGACATGCTCTCCCTCACCTTGCGGCGGTGCCATCACCGGCTTGACCCCATCCCGGATTCCGTGCTCAGAACTCCACACCGAGACGTTCTACATGGCCTATAGGTTCCTGCGAATTCATAGGGTGAACCCTTACCGACGGAAGTGGCGCAGGGTCGGCGATCCCCGATGTGGTGCCGATGACGGTGAGATATAATCTCCGATGAAGAATTGAGGGTACTCCAAGCATCCCCTACTCCCCTAGACTTGATGAAGCCATAGGCACCCACCAAACGACCTAGCACTTCCCTAGGGATACACGCCAAGGTCCTGACGATGGCTCTCCGTGAGTTCGATGGTGGTGGCCACAGAGCTCCTTTCGATGCTGCAATGGTTCCCGTCTCCCTGTTCGGTTTTTGATGTAGACTGCACACGGTGGCAGTTGTGGCCGAGGAGAGGATCTAGCGGCCCTAAGCTATATAGGCCGGGGGATGGAGCCCAGCCAGGGGATTCGCAACGGAGCACTGGTACGACCTGTTACCGCGGCATAGATCATGTCGGTTTGTTAACAAAGGGAGGAGAATGATCTGACGAGATAGGGCCACAGTACAGAGACTGCGTGAGGCGGCCGAGTGAAGGAGCTATCGAGCGAGGCCTGGTGTCGGTGACTGTGTGCATGTGTGATGAGGCTGGCCGAGCCGCTGATGGCATGGGCCCAAGTGTAGGATTATGGGGAGGCTACGCTAGCGAAAAACAAAATTTTCGATCTCATAAAATCAAAAACTACTGAGGTTATAGGTCATGGAATTACCACTAGACGCGCAGGGCAGCGGAAGATGTCTCGATGTAGACGAACGCGTCGAGCAGTGCCGTGTAGATGCCGGAGTCCATCACGTCCTCGCGTGGTTTGTCCTAGTGCTCCAGATGCAGCACCTCCGACGTATCCACACGTACAGGGAGGAAGTGCCGCGTACCGAATTGCTAGGTTCGCGACGGCGGCTGCGCGAATGCGAGAGGTGAGCGGCTGCTGGTTTGCTGGTGGCGAATTAGGGTTAACCTAACCATGCCCTGACCCTCGTTATATAGGCGTTATGATGGGCTTCTGACTCCGAGGCCCATCAGTAACCTTAAAGCCCAGTCTAATTTCGGATCTCTTCCGAATTAGGTTTCCTTCCCTTTAAGTGTGTGACCCTATAGGTTCATGTACAAATAGACATGGCCCGAGTACTCTTACTTGGCCCAATAATTGACAGCGGCCTCTAGCAAAACATGTCAACTCCTATACGCACGTAAAGATCATATCAGACGAACCATTTCAACATTACATATATGTTGTTCCCTTTGTCTCACGATATTTGGTCTGGCTCTAAGCTGACATCTCTTTCTCGATACTGTGGGTTGGAATCCTTTCAATGGTTAACTCTTAACCCTAGCACGGCCATGCATTTCTTGATCCAATCACTCGACGGGCCCAAAGATATTTCTCTCAAGAAGAGAGGGACAAATTCCATCTTGACTGACCATGCCTCACAACATGCTTCCTGACAAACCCAAAACTACCTTTATAACTACCCAATTATGGAGTAGCGTTTGATAGTCCCTAAGTAGGTCAATTCGCATCTTGAGAACATGCGGCAATCTTAGGTTTAAGGACATAGTATATATGTTGCAAAAAGAGAACTATATTACAATATCTCACATTGGGTCGGTCCAGCCTCATGTCATACATGCGCCCACATTATTAGTTCGACATTTCCATGTCCATGACTTGTGAAATGTAGTCATCAACTAATATATGTGCTAGTCATTGACTCTCACTAGGGAAATCATTTAGAATAACCATACAAGTAAAGAATCTCACAAACAATTCACATGATTGCTAATCAATACAAGGTGCCTTTCATGGATATTCAATTAAGCAATATATATCATGGATACAAAGAAATATTCTCATCTCCATGATTATCTCTAGGGCATATTTCTAACACCAAGTGCCAGTGGTAGTGAGGACCTGACACGGTACATGGGCTGGCAGCGTGGAAGTGGCGTTGGGCCATACCGCATTCGGCCTAGGCCGAGGTAAGTCTTCTTTTCTTTATCTGTTTTTGTTTTATTATTCCTTCCCCAATTTAGATTCAAATGAAGATTAAATTTCAAATTCAAAATAGAGTGCACACTCAAAATTCCAACATGAAGTGCAAAGTCATCTAATTTATTTATGGATTTATTCCCCTAAGATAAATGATTTTAAATGGACACACAAGATTATGTATTTTAAGAAATAAATTCATTTCCTTAAGAGAATAATTAGAAATATATGATTTGCCAAATAAATAACCAAACTCATGTGACTACCCTTTCATATGAATTTTTGTGAACCTGTTTATTTTAGGAGAGGGACTTCAATGGTAAAGAAATTTCTTATTAAAAGATATTTTTCTTCAAAATTTTATGAAGTACATAGAATAAGATTTTGAGGTGTTACGGGTAGTCCCTCTAGACAGAGGCAAATGGCTCAATACAACTAGCCAGAACTCCCTGTGAAACAGTACTCAGAACCTCATAGAAGGCATGCATCCTCAACAAGATGTGTGTGTGAGTGAAAATGTCCCCCTTGAACTGTATTCTCCGCCTTGTTGATAATTGCACTCAACAAGCAATCAAATAGGGATATGAAAGAAGCATGAATGGCTCGGCTAGATGGAATAACCAAGCTAGAACAGAAAAAACTAGAACAGGTATAAATAAAAAATCTTAGTTAAGAGGGGTCATGTAAAGAACAGGTTCCAAATCACGATCAATTCCCTTTTCAAAGCCTGCAACAGCAACTCGGGTTCTTCCTTCATGCCACAAATGGCCCACAAAAAAGAAGAATCCTAGAACAAAATGGGAGGTCGCTAACCAGCTTCTAGGAGAGACATAAATAACAAACTCCCCTAAGATATGCATGAAAGCAGCATCAGGTGCAGAAAATGCAGGAGCTTCAGGAGTATAGCCATCATAGTGTAAAAATGCTCTAAGTGGTGTTGTGTGTTGTGTGCATCAATATGTGCATGTGCTAAAAGATGCTCAAATGGATCATATGCACAAGACATGTAAAGATGAAACATTTGAACCAGTTTTAAGCAAGTAGAAAAGGAGGATCACCACTAAGACATCATTGGACATATGTAAGAAGGAAATCAACCAAGTGCTAGTCACTCATTAAGACAGAAATAGAATTAAGCTTGAATTTTATCATATTATAGGAATTTGCAGTGGATCACAAGTTACATTGAAAAGCATGTGAGTGCGAGAGGTTGTAAGCATTGTCAAGTCTTATTTTTTTAATCAGTTGTAGTCTTTGTAGAAATGTGTAACACCCTGAATTTGGGGATACAAAATTTCTTTCTAAATATCTACCAAATTCAGGTGTTACTATTGTCTCCCTCTAGTCTCTCTCTCTTTCTTTTGGCTAGAATTAAGTTAATTAGGAGAGGGATTAATTATTTATTTTGTCAAAACAATGTGAGTCATGAAATGTTGCATCATGCTGAGCTTAAAATATTCTTTGAATTGTTGCACATGTTTGAATTGGTTTCAATTTGAATATTGGTTTGAATTTGAATTGAAAACCCTAGAGAAAAAAGAAAAGCATTTAGAAAATCCCTGGAAAAAGAAAAAATCTAATTCAGCTGGGTCGGCCCAGCTCGGCCTAGCCAGGCCGCGCATGCGCCCGCGTCGCCTGATAGGTGGACCCCACCTGCCAGTGACCGCCCGCGTCCACACACGCGCGCTCTCTCCCTCTCCCTCCCTCCCGCTGCCCGGTGGGCCAGGCCTGTTGGCCCCAAACCGTCCGCGCTCGTGACCGCTGTTGCTCGCTGCTCGGTGGGACCTTCCTGTCAGTGTTGACCGCCCGTTTGCCGCTCACCCTCGCTGGTCCGCGGACCCCGCCTGTCATCCACTCCCCTCTTCCCTAACCTCCCGCTCGTGCTCTCCGTCGTGGACGCGCCCACGACCACGCGTTTTCTAGCCATGACCCCCATGCCCGAGCCCTTTTCTGTAGCCCACGCCCACTCACTCACTCCCCTCGCTCAGTTGCGCCCTCAGCCGAGCACCTCGCCCTCTCTCTCTCGCTCTGTGCGTGTGCCCGTGGAACTTCATCGTTCTGTGACCGCCGTCGAGCGTCCGTCGCGTCCGTTGCCTCGGTGAGCTTTGCCCCTTCGCCCGCAACCCGGGACACCCTCTGGTTTGCCCCCAACCTCTCTAATTCGCCCGGTCCGTGCTCACAGGCGTTTTTCTCGTGCAGCCGAAGCCCGCCGCCGTTGACTCGTGGCATCTTTGCATCCACTCCATTGCCCCGGTGCTATAGAGTTTCCTCTTGAGGTGAGCAACCTCCCCGTGCCCCTATTTCTCCGTTTGTTGCCCTGGTTTTCGCGCTATTGCTCGCCGGAGCAAGTTCGCGCTTCCATTGGGCCGCTCCACCATGGTCTGTGCCCTCTGGTACCTCTGCGCCGGTGTCGTGCCCATGGTTGAGTCCGCTGTGTCGCCCCGATCCCGCCGGATCCCTTTCCCAGTGCCCTAGTCCCTCGTCGTGGCCATGCGCTTGCCTTCGGTGAAACTTCGCCGTGGAGTCGGGCGACGCCGCTGTGAACCGGTCAGCAACCCAGCCCGAGCTCGCCATCAGATCTCAAGCATCCATCTAGGATCTAACGGCTTGGCTTTTATTTAACCCGACCCAACCTCAACTGTCCGATTCAGATCCAGCTGCTCGGATTTGCCCCCCTTCACCTGCGCCGTGCCGCTGGGCCTAGCCCGTTAGACCTATCTCAGGTTGCTGACACCCTGAGCCCACTTGTTAGTGCTCGCCGCTCGTCCGCTCGCGCGCGCTCGTTCGCGGGATCTGATCTCGGCCGTTCGTTCGCGATTGTACGGTCGAGGTCGCCCAATACCCCTTTTCATGTAAATTTGCTAAAGGAACCCCCGGCTTTGTAGTTATCAACCTGCCATCCTTTGGGTTTTGTGCGCAGGCCCCTGGATTCTTATAAACAGACCCCCAACCTTTTTAATAATCACATATTTGGACCTAATTTGGTATTTCAAACTTCAAAACTTGTTTATTTCATATCTTTTTCTTATGAACTCCAAATTTAGTGATTCAGATTGCAAAATGTTCATAGAATTATTCTCTGTTCAAATAAATTATGTTCATCCTCTGTCTGTGCATCCTAATTTTATGCCTAGGCTATAGGTTAGTTTATGTGATAATTTATTTGATTAATAAGATAAAATAAAAAGGAAAACCCTAGTGGTAAATGTATATTTAATCTTGTGAGATTAATAATATGTAGTATATGAATTTATCCCTAGTTTAACTTTTATGTCTCATTAAAATGAGTAGAATCAGATTATGTAATCATGGAGATAGACAACACTTAGAGAATAACAAACTACTAAATGTGATTACTTCACCCTATACCCTTGTCGGTGTCTAGTGTCCGACCGCACACCCAGGGGTACCCTCGTGGTGCTTTTGGGTAGGACGATGTTGTTTATCGTAGCTCGATGGTTCGTGCCGGAAGCATGAGGTAGAGAGAGAGTCAGGCGATTTTCTACAGGTTCAGGCCGCTTTGAGAGGCGTAATACCCTACTTCCTGGGGTGGCTTTGTACGTGCGATGTGTTCACAAGTGGTGTTTCCCAAATGGAGATGTGCTAATGAGATGAAAATGGTGGGGTCTCCCTTAGGCCTTATATGCATGACCGTGGGGCACTCCCTACGCACACGCTGATCACACTCTTCCGGCTTATCTCCTAGCAAATAGTGAACTAACTTAGCTTATCTTAAGGAAAACACGACAGCTTCATCCCGATCTACCTTCGGCGTTTGAGGGCGTCGGGCGCGGGAAAAACGAACGGCTCCCTTAATATTATGCATAATTTGCGGATGATCCGGGCACGAGCCCATTGCCTTCTTAGGTCAGCCCATTTCAGTTGTAGTCTTTGTCTGGCCCACGATGAGATGACCTTGTGGGGCGACTGGTCTATGGCCCCACGTAAGGGTTTTTGCCTTCTAGTGGACCCAGGGGATATCAGTCCCCCACAAGCCCCCAATCTTTGAGTTGATTTTAAAATAATCGACTCAAAGGTGCCTAGTCCTGCTTGTGGGTTCGTTGTATGGCCTGATTTTTTGTACTGCTATTGGGTGCACCGAAGGTGCACCCATTGGGTGTAGCCCCCAAGCTTTGAGTGGATTTTAGAAGTAATCCATAAAAGGTCTTCATCTTAATGCTTTTGAAATCAGCATTTTGGCCCCAAGGTATTGTGAATCTATTGGGTGCACCAAAGGTGCACCCAATGGGTGTAGCCCCCGAGCTTTGAGTAGATTTTAGAAGTAATCCATTCAAAGGTATTCATCTTTATTCTTTTTGAAATCAGTATTTTGGCCCAAGGTATTGTGAATCTATTGGGTGCACCGAAGGTGCACCTAATGGGTGTAGCCCCCGAGCTTTGAGTGGATTTTAGAAGTAATCCATTCAAAGGTCTTCATCTTTATGCTTTTGAAATCATTTTCAGAATAGCTAGGCGATGCCATCTGTCCATGCCTTGTTAGGTCTGGAATCAATTTGATCGGTGACAGGTTGGACATCTGGCTGGTTGAGATAGAGGGCCTTCAGCTGGACACCACTCTGCCCTGTACTTTAATGTTTTTGTTGATTGGACTTGCACTTCAGTAACCACATTTGGGCTTCCTCTCGTTTCAGCCGATCTCCTCTTTTTGTCATGGTACATTCATTGCTTATATTTTGTGGGTATCACCTCTTCAGAAAATCTTGAAAATTCCAGGCTATACACCCAATGGGTGTGCCTAATGGGTGTCTACCCTGCGTAAAGTGTTTATCACACTGTCCTGAAGTAGTAATTTGATGTGACGGAGGGGTGTAATCATTTGCCTGAGCAGTTGACTTGGGTCCAACTGGTGCCATGTTACGTGAAATGGCGCCAGTTGCCTGACTCATTTTCAAGCGGCTTGAATTGCTTATTGAATTCTTGTGACTATTCAGCGAGCGGGGTAGGAAGTGGACGGTCACCCCTCGGCCTCTTTAAATAGCCCGCTTGCCCTGGCTATTTTCTTCACTTGCCCTTGATCACTTGCTCTCTTCTTCTTCGTCACTTCTCCACTTTTTGCATGACCATGGGCAAGGGCAAGAGGGGCAAGGGATGGCCTCACCACGCTAACGGCAAGCGCAAGCATTGTCCAAGTCCACCCTCGGAGGATTTTGGTGACTCGGAGTACTTGGAGGAAGTTTCCTCCAAGTATGATCAGTCGCTCACTCCAGCGTCCCACATGGCGTCGTCTGAGGACTCGGACGACTCCATGGGGCTGTCCACCGTGGCCCGAGCGGCAAGCGTACTGGCGCTCCATCGAGCGTGCTGGGCTTGGTGGGTCGGACGACACGGAGGAGATCTCCTCGGAGGAGGTGGTAGACTCCTCCGTCTCTGAGGAGTGGAGCAGTGGCGATGGGCAGCGAGGACGACGGCAGCAGAGGCGACGACAACGGCAAGGGAAACGGCGACGACGACAGCGAAGATGGCGAGGGCGATGGCGACAGCGACAGCAGGGCCGACGGCAAGGGCGACAACGACGGCAGCGGCAAAGGCGACAACAAGGGCGACGGCGGTGATGGCAAGGGCGATGACGGCGGTAAGGCGACGACGGCAAGGGCGACAACGGCGACGACGAGGCCAACGACATAGTGCTGCTGGTTTAAATATTAGTATAGATAGCAGCAGCAGTAGTAGTAAGTAGTAGTAGAATAAGCTAGTGTTAGTTAGTAGTGTAGTGTAAGTAGTAGTGTAGTGTAATGTAATGACCGAGGGGTGAGGAGGCCTTCTCAGGATGAGTCGGTCTCAAGTTTGTAATGATCTCCTCCTATGAATGAAAATGCAGTTCCTTGCTGATCCATTGTTGCACGTTTTGTTTGCGCATTTGGCGGCTCGCTGGTATTTTAGAGGTAATGCCCGAGTGATGCTTCCGATCTCCACTTTTCCGAGTTATGGTCTGGTGCTTTGCACCTGACTTATCGAGCCAACCCATACTTCTGATGACGTATCCCCTTGAATTCCGAACCCTAGTTCTCGCTTTTTCCTTTGCCGCTTTCCTGTTTCTTGAGCTCTTGAGTCTACCCGCCTCGCTCGAGAGACCATGATGGCTCCCAAGAAGAAGAGATAGAGTGTTGCTGTTCCGATCATCCGCTAATTGATCCCAACAGCCAACTTCCATTCACTGGCAACCACGTGTCTGTTGTTTCTGAGGCTGACCTTCTGCACCTCGTTGAAACTGGTGTTCTTTCGCCAAAAGAGTTGCGTTCCTGGCGAATCTGGCATAGGGTTACCATTCGACAGAGGACACCCACGAAGTTGTCATCTTCGTGCCATTTCTCATCTAGGGACTGGCCCTGCCAGCTTCTCCTTCTTTCCGTGGCCTTCTTGACTTTTATGCTCTGAATCTTGCCCACTTAAATCCCAATTCTGTTTTTCAAATTACTGTTTTTGTTCACCTCTGTGAAGCTTTCCTTGGAATTCTTCCTTATTTCGGGCTTTGGAAGAATCTCTACCACTATCGGCCTGAAAGGCTGGAGGACAACATCAGCTTGTTGGCGGTGCTAGCCTGGAGCTTCGTCGAGGCAGGAAGGTTAAATATCTCGATATCCCTCTGAAGGACAGTATCAAGGGATGGCGCCTTGAATGGTTTACCATTGAGAACCACAACAAGTCCCTCCCTCCCCAATTAGGGAGGCAGCCTGACATCCGAACACCCAGATAGACAGAGGCCCCTATAGATTCAGAACTAGCCAAGTCTTGAGTGCTGCTTGTTGAAATATGTGCATTGAAAGACAGAGACCTGACTGTCAAAGCTGTTGTTGCTGATTTTGTCTTCAAAAATATCCAACCTCTAAAAGATAGAGTTTACCCGGCTTATCTGTATACTGGGGTCAATGACCCTACCCGAATTACCAACAGACGGATTCCTGATGAGGACATACTAAGCTAAATTGACTTGATGCTGAGAGGCAAGATTTCGAATGCTGGTGCTCCTTTATCTTATTCTGCCTAGAATCTTCCTCCACGGAGCCCCTTTTCTGAGTTCGTCTCCAACCCTCCTGCTCAAGACGGTAATCTAGGTCATAGAGTTAGACCCTCCCTAAAGGATATCGAGGCTTTCATTGCTCCATTCCAGAATCTCCCTGAAGAGGAGAGATAGACCCATTTCTAGATGCCGACAAGCGTTGATGAGGCTGAAGTGAATGCTGTTCTCAGTATGCTGACAGGAGAATCGTCTAGCTCTGTCCGTGCTGAGTCGATGACTGTTGCAACTGGACATGACCTTGGTGAGGATGAAGGGGTTCAGAGTCCTAGAAGTGTTCGTCATAAACGATCGCGTCGAACAAGCCATCCAGTCACGCCTACCGAGGGGAAGAAAATAAAGAAGAGACTTCGGTGGTCATTAGGCTTGGAATAGGATGCTGATCCCATGACCTCACTCCTCGACGGTGGCCCGGTGAGCACCAACCTCGAGGATGACATTATAGGTTGTGATGAGAGTTGGCGGTCGTGTTCTTGATGAGGATGAAGAGGAGGAGGAGGAAGAGGTCCCCTTGTTTCACAAGGACAACCGTAGCAGCAGGAGCACTGATATCCCAATGCAGGCTTTATCAGGACTTGTTAGCCTCCAGGGGTTGACAATGTCTGCCATTGACCATGCATTAGAAGAAATTATCCCTGAAGACCTTTTATCAGAGCCTCCTGAGGTTGAATGTTCTATCGTCCATTCAGAGAACCCGGATGATGTCCCTTTGGCTGGTGATCCTGTCGGGCAAGAGATAACCTGGACAGTTTCTCACGCTTCGTCGACCTTGGAAGGCGGTCTAGTTCATGAGGTCATACTAGCCCTTGATGTTGCTAGCCAAGGTCACCTAGCTTGTTTGGGTACGACCGAAGGTGCTTCAGCTTCTGAAGGTGCCGCTGAGGATAACCCAGCCCTCAAGGGTGGTGCTGAGGGTGACCCAGCCCCCAAGGGTGGTGCCAAGGATGACCCAGCCGCCAAGAGTGCCAAGCTTAGTTCCCTTCGGCTGCCTCCATGGATGTTCTCGTCGGATCGCCACTGGTTAAATCTGAGGAACCCATGGTGAGGAATTTACCTACTGCTCTCGTCTATCCGATCACCTTAGAGGCCAGTGACCCGGATGTTGGGAATCCATCGCGTGCTATTGGAGCTGAGGTCTCCCGGAGTGATGCTCTCGACATTGTCCCTATCAATGCTCCATCAATAGACATGCCTCGATGCTTCCAGCTCTGGGACTTCCTTTATTTCTTTCTAACCTCCAGGTGAGCCGATCTTTGCCTTTTAATATTTACATTGAAAAACAGGTTCTCTCGCTAACTTTTGAGCTTGTAGATTGTCTTCAACTCTGTATCTACCTAATTGAAATCTTGTGGTGCAGTGGAATCCTCTACTACTTTAGAGGCAAATAGATGATCTGAAGGCTTCAAACTTTGGTTAGTAGGTCCGTAGTTTCCTTCTTGCTGTTTATTGCTTCTCTCGTTTCACATCTTGTATTCTTTACCTGCTGCTTCACCAACTCTGATTCAGTGGTGCTCTGATGCTGAGGACAGGTATACCTAGAGCCAAGCTGATCTAAACCAGGTTTCTGCATTCTTGGACAGCGCTCAGACCTTGAACTCTTCTTTGAATGCCCAACTTGATTCAGAGAAGATGGCTCATGAGGTAGATTTTCCTGACTGCTTCTGCTTTGCCCCCTTTGCTTCGATGCTCAATGCTCTTCTTGCCTGTAGGAGGAGAGGTGAACGCTTCTTGCTTCTCGTGACAATCTGGATAGATTATATCGTGTTGCTAGCAATTCCCTGACTATCTTGGAGAGGAGCCATCGCTTCACTATGTCGGACTTGGACCAACATAGGGATGAATTGAGGGCATCCTAGATTGAAGTGTCACGACTTGGTAAGCTACTGTCTTTGAAGGATTCCATCATTAAGGAGTTGCGCTCCTCAAAGAAACTTGTCACGCAAGAGCTAGAGGCCGCTCGTGACAGCATCAAGGCCTTAGAGGATGACCGTGTTGTTACGAAAGCAATGTGCGACAAAGCCATGGACAAGGCTGTTCAATGGGCGAATCCTGATGAGAAGGCCTGGTATTGTGGTGCCTGAGCACATTGTTGCTGACGTTCTCGCTGCACCTGTTGTTGTGAGAAAACCTTCTTCCTCTGCTACTCCAGCTGGCAAGGCTTTCTGCAAAAATGCTCATGCACAGTGATTCGTTCGGATAAGAAATTACTTTTTATTGAGTTAGTATTTTTTAGCGAGATAGTGTATCATGGATTTCATGTGCATGTAACTACGTTACTGTAACACCCGGATTTTAGGGGTCCAAAACCCGGGGTTAACATAAACACCAGGTATGCTGGGACCAAGTCTCATACATATGATGTATAGTGGCACAGGATTGAATGTCACATCTTTATATATAACAGGAGTTCTATACAAAATAAATAATTACATTATAAGGAGACAACGGTCCAGCAACCCAAAGTTGACTGGGAGACGACGACCTAGACCTCTCACGAACACTTCACAGCATCCTCCAAGCGCCTCATCCTGCGGTACCTGTTCTTGACCTGTGGGGTGTGTGAGACAGCAAGAGTGAGCTCACATACGTTCATCGCTCAACAAGTTGTGGGGAATAATGTGCATGGACTCGCCAAAGGTGGGAGCTCACGTGAAGTGTAAGGCTTACCAAAGAAGATGGTTAGAGCTGAGCATTGCTTTTAATGTTGGTCACAATTTTATTAGCAGTTACTAAGTATAAGTAAATACCAAACCCGATTAAGTAATAGAACAAAAGTAACCACATCACCTGCGATGCAATGCATATGACAAATTGAATTTAGTTCCGTAAATTAATCATGTGAGGGTCCGAGCTGCTCTTGACCGTGAGCACGGCTAGTATACTAGTTTTACACTCTGCAGAGGTTGCGCATCTTTACCCACAAGTCGTGTATCCCATGTCGCCAGGGTTTGCAAGGCCCTTAGACACTTTCGAGGTGAATGGCTAGGGATCCACTACGAGGCCTTTACAAAGTTCCACTAGCTTCCGAAAACCCGCTACAGTTTATAGGAAGTTCCAATGCAGGAATCCCTTGCAGGACCGCCATCGCAGCAAAATCCTCCCGAGGGCCTCCCTACACTGACCACTCCCCTACTGCCCTTGCCCCTTTCGGGTAAGGTAGTCTTCCACTAGCTTTCCTAATTAATCAGCCAAGGGGTCCCATTCCTCCCTTGTGGTAGCACTGTTTTCCCGGGTGGTCGCTCCATGTTCCAATTAACATAATGATCTCATCATGAACAATAAATAACAACTGATAACCAAAGTGTAACCATGAATAGTGTATCTCCATACCCAAAACCACATATAGCACTAGCAAGTACTACCCAGAAAGTTCAGTGGTAAACAAGGTATAAAGATAGACAAACTAGGGTAACCTATTGGGTCCCATCAAAATTAACCTATGCAGATCATTATGATTAATTAGAACATGAGTAGGTGAAAAGAAGTGATCAAGGGCACAACTTGCCTGGGCCTTGAGATTCCAGGTACCAGGATGATCTTCAGATTCTCGTGACCTCACTAGTCGTAGCAATACAAACAAACAGTGTATAGGCAAAATTAACATTACACCAAACATGTATGCCAAAATACATATTAATAATCTACATATTAAAATAAGATCACAGGAAAAAGAATTATTAATTTTGGAGTTGTAGATTTTAAGTTATGAATTTTCAAAGGTTTTATGTGTTTAAAATGGATTAAGTGAGAGATTAAATTTCTAATTGTTTTCATGACAAAACAGAGGCACCAAATGATGAAGAATATTATTACAAAATTTTAGAAACTGGAATGGTTCAATTTGGAGTTAAAATGAATTAACTATGAATTAAACAAGTCTCTGGATTTATTTTTGCATTGAAAATCATTTTCTATTTCATTTTACTGGATTTTCTATTCCCTTGGACTGCGCCTCAATTAATCAAGAAAGCAGGGGCCTCTGCGCAAAATTTTTCCAGACCCAGCGCCCCAACGAGTGGACGGCGGGTTGATTCCCATTAAACCCAGGGACTCTTGTGAAATTTGACCACGGTGAAGGGGTACGGTGGATTCCCCCACCGCAGGATTAGAAATCAAGGGCCACGATCAACACCCCTGATTCAATGAAGCGGTGCACATCCAGAACCGTCGATCGAGCGATCCACGGCCGAGATCGATCCGTGCAAAATTGATACACGTGTTCGAATCATAGCCGCCCAATGGCCATCCACGGTTCACCGTCGTTAGAGCGAAGCGGTACGCTTCAGCCTAATCACCACCGCCCGGTGTTAGATCGACGGCTAGCAATCGCCCTCTATCCTACGCCTGCAGCCGCGCTTCCCCCACGGCGGCGCGCCACACCGCACGGCGGAGCATCGCCGTCGCGCGCCCCGATTTGACCCCCCAGTGCGAACTGTTACACAAATTCCAGCGCAAAACGAGGAGGACGACTATACGAATACGGAGATCGGGCGCTTACCGATGATTAAGGTACCGAGGACCCTGGCGTCGGCGGGGCGCGGCACCGCGGCGGAAGTCAGCTCCGGTGAGCCATTGGGGCCGCCATGATGACCGCGCCACCCCGCATCGGCCATGGGCACATTCCTAAGAACGCGGTGAAGCTCCCAGACCCGCAGTTGAGACCCCATCGATGGTGTACACGCGATTCCGTCACGGCGGATCCATGGCGGTCGCACGTTTCTCCTCTGCTCACGGCGACGAAATGGCACACGGCGCGACGATCCGAGAGGATGAAGAAGAGGTTGCAGCGCCACGGGTTTTATATGCGCCAACCCCGAAGTCCGAGCAGGCGTCAACATTGCCGGAATCGAGCGATGCGGGGATCTCGGCCGCGCTCCTCGCGAGTCTGTTGAGAAGATAGCTCTGACGGTGATGGCCCACCAGCCAGCGAAATAGGAGAGGTGTGCGTCAGCGGGTGTTAGGTGAGGCCGTGGGTCCCACGCGTCAGTGACGCCAAACCTGAGGGCGCGCGGTGGAGGCCGAGTTGGGCCGAGCTCGAAGTGGGGCTAGGTGGGCCGAAAGCAGTATAGTCAGCCCAGCCGGATTTCTTTCTTTTTATTTCCTTTCCAAATTCAATTCCCAAATCCAAAATTTGAATTCAAATCTTGTAGTATATTTTGTACTCAAATTAAATATTCATCTTAAACATGCCAGTGTAGAATTTATTTATTTATGAATTTATTTTGTATATTTGTAATATTTCTTTTCTTCCTTTCTCAAGTTTTAGGTTTCAAATCTAAATTCATACTTGTGGTGAAATTCATACTTTAGGTTAAAATGCCTAAATTCATATACCAATATGAACTGAACCTAATAAATTTCCATTTAAATCTCAAATTTAAAGTTTAGGGTTTTCTCTAAACCTTCCACTTACTGTAATATATTTTTTATTCATGTTATTATTGTTTTAAATGCACACACAAACAAAGTCCAATATGATGCACAAATTATTTTAGCTATTATTAGTTAATTACTGGCTTTTCAATGTGGTGTTCACATGTTTAATTGAACAATGGCAAAACACATAAGAGAATTCTCTCTTTTAATATAGCTTACAGTTTTGGGTGTTACAAATCCTACCCCCCTTAAAAATAATCTCGTCCTCGAGATTTGTAAGAAAGAGGATATAGGAAGAGTGGTTTGAAATCTAGCTTTTAGTTTCTAATTAGTTCAAAATCAAGAGTCTCTCTCTCTTTTTTTTTAGTTAGTTATTAGGAGAGCATAGGTATATATGGTTATAGACACTTTATTATGCAGGATAAAAGATACCTTTTAAAGCCTATATAGGTTTGGGCAAGAAAGAGTGGGGTAAAGAAAGACTCCATCCAAGATTGTGGATCTTGACTCATCTTGGTGACCTCACTTGATCCTTGAAGACTTGAGTTGGTGCTCATCCTTCCTTGATGAAGTTGATCATCTTCTTCGGTCTTGTCTTATTGATTAGGAGTTAGTGTATATTATCGGGCTAGAGAATATGGTTAAGATAGGTATGGTTGAGATTGACTACATGATGTAGGTCAAAATCTGGTTTGACGTCAGGTGGTGGTTGATAGATTATGCAATCCATTAAGACTCTATTGATTGGGTAAGTTAGGTAACTTGTTATATAGGTCGAGTTGTTGTGTATGGCCAAGTTGATATAAGTCTCCAAATTAGGCTTAAGTGATTTAGGAGTATGGCCTTATCCTTTCCACCAGCATTAAGTAACTCACACTAGATTAGACCATATTAAATTAGATATGATCTAGATTAGACTAGTTTAAGTTAGATAGATTTATCAGGGTAAGATATATCTTGTTAGGATATGTTAGAATCTTTTGAGATAGGATGGGGTATACGGTGTAGGTAGGTCAGAAGCTCTATTAGTGTTAACACAGAGGGATTATGCAACTATCGGATGGGTAAGGTAGTTGCATATGTATATGGTCAAGTTAATCTAGGGCATCAATTTAGCTTAAATCCTTTTTATAGGAGTGAGGTCTAATCCATTTCACTAGTATTATCTAACATGTTTGATAAGTCACTTTAGATTAGATCATATTAGGTTAGATGAGACCTAAATTAGATTGGTATGACTAGTTTAACTAGATAAGGTCTAATTAATTTGCATTAGATCATGGTTGATAAACTAGGGTGGATAAGTATGCCTATTAGGATAAGATGGATCCATAGAGATAAGATAAAATCTTTTGAGGTCAGTTAGATCTATTAGGATGAGATAAAATCTTTTTAAGATAAGATGAGTATCTTTTAAGATGAGATGGATCTATTAAGATAAGGGAGAATCTTTCAAGATAAGATGAATTGGTTAGAATGAGAGCTTTTAGGATAAGATAAATCTCTTAAGCTAGATATGTTCCAATGGGGTCAATCTAGGTTGTCTAGTTATTTTATAAATATATTTTTATACCTATGTGTATATGCAGATGCAATTGTGGACATTATTCCACAACTCATCATATTCAATCAAAGATCCAAATCAGGCAAGTATCATAAGAACAAACATTTCAATACATGGACACTTATAAAAATAGTTTTGTTTTTGTTCCTAAGATTAGGTCTCCAATTCCTAAAGGTCACTTCAGTCACAGGATTTCAAAGTGTGAAATCCACATTTGTCTTTAGAAAGAAAAGATAAGAATAATCAGAGTAAAGCGGAATTAGATGAGAAAAGATTAAGGGAAGTTTAGAAAAGAATCAGAGTAGCAAAGGTAAGTAAGTATTGGTTGTCCAGTTCTATCTAGGTTTCGTCCTACAGTCAACATTCCTCTGATACCACTTCTGTAACACCCGGATTTTAGGGGTCCAAAACCCGGGGTTAACATAAACACCAGGTATGCTGGGACCAAGTCTCATACATATGATGTATAGTGGCACAGGATCGAATGTCACATCTTTATATATAACAGGAGTTCTATACAAAATAAATAATTACATTATAAGGAGACAACGGTCCAGCAACCCAAAGTTGACTGGGAGACGACGACCTAGACCTCTCACGAACACTTCACAGCATCCTCCAAGCGCCTCATCCTGCGGTACCTGTTCTTGACCTGTGGGGTGTGTGAGACAGCAAGAGTGAGCTCACATACGTTCATCGCTCAACAAGTTGTGGGGAATAATGTGCATGGACTCGCCAAAGGTGGGAGCTCACGTGAAGTGTAAGGCTTACCAAAGAAGATGGTTAGAGCTGAGCATTGCTTTTAAAGTTGGTCACAATTTTATTAGCAGTTACTAAGTATAAGTAAATACCAAACCCGATTAAGTAATAGAACAAAAGTAACCACATCACCTGCGATGCAATGCATATGACAAATTGAATTTAGTTCCGTAAATTAATCATGTGAGGGTCCGAGCTGCTCTTGACCGTGAGCACGGCTAGTATACTAGTTTTACACTCTGCAGAGGTTGCGCATCTTTACCCACAAGTCGTGTATCCCATGTCGCCAGGGTTTGCAAGGCCCTTAGACACTTCCGAGGTGAATGGCTAGGGATCCACTACGAGGCCTTTACAAAGTTCCACTAGCTTCCGAAAACCCGCTACAGTTTATAGGAAGTTCCAATGCAGGAATCCCTTGCAGGACCGCCATCGCAGCAAAATCCTCCCGAGGGCCTCCCTACACTGACCACTCCCCTACTGCCCTTGCCCCTTTCGGGTAAGGTAGTCTTCCACTAGCTTTCCTAATTAATCAGCCAAGGGGTCCCATTCCTCCCTTGTGGTAGCACTGTTTTCCCGGGTGGTCGCTCCATGTTCCAATTAACATAATGATCTCATCATGAACAATAAATAACAACTGATAACCAAAGTGTAACCATGAATAGTGTATCTCCATACCCAAAACCACATATAGCACTAGCAAGTACTACCCAGAAAGTTCAGTGGTAAACAAGGTATAAAGATAGACAAACTAGGGTAACCTATTGGGTCCCATCAAAATTAACCTATGCAGATCATTATGATTAATTAGAACATGAGTAGGTGAAAAGAAGTGATCAAGGGCACAACTTGCCTGGGCCTTGAGATTCCAGGTACCAGGATGATCTTCAGATTCTCGTGACCTCACTAGTCGTAGCAATACAAACAAACAGTGTATAGGCAAAATTAACATTACACCAAACATGTATGCCAAAATACATATTAATAATCTACATATTAAAATAAGATCACAGGAAAAAGAATTATTAATTTTGGAGTTGTAGATTTTAAGTTATGAATTTTCAAAGGTTTTATGTGTTTAAAATGGATTAAGTGAGAGATTAAATTTCTAATTGTTTTCATGACAAAACAGAGGCACCAAATGATGAAGAATATTATTACAAAATTTTAGAAACTGGAATGGTTCAATTTGGAGTTAAAATGAATTAACTATGAATTAAACAAGTCTCTGGATTTATTTTTGCATTGAAAATCATTTTCTATTTCATTTTACTGGATTTTCTATTCCCTTGGACTGCGCCTCAATTAATCAAGAAAGCAGGGGCCTCTGCGCAAAATTTTTCCAGACCCAGCGCCCCAACGAGTGGACGGCGGGTTGATTCCCATTAAACCCAGGGACTCTTGTGAAATTTGACCACGGTGAAGGGGTACGGTGGATTCCCCCACCGCAGGATTAGAAATCAAGGGCCACGATCAACACCCCTGATTCAATGAAGCGGTGCACATCCAGAACCGTCGATCGAGCGATCGACGGCCGAGATCGATCCGTGCAAAATTGATACACGTGTTCGAATCATAGCCGCCCAATGGCCATCCACGGTTCACCGTCGTTAGAGCGAAGCGGTACGCTTCAGCCTAATCACCACCGCCCGGTGTTAGATCGACGGCTAGCAATCGCCCTCTATCCTACGCCTGCAGCCGCGCTTCCCCCACGGCGGCGCGCCACACCGCACGGCGGAGCATCGCCGTCGCGCGCCCCGATTCGACCCCCCAGTGCGAACTGTTACACAAATTCCAGCGCAAAACGAGGAGGACGACTGTACGAATACGGAGATCGGGCGCTTACCGATGATTAAGGTACCGAGGACCCTGGCGTCGGCGGGGCGCGGCACCGCGGCGGAAGTCAGCTCCGGTGAGCCATTGGGGCCGCCATGATGACCGCGCCACCCCGCATCGGCCATGGGCACATTCCTAAGAACGCGGTGAAGCTCCCAGACCCGCAGTTGAGACCCCATCGATGGTGTACACGCGATTCCGTCACGGCGGATCCATGGCGGTCGCACGTTTCTCCTCTGCTCACGGCGACGAAATGGCACACGGCGCGACGATCCGAGAGGATGAAGAAGAGGTTGCAGCGCCACGGGTTTTATATGCGCCAACCCCGAAGTCCGAGCAGGCGTCAACATTGCCGGAATCGAGCGATGCGGGGATCTCGGCCGCGCTCCTCGCGAGTCTGTTGAGAAGATAGCTCTGACGGTGATGGCCCACCAGCCAGCGAAATAGGAGAGGTGTGCGTCAGCGGGTGTTAGGTGAGGCCGTGGGTCCCACGCGTCAGTGACGCCAAACCTGAGGGCGCGCGGTGGAGGCCGAGTTGGGCCGAGCTCGAAGTGGGGCTAGGTGGGCCGAAAGCAGTATAGTCAGCCCAGCCGGATTTCTTTCTTTTTATTTCCTTTCCAAATTCAATTCCCAAATCCAAAATTTGAATTCAAATCTTGTAGTATATTTTGTACTCAAATTAAATATTCATCTTAAACATGCCAGTGTAGAATTTATTTATTTATGAATTTATTTTGTATATTTGTAATATTTCTTTTCTTCCTTTCTCAAGTTTTAGGTTTCAAATCTAAATTCATACTTGTGGTGAAATTCATACTTTAGGTTAAAATGCCTAAATTCATATACCAATATGAACTAAACCTAATAAATTTCCATTTAAATCTCAAATTTAAAGTTTAGGGTTTTCTCTAAACCTTGCACTTACTGTAATATATTTTTTATTCATGTTATTATTGTTTTAAATGCACACACAAACAAAGTCCAATATGATGCACAAATTATTTTAGCTATTATTAGTTAATTACTGGCTTTTCAATGTGGTGTTCACATGTTTAATTGAACAATGGCAAAACACATAAGAGAATTCTCTCTTTTAATATAGCTTACAGTTTTGGGTGTTACAGTTACGCTTGAACTGATTGTTCTGTTAGTAGGGCGCTGAGACCACCATCGAATATGCGAGCATGTTGTTTTACTTTGAGGCGCTCCTTGATTTGGGCTGACTATTTCGTTAGTAGGGTATAGTAAACCCCTATTCGTGAAAGCATGAGCATGTCGCGTCGACTTAAGGCGTTTCCGACTTAAGCCAATTGCTCTTGTTAGCAGGGTATGGTGATCACCCTAAGTCGTGTAAGCGTGAGCATGTCACACTGACTTAAGGCTTTTCCGACTTAAGCCGATTGCTCCGTTAGTAGGGTATAGTGATCACCCTAAGTCACGTAAGCGTGAGTATATCACACCGACTTAAGGCGTGTCTGACTTAAGCTGTTTGCTCTGTTAGTAGGGTATAGTGATCACCCTAAGTCGCGTAAGCGTGAGCATGTCGCACTGACTTAAGGTGTTTCTGACTTAAGCCGATTGCTCTGTTAGTAGGGTATAGTGATCACCCTAAGTCGTGTAAGAGTGAGCATGTCGCACCGACTTAAGGCATTTTCAACTTAAGCTGATTGCTCCGTTAGTAGGGTATAGTGATCACCCTAAGTCGTGTAAGAGTGTCGTGCCATTTTTAAGTTCAACTTGACCTAGGTCAGTTGTTGATCAAGAACTTGTATGCCTTGGAACATGGAAGCTTTATTGATAATGAAATCTTCTGCTTACAAAGTACAACTCATCCCCAAGAGCTTTGAGTTATGACTATGGATAGAATTTCCTGAGGTGCTCAATATTCCACAAATTTCCCACTTCGGTGCCATCCATTTGAGTGAGCCGGTAGGATCCTGACCGGGTAGCCTCTGCAACGATGAATGGCCCTTCCCATGGTGGTGACAATTTGTGTCATCCTTCTCCCATCAAACACTCGGCGAAGGACCAAATCTCCTACCGCGAAGGATCGATGTCGTACTACTTTGTCATGATACCGCCTCAGGGTCTGCTGGTATCTGGCCGACTGAATGACCACATTTAGTTGTTCTTCCTCTAGTACGTCGATGTCCTCCAGCCTTGTTGCTTCTGCTTCAGCTATACTTTCGAATGTTAATCTGGGTGCTCCAAAGATCAGATCTGCTGGTAGCACTGCCTCCGACCCATGCACCATGAAGAATGGGGTGTTTCCGTGTAAACCTCGGCTCGGCTAGGTTCGCAGGCTCCATACTACATACAGTAATTCCCTGATCCATTTTCCTGCACTAGTACAATTTAGCTCAATACAAGCGGTAGGCTTTTTACATCCCACGCGGTTCCGATAGAAAACCACCTAGGATGTCCTAGGCTATTCGGACCGCCTGTGATGTATTAGTATCATAAGCGGTCCGAAATACAAACCGCTTGTGGTGCTCGATTTGTTTCACAAACGGTCCGTAATGAAAAAACCGCCTATGATGCATGATTCGTATCACAAGCGGTTCTCAATTAGAACCGATTGTGATTTGATTACCATATTAATATTTTAATTTTTAACAAAAATATGCAAATACAATTTAAATGAATTTTAATAGCACACATAGATAACTAGAGAGATTTTAAATTAATTGGCAACCACAATGCATAGTCGATCATACATGCTAATAAATACAATTTGATTCATACATTTTTTCATGAACTACCATTTTTCCGCATGTATGGCTTTAAGTTCTTATCAATTTTCTTTTCCACACGCTTGATTCTCTCTGGACCGTTAAAGACGAACATCTCTTCATACTTAATGTATTCCTCATCTTCGTCTCCCACATTCTCAACTCCAACAATTTTTTGCTTTCCAGAAATAACTACATGCATCTTCTCATCTGCTGGATCGAGTACATAGAACACTTGTGCAACACATTCGGCGAGAACCCACGGGTCATCTTTATATCATACTTTCTTTAAGTCTACCAGTGTAAGTCCGTAGTTATCCACTATCACCCCCATGGGATGTTGTACCCATTAGCACTTAAATAAGGGTATTTTCATGCTTGGGCCATAATCAAGTTCCCATATTTCCTCTATGAATCCAAAATATGTGGTCTTCTGTCCATGTAGGTCAAAAGCATCGATACGAACACCGCTATTTTGTGCAACACTTTTCATGTCTTTTGATTTAGTGTAGAATGTGTACCCATTGATGTCATATGCTTGCCATGATGTCACAAAACATGATGGCCCAGAAGCCAAATTCTTCATTGTTTTCTCTTCCAAAGAGTTTCCGAATGGGATGTTTTTGTCCATTAACCATTCGCAGAAACGATGTTTGTGCTCCCTCATGATCCAGTCCTCTGTGCGGTTCTGACTTTCTTTACGAAGCTGATCCAGGTGTTCCTCTATGTAAGGCTCTGCTATCGCGAGATGTTGTAGTACACTACCATGAGCACAATGTACTAGCTTGTAATCATCAACGCGAAAAGTTTTCCTGCCCATTCTCCCTCTCCCACATAGTTTACCCTCATGTTTAGGTACAGGCACACCTATCATTGTTCCGTCTCTGATGTAATCTATACAACTCTCAATCACTTCTTCTGTAGTGTATCCCTCCATGATTGAACCCTCTAGGTGAGCACAATTTCGCACATAACCTTTTAATACTCCCAGGTATCGCTCCAACTGAAACATATGATGTAAATATAGTGGCCCTAATATTTTTATCTGATCCACGAGATGTATGATTAGGTGTACTTGCATATCAAAAAATGATGGAGGAAAACACATTTCAAGCTTGCACATAGTCTCGATGATGTATGCCTTCAGATAGTCCAAGTCTTCTAAAGCTATTAATTTTTGTGACACCGCATTGAAAAAGTAACACAAACGTGTGATGACAACTTTGACATGCTTTGTTTCGAGGGCTCTTACCGCAATTGGGAGGAACACCGTCATCATCACATGGCAGTCATGAGAGTTGTAGACAAATAGAGACAAGTCCTTCATCCTGACTAGTTTGCTGATATTGGATGAGAAACATGTGGTCACTTTGACCCCACGCAAACGTTTGCAAATTTTTGTTCTCTCCTCGACTGACAAGTTGTAGCTAGCTGGGGCTAAGGCTTCCCTTTGCCACTATCCACTGGATGAAGTTCTGATCTGATTTGAAGATCTACTAGGTCATTGCGTGATTTAAGTCCGTCCTTTGTCTTACTCGGCATGCCCAGCAAAGTTCCAATGATGCTGTCAAAAACATTCTTTGTTACATGCATCAAATCAATGCTGTGGCAAATTTCCATATCCTTCCAGTATGGGAGGTACTTGAAAAAAATTGATTGCTTCTTGAAAGTTGTGTAAGTTGAAGGGTCAGTTCTCTTTCTCTTTTCTGCTTTGTTTTTCCCTTTGATTCATCATATAAAGGTTCTTTTGAGGCACTTTCCAGTCCCTCCATTTTTGATAGCCCTTTCTGTGATCCCATAGAACTCATCATTTCTGGTTCCATATAGCACAACATCTCTTCGCAATCAAGTTCTTCAAAATCTTGATTGGCATCCACATAATCCACTTTACCATCAACTTTATCTAAAATTCCGACAGCTCTCTCGTCATTACCAGGCACTTCACACGGATCCAACTCACCATGTTCTGACCATATCGTGTAATTATTTTTAAACACTCTTTTTAGCAGATGTGATTGGATTACTCATGTATCTCTCCAAGCTATCTTATTATCACAATCGATGCACGGACATAATATCTCCTTACTCTTTCGTAAATTCGCGTGCTTGTTGGCCACTTCAATAAAGCTTCTCAAATTTCGAATGTACGACGGATGTGGTCTTGGCACATTGTACATCCAACCTCGGTCCATTACCTATCCCTATATTGATTAATGTCAATAAAATCATTAATTAATTGAACTCATCCCTAAAACATGAAAAAATAAATGTACATGAAAGTGAAACAAGATCATATCGAGAGGTACCTAGCACATGAACTACAAAAAATATTTAAAATACCCCTAATTAATTGAATTTAATCCCTAAATCCTGAACGAATTGATGTGCATGAAAATGAAACAAGATTGCAGCAATATAGGTACCTTGAGGTGAGACAACTCTTTATGAAGAATCTTTAAATTAGATCAACCACAAGTCCAAATCTTGGAATTCCTGAGTTTTTCTTCAATTCTGGTCTATATTACAAAATTGAGGCAAAAAATCATATCAAAATGAGAAAGAAAACAAATGGAGATCATATATATGCATAAACTCTTGAAATCAATCAATAAACTCAAAAACAAAACCTTCTCGCCGTAGATCTCAAAAAATCCGCCGCCGCTACAGTGCTATGACTGTTTCTGGGGGATAGGGTTCTGGAACCCGTGGGCTAGTCCTTTTATACTATAAACACATCACAGGCGAATTTTTAGAAAAACCGCTTGTGATATATAACATCACAAGCGGTTTTTTATTTCGACCGCCTGTGAAGTTAACCTATCATAGGCGATCGAAATAAAAAAGCGCTTGTGATGTTATATATCACAAGCGGTTTTTCTAAAAATCCGCCTGTGATTGTTTACAATATAAAAGGGCTCGCTGGTTCCAGCAGGAACCCTAACTCTCCTGGAGCCCGACACGCTGCCAGGCTGATACTGCGCCACGTCCCCTTCCCCGTCTCCGAGCTGAGCGCCCGCCACGCCGTCCCCAAGCCCAAGCGCCGCCGTCCCCATCCCCGTCTCCGAGCAGAGTGCCGGTCACACCGTCCCCCGAGCCCAACGTCGCCGTCCCCAAGCCCGAGGCCGAGCTGCTATTCTCAGGTTCGCCGTCGTCCCCATATTGTTTTTTTGAATGGTATGACAATGAGATTAATAGACAGCTATGAGTGAACAAATGCACAAAAAAATCTGTGATCAAATATCGTACAGAACTAATATACTGATATTTGTTAGGGAAATTATGGATTATTTTATTCAGATTAATATTTGATGTGAACACTGTAGCTTATGTAGACTTTGTTCTTAGATGGAATTAAGTGATTCATGGATGAGTGCCAAAAGCTCAGTAGAATGAAGATGCACTGAAAATGCAAATGCGGAAATACCTTGTCATGGTTGTTTAGCTACATATTAGATTATTAGCAGTGATCTGCATATTGTATTGTAAGGGGTAGAATGTCTGCTTAGCATCTAAGAAATATTTGCACCTAATAGGTCTGTTTACAGTCAAACAGATAAAATTCGTATAATAGTCTGAGCAATGGGCTAAGCTGTCTGAGTCATTCAAGGTCCCAAAAGGCATAGAGGATGCAGTAAGGAAGTCGATGCTCTCTGCTATGGCCAAGATGTTTCGTGGGTGGAAGACCAAGATGAATAGGGATTTTGTTAAGAAGAATAAGGTTCCTCCGCCCAAGAAAATGGGGGAAATCACTCAAGCTCAGTGGGAGGAATTTGTTCGTCAGAAGACCGAATCGAAGGCCAAAGAACTGGGCAAAACTAATTCTCAGAGAGCCAAGATGAACAAACACCCCCATCGCCTGGGTTCAACCGGATATCACCATAAAGTTGTGCAGTGGAACAGGATAATCGAGGTAGCTATAGCTAACGGCACTTTGGACCCAATATTAAAAGATATCGATGAGCGAGCTATTCGTTGGATCTTAGGTTGGGCAGGTTTGACTGAGGACGACAAACTTTTGCATCCAGAATTGGTAGGCAAAGTTTCGACAAAAATTCAAGAATATGCAGAAAAAAGAAAGAAGGGCAAATTTAAGCCTCGGAGGGAGAATGACATACTAACCGCAGCACTAGGCAATCCTAAACACACTGGACGGGCACGGGGAATCTCTTCTAAGATTTCCTGGAGAGAGGCATTTCCAGAATATGCGACGTCATATAGGAAACACGAGAAGTCAAAAAGGACCCTTGAAGAGACTATTGATGAAAGGGTACAAAAGGCTATTAATGACATGATGAAGAAAATGAAGAAAACAGGATACATATCATGTGAACTCAAGCCAGGCCACATGAGTCCACCTCTAGTCCCTAGCAGCCTAGGATATGTGCAAGACTTCGTATCGGGCACCAAGTACCCTGTAGACGATATTGTTGAGGACAAGCCTTACTATCTTCATATTCCAATCAATCGATCTGGGACAAAAACAAAACAAGCTGCTACTGGTTTGGTAAAACTAGGACTTGTTAACTACCAGGATAATCCTATCCCGCCACACTATGCTGTGGTCCAAGTTCTAGAGATCACAGACAGTGGTTGTGAAGATTGGGAGATAGACTTTCCAGTTGAGGGGATCATAACTTTGCAGGAGGCAATGAACGAGTTGGTCCTTTGGCATCGACGCGACATTAAGTTGGGTGATGAGCCGATGTTAAGCCGTCTATCGCGTCATAAGTCACCAACGCCAAATTCAACACCAATGCAACAGAAAGATAGTTCGATCATTCCATACCCCATGGTGCAGGAAAATATAGCACCGGTCTCCACAAAAACCATTGAAACAATCATATCACCTCTTGCGAAGGAACTCGACGAGGGGGATGTAGACAAAATTGTTCCTCAGAACGTCGATGCGAACATCAAAAAGGAAGCAAAGGTTGACACCAATGTTGAAGGGCCAACTACTTCAAAGAAAATTCATCAGCGAATCGCCACTGACAATGTCAAGAAACCGTCAGAAGCAGTAACACGCTACCTGCAAAAATTGAACAGAGTTATGACAGATCAATCAAAAGCGGAATCAGCATCTCGTGGAGTACGCACACGGTCCCAAATAGACAATTTCGAAGTATGGGAAGAAGATGGAATGATTCATACTCGAGAATCATTACGTCTTAAAATCAATATCCCGATATACAAGAAGGAGGATGTTCCTCCTAAATTTGTGAATGGGAGGCCGTTCTTGATGACGGTGCAACTTTCTAATTTGTCGACTCCGGAGATTAGAATGCATGAGTGGTACATGGTGGATAGCAACAAATACCAAGTCGAGGACTTCACATTTGTTGTGCCAGAAGATGCATTTTGGAGCAAAGATAATATAGATCATGTGCGGCATTTATTCTTTGACGATCTGTGGTCATTGTACCACCGACAAAGGATGGAAACCAACTACTTAACCCTCTTTTGCTTGTAAGTACCTCTAAACTTTCATATTTGTTAGTTTTGTACACGCAGACATAAACGAGAGTCTAACAATTAACACTTTTTACACGTAGGATGCAATACATGGATGATAAGAAGAAACAACTTAAGACAGGGTTTCTTGACCCGTTGATGATATCCCAAGCTCACTACAAAGAAGTTGTTCGAAGACATGGAGAAGAATACAAAGACTTGGATGATGATGAATTTGAGAAAGTCGTCAAACAGAACCAGAGAAAAAATGAAGGTAATGGCGACATACATTGGACGAGCCATGTATAATCATGTACAACATGGCAAGGACTTAATAATAGCTCCGCACCACTTTAAGTAAGTTCTTAACATGGTTTTGAACTACAAATTATGGCAATCGTGATCTTAACATGTGTTTTTGTCTATGTCTATATAGTGACCACTACATTTGTATCATGATCTATCCAAAGCATGGTAAAGTCATGGTTTTCGACTCACTGAGAATGGAAAAGGATGCGTATAATGACTTCTTGAAGATTTTAGAGAAGTATGATTATTATTGCACACTTGTACTTATTACAACTTAACAAATGTATTCTTAATCTCACAGTGCATACCGTTTTTATTGGAAAGATCTTGGCGGCGAACATCTAGAGGACAAGCCTAATTTGTCAATATCATTATTTCCATTTGGTGACAAACAACCTCCGGGTACTATCCTGTGCGGTTATTATGTATGCGAATGGTGTTGTGTCACCTTCCATTACATGGTCAATCGTGAGGATGTAAGTTCGCTATCATTGTCTATGTTGCAATTTTTATGTTATATTGTTGCTCATCACATTACTCTTAGCACTTCTTGCTTTTTGCTTTCATTGCAGGTTCCTAAATCCAAGATCAATGCTGAATGGTTAGCAAGAGATATGGTTTCCGTCGGCGTGGCTAAGGTTGTAAAAGACTTGCTTTACTTTATGCGCCGTGAAGTTCTTCATCAACAAGGGCTATTCTACAATACAAATGGAAATTTGCAACACTTCCCAGAAATAAGTTTGTACACGATAACACACAGTGTTTAGATCTTTAGTTTGGAACTTGAGATGTTCAGTTGTATATGGAACTTGAGATATTCAATTGTATATGTAACTTGAGATGTTGAGTTGTTGAGTTGTATATGGAACTTGAGATGTGTATCATTGTGGTTTGGTGCTAATACTAGTACTGTTATCGTTCTGTGAATGTGATTTGTGATGTGTATAAATCTGATGTATGAATCTGAATTATGTATATTGATTTGTTATGAATACCATTTATATATTAATTCTGTATATGAATCTAGAATCTGCATATAAATCTGGAATCTGTATATTGAAATACAGTTGGACCTATTTTTAAAACCGCCTGTGGTATGTGTCTAACACAAGCGGCTAGGACTAGAAACCGCTTGTGATGAGTGTCTATCGCAGGCGGTTCCTTTAGATAGAACCGCCTGTGATGTGTGTCTATCACAAGCGGTTTTAGATTGACCTCCTGTGATGTTGTTTTACATCACAGGCGGTGCACCACAAGTGGTTCCTAGAACTGCCTGTGTAGAGGCTAACTGGACCGCCTGTATAGAGGTTTACTGTAGTAGTGCTGTGAGCTTCTCGCTTTTGCGAAACACCTTTTTCCTGAGTGCATCGAGTATCATCCCATTGGCTCTTTCCACCTGCCCATTAGCTCTTGGGTGTGCCACTGATGCATACTTGATCTGGATGCTCCTCTGCTCACAGAAGTCGAAGAACTCTGAGCTGGTGAAGTTAGATCTAGGTCTGTAATGATGTTGTTGGGTATTCCAAACCTGAACATTATTTCTTGAATGAACTCCACTACCTTTGCTGAGGTTAAGGAGGCGACATGTTTGTATTCTATCCACTTTGTGAATTAATCAATGGCAACTAGCACGTGTGTATATCCCCCTTGAACTTTCTTGAAGGGCCCAATCATGTCCAGTCCCCTGCATGCAAACGGCTAGGTCACTAGAATAGTCTGCAACTGTTGCGTGGGTAAATGCTGCTGCTTTGATAAGAATTGGCACACCTCGCACTTCTAGACTAACTCGACTGCATCATTCTTCGCTGTTGGCCAGTAGAACCCGGACCTGAAAGCTTTTTCTACTAGAGTTCACGATGCTGCATGCACGCCACATTGCCCAGCATGGATTTCATCCAACAGCTGCTTCCTAGTGGTCGAGTGAATACACTTCATGAGGACTCCCCCTGCACCTCTTCTATATAGTAAGCCCTTATAATGGTGTAGTGGGCCGACTGTCTCGTGATGCGCTCCACCTCAACCTTGTCATCCAGTTCTTCCTCATTTTTTATGTATCTGATGATTGGCTCTTTCCAGTCATTGGGATCTACTTCTGCTTGACTCAGAACGTGGCATTCCTCCATCTGATCTGTGGTGACACTCGGTTGCTGTATTTCTTGGACGAAACCCCTAGGTGGAACTTGGGCCTGACTAGACCCTAGCTTCGATAGTGCATCAGCTGCTACATTGAGGTCCCTTTCCACATGGTGGAATTCTAATCCTTCAAATTTCCCTCCAGCTTCCGTACCGCCGTGCAATATTTGTTCATTGAGTCGGTCGAGCAATCCCAGTCTTTGTTTACTTGGCTTATGACCACCAGTGAGTCGTCGTACACCATTAATCTATTGATGCCAAGTGAAACAGCGATGCTTAGTCCATGGACCAGCGCCTCGTACTCTGCAGCATTATTGGATGCTGGAAACATGAGCTGGAGTGCATACTTGAGTTGCTCACCTCCAGGAGCAATAAAAAGAATCCCCGCCCCTGCTCCTTGCAGTCTCAGCGAGCCATCGAAGTACATTTTTCGTATTTTAGCAACTTTTGGGCTTTCCGGGACCTGGTGCTCAGTCCACTCTGATATGAAGTCAACCAGTGCCTGAGTCTTTATCGTTGTGTGAGGTTGGAATTCTATATCATGAGCTCGGAGTTCGCATGCCCACTTGGCTGTTCTCCCAACAGCTTCCTTGTTTTGAAGAATATCGCCTATTGGAAATCCTGTGACTACTATGACTTTGTGGTCATCAAAGTGGTGTCGGAGCTTGTGAGCAGTTAGAAGTACTACGTATAATAGCTTCTGAACTTGAGGGTACCTTATCTTTGAGGGACCGAGGACTTTGCTGATAAAGTAAACTGGATGTTGCACTAGGTATGTGTGTCCTGCTTCTATCCACTCGACTACTAACGCGGTGCTTACCACGTGAGTCGTGCAGGAAATATATAGCAGCAGATCTTCAGCCAGCTGACCAGACGTAGCTCGGCGTGGTGGCTTGAGTATTGGTGGTGTGGTCAGGAACTTCTTCAGTGCATCCAAGGCTTCCTGCGCTTCCGTGGTCCTCTGAAATTTGTCCACCTTCTTGAGCAATTTATAGAATGGCATTCATTTCTCGCCTAGCCTTGATATGAATCTACTCAGCGCTGCCATGCATCCAGTGAGCCTTTGTACCTTCTTCTGTGATTGTGGCATCTCCATCCTCATAATGGCCTTAATCTTCTCTGGATTTGCTTCTATTCCCCGATGACTGACGATAAAGCCAAGTAGCTTTCCAGCTGGTACTCCGAATACACATTTCTCCGGGTTTAGCTTCCATCGGTAGCGTCTCAAGCTGTTGAAAACCTGTTGCAGATCCTTGATGAAGTTCTCTGAGTTTTCTATCTTGATAACCACATCATCAACATAAGCCTCCACTCGCTTGCCCCAGTGGTAAGTTGCTCCAGCGTTCTTGAGGCCAGACGACATGGAAGTATAGCAAAAAGCCCGAAACGGTGTGATGAATGTGGTCTTCTCCTCGTCTTCCTTTGCCAGATTGATCTGATGATACCCAGAGTAGTAGTCTAGGAAGGAGAGCGTAGAGCAGCCAGCAGTCGAGTCAACTACCTGATCTATCCTAGGGAGTCCGAAGGGATCCTTCGGGTAGTGCTTATTGAGATCGGTATAGTCGACCTACATGCGCCAATCAATTTTATTCTTTTTGAGTTCAAGAACGGGGTTTGCTAGCCACTCTAGATGCAGTACTTCTCTAATGAACCCTACCAACACTAGGCGAGCTAACTCTGCACGAATGGCTTCTCTCTTGTCAGGCTGAAACGACACAGCTTCTGTAGAATTGGTCTTGCTTGACGATAAACTTTAAGTTTGTGCTCGGCCAGTTCTCTCGGGACTCCCGGCATGTTCGTAGGTTGCCATGCGAATACATCCCGATTGTCTTGCAGGAACTAGACGAGCGTGCTTTCCTATTTGTCGTCGAGGCTAGAGCTGATGATTGCAATCTTGCGTTCATCAAAGAATCCCAGATTGATCCTTTTAGTTTCTTTAGTCGGTCGCATAGAGGTCGCAACCTGAGCTTCGTTCGAGGGGATCGTGAAATTTTCATCTTCTAGTCTGCTGCTAGCCTATGTGGGAAAGGCTACCGGGGGCCCGGCAGTGAGAGCTGTTTGGATGGCGCCCCGAAAGCATTCCGTGGAGCCTTGGAAGTCGGCGTGCACAGTGATAATCCCCTGAGGTCCTGGCATCTTGAGTATCATGTACAGGTAGTGTGGGATAGCCATGAATTTTGCCAGTCCTAGTCTTCTAATGATGGCATTGTACCCATAGTCGAAGCGCGCTACCTCAAATCTCAAGAGCTCAGTTCTGTAGTTCTTTGGGGTTCCAAAGGTGACGGACAGGTAGATTTCTCCAAGTGGGTACTCCCCTTCAATCGGCATGATGCCAAAGAAGGGAGTATCCAACGCAGTGAGGTCCTTGATGGTGACCCCTAGGGCCTGGAGCGTCCTGGGGAAGGTAACGTTGATGCTGCTTCCCCCATCCACCAACACTTCCTTTACCCGGCTTTCTCGGATCAACCGATCAACGAGTAGCGGATATTTGCCAGGGTGATCAAAGTTAAGCCATTGATCAGCTCGACTGAAGGTTATCGCATGTTCCGACCATCGATAAGGGGCCGGAGCACTGGTCGTGGCCACCAGGACCTGCCGATCGTTGAGCTTTTGTTGCCTCCTATTTTCTTGTGCCCCATGGCCTCCAAATATGACATTGACCTCCCTGTCAATGCGTGAGAAAGATCCACCCCTCCCCTCTTCCTACTGCTGAGGCTGCCTAGGCTTGCCAGGCTCTCCTCATGGCGGGGGAGATGGTAGTGGCTGAAACGATCGGCCATGCCCGACGGAGTGTTTGAAGTCTTTGCGGTTACGCAGGGTGTGGCACATGTCCTTGTGATACGGACACTGGGAGTCGAGGATTTCATCCAGTGTCTGCACTCCTCCACGAGGTGCACTGCGGGCTCAAGCGACATGTGGCTTGGCAGTGTGCACCTCCTCATGGGGCCTTTTTCCCAGCGCTTGTCTGGCTGGAGGTTCGTATCCCGCCATGGTGCGGGTGGCATAGATTTTGTGCCTCCAATGAGATCTTGGGCCCGCTCATCTATGGTGAGGTAGATGTCCGCCTTTTGGAGTATGGCTCGAACGAAGGCCGAGTCGTTGGATCCTCGATAGAAGTCTTCAATCAGAGCCGCCTCAACAACTTCAGGGATGCGGTTCCTCATCGTTTGAAATCTTTTGAGGAACGATCGAAGGGTCTCATCATTCTAGCGCATAATGGATTTGAGGTCCCTTGGCTGTACCGGTTTATCGGAGAGAGACTAGAAGTTCGCAATAAACCGGCGACTGAAGTCACCCTAATCGTCGATGCAGTGTCAAGGCAGGTGTCGGAGCCACTGTAGCGCATCTTGTCCTAGGACAATGGGCAAGTACTCCATCATGACGACCTTCATTGCCCTAGCAGCCCGGGCGGCGGTTGTATAGACGACCAACCAGCCTCCTAGGTCCTGCTTAGGCTCGTACGTGTCGACGTTAGAGACCTTGAAGTTAGGAGACCATTAGATGGCCCGGAGATAGGGAGTAAGTGCGGAAACTCCACGTGTATCCTCCTGCCGATGTTTGTGCCATCGGTCCCATAGAGAGGAGTCGGTAGTAGGCCGTCTCAACCGTCCCCGAAATGGACCATTGGTCGAAGCTGCTGTTGACTCAATTCGGGTGGCACGACTTTGCGCCGGTACACTGTGATCTCGGTCGTACTCCTCTCGGCGCCTCATCTCATTTTCATGCCGTCGGTTGCGCGAAGCGCTGATGGTGCTTCATGGGTCTCGTCGGTGTAACACCCCTGGTGTTACTGTTACTAAAACTTGAGCATAACATCATAAGCATTGGCATTGCATATGTTTGACACACTTAGAATGCATTCACTAGCCAAAAATTTCAAGCAAAGTTGTATGGTTATGGCATTTTGCAAATAAGACCCTAGTGTAGGGTGCTTAACCTTAAATAGGGATCTGAGGGGTAAAACAGGAGCCAAATAGATAAAACCCCAAAGAATAAGTGAAACAATCATAAAATATTACTAAGGATGGGTCTAAGTTGCATTTACACCCCTGAGATACCAGAAACCCTAATTGGAATCCTGGAAAACCCTAAATCCAAACCCTAGGGGGTTAAGTGCAAAAATTAGTCCACTTTTGGACTAAAGTGCAAAAACTGTGATGTTAAAGTATCTTAAGTCATATGGTTCCCAATCATGAGGGTTTGCCATGCAAACCCTAAGTTTTGGGCTTATATGCAAAAGAGCCACACTTGACTCTTTTGATGAAGTCTGAATTTCTATGTGATTGATTCAACTTTGAGACCTTGTATCTTTCAAATTAGTGAGAATTTTCCCTAGGTCACCACATAAATATTATAGACCTATCAAAGGAGAACAACTTTGCTTAAGAGTGTAAGCATAGTTATTGAGAAGAAATTGGAGATAATTAAGCCCAAAGTTGGACTGTTAGGCTGTTAAAGTCTGAATTTCAGACTGACAGTTGCCTAGACCCAAGTTTGAGAGCCATTTCGACCATGATCCAGTGAGAATCTATCTAGGGATGCAATAACAAAGATGAAGATGGTTTGTAGGGGCTGCAATTTTGCTGCAGAGCTTTGGCTATGTTACCATATGAGTTTGAGAGAAAATCGAGCTCAAAGATTGACTGTCAGGTACACTGAATGGAGCTCGCCATGGTACAGCAACCTGATAAGGATCAGAACGCCAGCGCAGAATGCTCGCCACCGACGATCGATCTCCGCCGCGATTCGCGCCCCCGCCGTTGCGATTTATGCCACTGGTGACCCGATAAGTCTGCCAGGTAATAGCTCTTTGGCTGGGGATAACTCCGGTGACTCACCGCCGTACCCCCTTGCTTTGCGGGCTAGGCAGATAAGCTCGCCGGCGACAGCCATCGCACGGCTTGGCGCCACGTACCCTGGCACCTCCACTGGATCGCCGTGAACCGCTGTAGTCCTCTGTCCGTCGCCGGAGTGACTGCCACGGTAGATGCCACGGATTCACGCGCGCTAGTGAACTCTTACTCCTCCGACCGCTGCGCATCACTACTAAAACTCCCGGCCACCGCCCTCCCGTAGTATAAATTGACCCTGCCGCGAGCTCCGTAAGGTAGTTAAGCATCTAGCCACCAAGAATTAGCCTCGATCGTTCACCAGGGTGTGTGCATTTTGAATTTCCCCTAAAACCACGCAAGAACACCATAGGAGAGACCTCGCCGCGGCCAGCTCAACTCAGGTCAGTCCAAGTCCCTCTGTTGCTTGTTCTAGCGTCCCCAGGCCCTCCTCAAGCTCCTCGACCACTCCAATTGAATTAGACCACCGTCAATCGCCGGGAACGTATGGTTTGTTAGTTCATCCATGCGCTCACCGTGGCTAGAGACATTGGGATAGTCGTTCGTGAAATTTAATGAGGGGAAACACTCCTCAGGGCTAGAATTAGGTTTAAACCAGCGATTAGCGCCAGTCCTTGTCCCATTTGGCCGGTCCAGGTGCTCGCTGGAGCCCTGCCGCGCCGCTCGTCGTCGGGGATCTCAGTCTGCGAAGGAATAGAAACCGGGGTCCTTTTTAGAAACTGTCAGCGACTCATTACAATAGTACAGAGAACTTGGTTGAAGTTATTCAGAACAGCAGGGGCCTTTGTGCAAGGTTGCCAGCACGGACGCGGGCGCGCGTGCGTTTCTGCGTGGACTTGGGCCGCCTGGGCTAAAATCGGCCCAGGTCTATCCATTCTTTTCCCTTTTCTTTTTCGGGCAGGACTCCAACAATTTTAGAAAATAGTAGAAAAATCCTAAAAATGTCAAGCCAATTTTCCTAGATTCCTTATTTTCCATAGTATTTAATAAAAATAGTTTTATGATTATTAGGACAAATAGGGAATTTTGGGTCATTTAAAATAGCTTAAAACGTTGGTTCTGGATTTTTAGAAAATAGATAATAATTCCAAAATTTCCCAAACTTTTTATATGAACTCAAAACATATTTAGAAGCTTTGGGTAGAATTTGGTTTGATTTGGACCTTGTTTGATAATTAGAACCCAAAACCCCCACCCCTTGCTCTTTGAACTTCACTGTTGACTCCGGAAACCCTAGGTTCTCGGAGAACCGTGAAGGAAAATTGTATTCAAGGTCTTAGATAATAAACTCTTATTATCCTTGCACTCTCATGAGCATTCCATGGCATTCATTCTTATATATATATGGTTATATCTAGAAAACGAAGAAGAGGTTGAGGTAGAAGAGGAGAAGACTTCACCACCACCACCTGCGGAACATCAGGCAGGGAATTGCTTTTACTTTGACATCTGCGGATCCGAGCCTGACTCATCTATAAATGAAGGCAAGCCCCAGTGCATTTGCCATCTCCTTGACTCTTTTAAAATCTTTCTCACTTGCTTGATGCAATAGGTGATAGGAGTTGATTGATTAAACAATTCCTGCATTACCTTCCTTGAATTGGATTACCTTCCTTTGGATCCCTGTTTTATGAAAAGCTTTTACTATGCTTAGTCTTGCTTTAGCAAAGAAAAGATTTTGTTTTTACAAAAGATGATGTGGCAAAGTGGGAGGGATGTTTTTGAAAATAAAATTTGATGGTGGATCCATCATGGCCATGATGGGTTCAACATCGGAAAAGATGTACCTCTGCCAGGTACCAAACTTTGGGTTGAAATGATTAAGCTGAGACCGGGCGGTTGACTTGCACGAGAAGAGAGTCTCGGTGTAGTGTCTCCGTCAGAGTCGATTAAGGACCGTGTCGATGTAGGCTTGATGACCGAGGACCCTTTAACTGGTCACATGCCTCGTCATGGTTAAGCTTTGCCTCGGGCAGACTAAGGCCAGAATAAGATACCATGCAATGGGAGTGGAGAGATGACGAGAGTAGCGTGTACCCTCCGTGTCAAGAGGCTGGACGGTGGTGTATCTGTGCTCTCGGTTGGCGTGAACCTGATCTGGTCTTAAGAACCCCGGTGGCGGGTTGACATATGCAAGGGTTAAGTGCTACATATGTCGTGTGATTAGAGATCCTCAGCTGAGTATAATCGATTCGGATTGTCGTACCTTCGCGGTTATGAAGACTTGGTCACTGACTTACACGTAGAAATCCAGTGAACTAAAGGGATGATGGAAAGAAATTGGCTAGTGCAGGTCAAGTGATTGAACTAGGGTAGAAAGAACTCTAGAGACAGGTAATTTTACTTAACCTGACAAGTAAAAATTGGATTTCTAAGGATCCACTTTAGTAAGCATTTCTGCAAACAGAGTCTTTGATTATTGAGAAACCTTATCTTGACTCCCTGATAACTAGCATACCCTGGAGAGTATTTTCTTTAGTCGAGTAAGACTTGCTGAGTAATTCCATACTCAGGGTTTCATTCCCTATTGTTTTTAGGTGAAGCGACAAACTTTTGTTGTTTCTGTTCCAAGGTGGTTTCAAAAGAAGAAAACCAAGAATAGAGCTGCGGGAGGAAGGGTTCCTCCATAAAAACTTTTGTGAAACTTATCGGGAGGGGTTTTTTGCCTCCCTTGGTTTTGTAATAATTATACTCTGCACTCAGCTAGTATATCCTGGTCTGTAATATATAATTTGTCTTACTTTTAAATAAATGTAAGTTTATGTAATCGCTTCCACATTTTCGTATCTCCGATGATCTGTAATATCTGCGTGACGGGTAAAACGCTCTTGGGAAAGGTAAGAAAAGCAGATACCAAACTTGTCAAGTGATTCAGGGGCACCTACAGGGTTGTCTGAGGTCCGTTGGACAAGGACAACTGTAGGTGGGCCTAATGACTTGGGAGGTTCCGTCGCAGTCGGCTGTTGATGGCGTGATGCAGGTCGTCCGCAGGATGAGCGAGGGGTAGAAGATGATTGGCCGCATGTGTAAGCAGCCATCGGTAACCTTCCACGTCTGTGGTTCGTGGGAGTCCGTCGGCTATCTCCGCCAATGTGGCAGAACCTCCCAAGTTATTGGGCCCACATGCACCTGCCCTTGTCTCAAAGACCTCAGACGGCTATGCATGTGCACCAGATAACTTAACAGGATCTGTCTGAGTGCCCCAAGGACCTCGGATAAACCACTTACAACGAGAACCGTGGGATTAAGTAAACACAAATCACACACCAACAATTTTGCAGCGGAAATCTTATTACCAATTTTTACATGTTACATCAAGTTTTACAATGTACATGATCGGAGTGATTACAAAAGTGATTCAATGAAATAACTTTGAATTGTTATAAATTGTTTATAAGTTTGAAATATATGCTAGCTTAAGTGACCATCCTCAATAAGAAGTATAGAAGAAGTACTTAGACTTATAGAAGGCCGTGCCCATCGGCGCTTAACACTAATCACAATCAAGTGTCTCATAACCTACGGTAATAATGTGTAAAACCCTAAGTACGCAAGTACTCAGCAATACTTACCCGACTAAAGAAAAGACTCTCAAGGGTATGCTGGTTTTAAAAGGATTCAAGGAAAGGCTTATCAAGAATCAAGGACTCTGTTTGCAGAAAAGCTTACTATGAGTGGATCCTTACTTTCAACATCTTAATGCTTGATTAAGTATTAATAGACCTTGTTTGCATATAGTCTAATTTCATCATCACATTAATCCATACAACATGATTTTTGCTCATTATGATTCCATCCATGACTTAGATTGCAAGTCAGTGACCAAGTCTTCATATCCGAGAAGTAACGGCGATCCTGAATCGATTAATACCCAGCTGGGGATCTCCAATCACATGACATATGTACACTTAACCCTTGCATATGTCAACTCGCCACTGGGGTTCTTAAGACCAGATCAGGTTCATGCCAACCGAGAGCACAGATACACCACCGTCCAGCCTCTTGCCACGGAGGGTACACGCTACTCTCGCCATCTCTCCACTCCCATTGCGTGTTATCTTATTCTGGTATTAGTCTGCCCGAGGCAAAGCTTACCCATGATGAGGCATGTGACTAGTTAAAAGGTCCTCGGTCAGCAGGCCTACATTCTCTATAATCCTTAATCAACCTAGGTAGAACATCACCTGTTCCTAGCCCAAGTCTCAATTTAAGTACTTCCATCCTTAGGATTGTTTGTGTTCCGTAGGATGAAAAGAGCATTATAGGGAACTTTGCAGTAAGATCCCACCATTGCTCCCAATGAAAATATTCTTGCAGACAGAAGTCATCCTTCCTCAGGATAACCCCTGAGCTAGGCATTAACACAAAGGACAACCTCTATCCGCAAGATTTACCTCTAGGCAAGGCTAAGCAATTTTGTAAATCATATTTGATACTTCACCAGAAGTATCTATAAAGGTATGGATTTCAAGGTAGCCAATGCATCAAAGGGTTTCCAAGCAACACCTATAAACCTAATGCACATTTCGCTAGACTTAAAGTGTGTAAAAATCATTTAAAAACACAAGGAAGGGGTTGCATGCACTGGGGCTTGCCTGGAATAAACACTAGGTTAGTGTTTGTTAGACGTCGATCACTTGATGACCAGCCTTTTGTGTTGGCACTCGTTCAGATTATCCATCTTCAGGTTGGTCCGACTAACGACATCATCTTGCGGAGATGTCCAATCTCTGCATTATCCTGGGGTCAACTTGGGTCGTCTTCTGCATCACATGATTAATTATCGTACCTAAATGAAATGCATTATGCACATGTATGAATATAAGAAGAAATAGCAGGACTAAATAATGCTTCACGAAAATGAACTAAACACTTAGTGATGATACATCACAGCTCCTATGAACGCACACTAGATAACTATGACTCTACAGTAATTATAATCTTCGAGATAATTGTACTTAATTCAAACATCCAATCAACAATAATTGAACACAAGCCACAAATTAGAGCATAACATCTAAAACTAGACTGAATATTATAGAACAAAAGACTAACAAACTTAGAGTCATTAGTCTTAGACATCTAAGTTAGAATAAGGATAGAAGCACATTAACTGACTTTCTAAATCACTTATTCTGACTAATTTGGATAACACGCTAATTACATGAATATCATATTAGTTTTAGATCTAGTAGACAACTCATTATCAACTTAATAGAATTCCATAAGGTTATAGCTTTAACACCTAAAAACCTAGAAACACTGGTAAATCCCGCCCGCCAGCCGTTTAAAATACTTAACCTGCTTTTCCTATTATTAATCCATTCACACTTGATTTATACATTCAGTAATATATTTCTAGCATAATATGCATTTTAAACCTAAGCTTTATACGACACAATTATTTGTTAAACACGAACACAGTTGCAACAATACATGTAACAAGGCATTTTATCAAACATTTAATAAAACCACAACGTGCCCGTGCTACAGACAAGATATTCGTCGCATAATTTTTTTATCAAAATTTTAGACCTGAACCCTTGACTCGACTATTTTATAATTCTAGAAATAATTATATCACCACGGAACAGCACACTAACACAACAATGGATCTAGCCATAATCACTAAGCGCACATATGCTAAATAAAAAGGATCGTCGCAACCTCCATATCTATCAATCCATTCATTAAAACAATAATTAAGCTATCAGAAATATAAATCGGCTTACCTATGACTAAATTTGACGCGCTATCCGCGAATACAGCAAGGATTCTGGTTCAGCCCTTGTGTCGCGCACTTGGTGAACATCACGCTGCTAGCTTCGTCTTCACCCGACTCTTGTGATTTCTTGATGACGCACGGAACAACGACGACGGGGTCGAGCACGACAAGGAGTTCCGAAAATTGACGTAGGCACCACGCAATTGGAAAATAGGTCATCGGAGTCGACGAGCATGTCGTGGACACAACGTGTATTGACGACGAGAAGCAAGGGGGTGTCACAGCACACAAAGGGCGACCCGAAGATGTTGGGCACCGATTATGACGTGCGTGCAAATTCATGGGACTCGACGAGCTGGGTAGAACAGAGAGCCAACCCCGCGTTGTGTCAACGGCAGCGCGGTTCGGGCAAGGCCGCGCAAGCACTAGACGAGGGAAACGACAGGCTCGATGGCACGCGAAGCTATCACCAGCGACGACACGACGATAGCCTGACACGGAAGTGGACAACGACGACGCCAAAATTAGAGGCGAGGCGAGCGTGAGGGTTTCACAACAAGGATGAGCGACATCGCGTAATCTTGGTTCGACATTTAATGGAACACAACGAAAGCGAGACACAACAGGAATGACAATATTAACCATGACCACAAGCACGATAAAGAGCGTGCTGCTGCACGACGCTGCAGGAAGTATTGTTAGGCAGCGAAGGACGACGGTGCCATGCTGATGCAGAGCAAAACCGGCAGCAAGCAGTGGGCGCATCCATGGAGAAGCACCGCGCGCAGTCAGGGATGGTCGACCGAGCTAGGGCAAGGAGAACCAGCGAGCAGAGGGACGCGGTCGAGCAGGAGCCGGACTTGAAGAAGATGCAGCGAGCGGTCCAGGCACCGGTGGCTGGACTGGGCGAGCGCTAGGAAGCCGCGGCATGGAAGCAGGCGCGCGCAGGGAGGGTGTGGAGAAGGAGCACCGTGGTGGATCCTAAGGCGTGGCTCAAAGAGGAAGCTGAGTGCGAGTGCAGCGAGGGAGCCGGGAGATGAGCATCGGTGGCGTGGGCTGATGGGAAAGAAGACGATGAAAGAGAGCAGGACCAGACAAGACGATTCAATGTGCTCAGGATTTAACGAGATAAGCTCGACACCTGGTTTGGATAATTAAAAAAAAACAACGATGGGAATAAGAAAAAGAGAGATTTTTCTTCTTTTTTAAAGGAAGCTCACGTACAAGAAGCCAGCCATGGCAGTGGGGATAAGATTGATGACGTGCAAGAGGGAAAAATTTTGACTTTTCCTATATTACTATATATATATTATATAAAAAACTAGGATTATATCCCTAGGCTTCAGGATTAGAATTTGAGCAAAGTCTAAGTGAACCAGATTAAGGTGCTATATAGCTACACATATTATTCTTCCGCACTTTCGAACAAAGAACCAAATTAATTAACATTTATTTGGTTTTTGCTCTAATTACCATGGTCTGGTTTGTTTCGGACTGAAAACTATTGTCGTCAAGTTCCAATTAATTTGTTCGGGATAAAAATCGTAAGAGTTCGAATAAAACGAGATCGATAACAATATTTGGACACGATTTGATTTGATTTGATGGCTACTCCGAATTCAGATTAATTCGTACCCATTATTTCTATTTGAAGATTTAGATCGAGACAAGAAATACACAGACCGAACCAAACAAGATCGATAATCTAAAAGTTTCATGTAACCTTTTTTTAACTGTTCAGATTTAATCAAAATCGACCGAAACCTTATCTGCTAACGTACACTCGATTTTGTCGCCACAACAGCGTGCTGAAGAACGAATGGGATCATAATCTCGCGCATGATTTTTCTCGGACGATGCGTGGTTCGGATTATTTTACTCCGAACATTTCTATCGTCGAGTTCAAATTACTTTGCCTAGGATAAAATCATCAAAGTGGGTCAAGCTTCCGAATTCGTATTCGCGCGAGTGATGAGTTTTAAATAATCACTGGACGCACCAATTTTCGGAACAACTATATTCCGAGTATCATGAAAATTTCGGAAAAGCCCGGATAAATAAAGACGATGTCGAACTCGCGACAGACAAAACAGATGCGATATTAAAATCTCAATAGGCGAAGATGTTTAAAATTTAGCATCCGTTTTATCCACTGATATTACGTACTTAAATTCATACTCGTTGTCGAGCAAAATATAAACACTAGGGGTGTTACAGCCAATACTCTTCCAACTTCACTTGGCGTGTTTAGTTCTCGAGCGAAATTGGGGTACAGGTTTCGAGCGAGGAGAGGGTTCGCTCCCGATCCTAAGCCTGTGAGTGATCACGGCGGTGGGAGTTACATCTTTCTCGGTGTACTCATTCATCAGGAGTTTCTCCCACTTCCGAGGCTTCGTCTCGGGACATGAGCTGCGCTGGATCCCGTTCCCTGGCTTCATGATGTCGCCTCGCATTTTGGAGTATGTTTCTTTGTCGCTGGGCATCACGCTAGGGAGGTTCCTCCCCTTGCATGGTAGGCTCATCGTCGGAGATTGGCACTGACTCCAATCTCCCCTGGATGAAGAGGATGTCAGGGTAGAAAGGAGCCGGCATGATGGTGTTCTTTTTCCCGTCCTCCTTTGAGGGTGGTGGTATCGAAAAGGTGGCTCGGTGTGTTCTCCAACCCCGAGTTGGGTCGTTTACTTCCTTCTTCCGAGTGAACCGTGTCCACTCCTTAGTGGGCAAGGTGGACAATAGAGTTCTTCGGGTTAATGAAACCCCGACTGATTGGTCTTTCTTCTCTCGAGGGCCCCTGAGTCCCGCTTTGCAAGGGACCATCTTCACCCGAGCTATGAGCGGGGGCGCTGTCTGTAGTCTTGCTTTGGCTTCTCTCAGGATTCCCGAGGAAGGTTTCTTCTTGGGTGGATCCGCTACATGGTGTAGGGTCCCTTCTACGTACGCTATGCATGAGATGGTTCCGAAGCGGAACATAGCCCTAGGCTGAGGGTGATCTTGTTCCAGAAGGTAACGACCATTGAGCTAACTTTGACCAACGACACACCCCCTACCTGGCGCGCCATCTGTCAGTGTCTAGTGTCCGACCGCACACCCGGGGTACCCTCATGGTGCTTTTGGGTAGGACGGTGTTGTTGATCGTAGCTCGATGGTTCGTGTCGGAAGCAGGAGAGGGAGAGAAAGAAAGAGAGAGAGAGTCGAGCGATTTTCTATAGGTTCGAGCCGCTTTGAGAGGCGTAATACCCTACTTCCTGGGGTGGCTTTGTATGTGTGATGTGTTTACAAGTGGTGTTTCCATAATGGAGAGGCGCTAATGAGATGAAAATGATGGGGTCCCCCTTAGGCCTTATATACACGACCGTGGGGCACTCCCCACACACACACTGATCACACTCTTCTGTCTTATCTCCTAGCAAATAGCGAACTAACTTAGCTTATCTTAAGGAAAACCCGACAACTTCATCCCGATCTACCTCTGGCGTTTGAGGGCATTGGGCGCGGGAAAAACGGATGGCTCCCTTAAGATTACACATAATCCGCGGATGATCCGTGCACGAGCCCATTGCCTTCTTGGGTCGGCCCATTTCAATTGTAGTCTTTGTCTGGCCCACGATGAGATGACCTTGTGGGGCGACTAGTCTGTGGCTCCACGCAAGGGTTTTCGCCTTCTAGTGGACCCGGGGATATCTGTCCCCCACAACCCTAAACTCCCTTTTGAGTTTATACTTTTCCTTTTGAGATGTGTTCCATTGTTTGTACATGATTGGTGTGTTGTTCATTTGCCATTTTCCAAATGTATGAATGTATGATCGCTGTATTTAGACGACGAGTAGCCCGTGGTTCCTGAGCGTGTTGCCAAAGATCTTCCTAAGCAACAACCTAGTGAAGGCAAGTGTCCTCTGACCTATTATGTCCTATTTAATTTATAATTCACTGTCCCACATTACATTATTGAGACCTAAGGATTGACTAGTCTGTATTTACCTTATCCTTGTTTACCTTTTGGGTTATCATGGATAGCTTTATGCTATTGCTTTACCTTAATCAATGAACGTGATGTGAATATTTATGATACGATGATGTTATCCCGATGATGATCCTGTGATACTTTAGGGGACTCAGGGTGTTTCTTGAGTACCTCTCCGTAAGGACCTGTTCGTGGAGTGACCACCCAGGATAACAGTACAACCATGAGGGTGGAATGGGACGCCCTTAGCTGATTATTTAGAAGAACTTGAGGTGTAGTTGGCTTCGCCGTAGGGCCGTTAATGGGGTCCAGGCACAGTACTTGCTCTGTCGAGGCTGGTTGCAGAGGTTCTTTAATTTGGTTTTGTTAGTCACCCTTCCTTTGGGGAGAGGTACTGTGTTTATCAAACTAAAGAAACCTAACGGATGGCTATGACCTCTGGGAAATCTTTGTAAAGGCTACGTAGTGAGACCCTGCTAGGTCACCTTGGTAGTGATCAATGGAGAGTCATGATCTCCGGGTAGAACGGGAATCACGACTTGTGGGTAAAGTGTGTGACCTCTGCAGAGTGTTAGAAACTGGTACTATGGACATCCTAATGTGATCGACAGGACTTTTCACATTACAAGAGGAGGCATTAGCAAGGCTTCCTGTGGTATAAATTTAAGTGAAGACATTTTAGCTGGTATGTGATTCTTCATGTATCTTCTTAACGAATACGTGCTCAGGCACATTCTCAAAAGAAGTGATTCTTCATGTATTTATGGCTGTTACCCATTTATGCTCTGGAAGGCATGGAGTTGAATACTGTTTTAAGGTTTCAACTCAACGCTAAGACGTGGAAACATCATCCATCATGAGTACATCCCAGTGGGAAAAGGGTGTGATGTCGGTCTTAATCAAATTTGTCTCTTTGAGGCTAAAGTGGCTTGTGGAAATGGGGAGCAAGTACTCTGCAGAGTGCTCACGGTTAAGAGCAGCCTTGGGATCCTCTTTGATTAGAAGAACTTTGGATACTCTTATAATGATGTTTAATGATGATGGTTACAATTATGATCTCTGGTAATTCCTCTTGGAGGGAGTACATTTGGGTATTAACTGGGTTTATTACTAAAACTTGGCTCTACTAATAGTAATAAATACTTGACCAACTAAAAGGAACTGCTTAACCTTAACTCCACATACAGCTAGTGCACTTTAGCCAAATGGGACATTTGCTGAGTACATTGATGTGTACTCACCCTTACTTTAAAAACCACCCCACCCTAGGTTGTCCCCGCTGTATTCAGTGCTCAGGAGGAGATGCTGGCAACATGGACTACTTTGAGGAGTTTCAGGACTACGACGAGTTCTAGTTATCTTAGTGGCAAACCCCCAATCAGCTGCCTATGAAGGCCTTATCTTCTACATTTCGTATTCCGCACTTTGATTATGTTAATGACTATGTTATAGACTATATGGATGTCTTGGATATCTTGATGTAATAAAGTACCTTTCCGCTATTTACTATCAGCAATGTGTGATGATGTCCAATTATGTAATTGCTGTGTACGTGAGTTTCTGATCCTGGCATGTACATGGTTCGCATTCGGTTTGCCTTCCAAAACCGGGTGTGGCATAAGTACTATCAAATCCTTGCTTATTGTAGGACCGCTAACCTAGACTAGAATGGTCGCCCTAATGACTATAGACCCCTACTCTTACCTTGACCATTGGTGTCATTTCAAAATTTGGTCATCTTGACTAATTCTATGTTATTACTCACCTTACAAAATTTTTGTCTCACTTTACTTTCTGGTTACTTGCTGGTCACATAGTTCTACTCTCACTCTTGTGCTTATGATGTCTTTTGTAGGTCAGTCTAGCCATCTGGAGAGACTACATCATCGCCTGCACGAGGAGCAGGAGCGCCGATGCCAAGAGCAGGAGCAGGAGCAGTGGGACTCTCCCCCTCGCCTCAGTAGGAGGTGGAGTTTGGAAGGCAGCCTTCCTCTGCACCTCAGCCAGAGATGCCCCCTGCACCACCACAGGGCATCCCGGCTACTAGAGGAGACCCTAATGGAGACAACGATGATGCCGCCAGTGGTAGTTCAAGCCACAGCACAGAGCTCTCGGAGGAGCAGGAGTCGGAGGGATGGATCGCTAGACCCATCACTCACGACGTCACTTGCGGGTGTCACTTCCATGACGCTCTCGACACCTTGCTGCATCAGACCTTCAACCAACACACTTGGTCTATTGAGTACCATTGTGTAGTCTACCAGCATCGTTGCGGGTTATACCCGGACCAGTGGGAGGCTACTTGATTGGTGCATCGTCCAGACGATGACATCCAGGGTGCAGAGGCCTTCTCAGAGCATTATTTTATCACTGAGAGGGATACTGCTGAGGCAGCCATGCAAGATGTTGCATGACGTGCACTTTTGCAGTATTGCTCGTTGTTCAGCGGGGTAGCTGATGGCGTCGACCTGAAGTACTACCCTCGTCGTTCGACCGGTAGTGCTGGAGGTGTGATTGTCTCGCCCGTTGATGAGGGCAATCCTAGGCTGAACAGCATGGTCAACCTGGTCGTCATGCTCAACACCGAGCTGGATCACGCCCTTGATGAGTTGGGCAAGGTTCGAGCGGAGGTTGCGGAATTGCGTGTTGAGCGCGCAACACGTCACTATCAGGATGGTAGTTCTCCCGCTCTTGTCGAGATTTAGCACCCTTACCGCTCGCTGCCCCATGGTTGCTTCGATTACGGCACACCTGACTGTAGGACCTAGATAGATTTAGAGCCATAGATCGATAGAGTCAGAGCCTGTAATAATGCTTAATTCAGTGTCTTGGTCTTAGTCAGTCTTAGTTAGAGTTTGTTTGCTTATCATATGTTTTGATGCTTGTCGTTATGAACTTGTAATGAAGTTAGATCTTTGTAATGATTGTCATCAAGGTGTGGACATCCCCTGCAACTTGATGTAGTTATGAATGAAGTCAGTTATTTAGTTGGGTAATCCCTTTATTTCCACTTTCCTCTTTATCTGAGAAGCTGCGTTTGAGAGTCAGTGAAGATGATCAATTGTTTAGTGCTATGAAGTTTTCCATATATCTTTTCTTATGCTGAAAGATTGCAGAGTCAGATCTGATGTGTGTGTGCTTTCTATAGATATCTAAGAATAGGTGCAGAGGTGGAAGGTGTGCTCAGCAGGAGCAGCAGGCACCCCATGAGGAGGCAGCTCAGTAGCAGTTGCCACCCTGTAACACCCGGCTTTAAGGAACAAAGCCAGGTGCCTCTCATACATGCGCCAAGAAGACAACATATATAATAACAGAGTGCATAGAGATAAATGTCATAAAACATCAGAGTATTTATTACATAGCGGAAGACTTATTACAAAATAACATAGTAAATATAAAACAAACTAAGGATCGACGGCGCCAATGTCGACTGAGAAACGCCACCTAGATCAGATCAAATTCCTCGATACTTGACTCCACTTGAAACCACCTGTTCTTCTCCTGTGGGGGGGGTGAGACAGCAAGAGTGAGCTCACATACGTTCATAGCTCAACAAGTCGTGGGGAATAATGTGGCATGAACTCACCAAAGGTGGGAGTTCATGAAGTGTAAGGCTGATCAATGGATTACAGGCTGAAGCTGAGCATTGCTTTTATAAGTTGGTCAAAATTTTATTAGCAGTTACTAAGTGTAAGTAAATACCAAACCTTAATAATAATAAGTAAAGGTAATAACAAAATAAGCCCAGATGCAATGAAATGACAGGTTAAGTTTAAGTTCCATAATTTAATCATGTGAGGGTCCGAGCCGCTCTTGACCGTGAGCACGGCTAGTATACTAGTTTTACACTCTGCAGAGGTTGCGCATCTTTACCCACAAGTCATGTTACCCATCTGCCAAGAGATGGCCAATCCCATACACCTCTACCGAGGAGGCGAGGCAGGGTAACACTACGAGGCCTTTACAAAGTTCCACTAGCTTCAGACTACCCGCTACAGTTTATAGGAAGATCCAGTGCAGGGTTCCTGGCTGACCGCCATCGCAGCAAAATCAACCAGGGACCTCCCTACACTGACCTCTCCCCTACTGCCCTTGCCCCTTTCGGGTAAGGTAGCCCTCCCCTAGCTTTCCTAGTTAATCAGCCAAGGGCGTCCCATTAAACCCTTGTGGTAGCACTGTTTTCCCGGGTGGTCGCTCCATGTTCCCATTAACATAATGATCTTAACATGAACAAGGAATAATAAAACAGATAACAATAAATAGTATAACAATGAGTGATGAATATCTCTATACCCAAATCCACATAAAGCAATAGCATGTACTACCCAAAACTTTAGTAGTAAAACCAGTGGTGAAGCAAGGTATAAAGATAGTCAAAATCTAGGGCAATCCTATTGGGTCCCAGCAAAATTATCCTATGCAGATCATTATGAATAATAAGAACATGAATGGGTAAAAGAAGTGATCAAGGGCACAACTTGCCTTCAATGAGCTCCTGCTCAGCTATCTCTACTTGTTGAACCTCAGTTTCCACAGTGGCTTGCTCGTCTACTCGCATCAACACAATACATACATAGTATAGCCAAAATCAACATCACACCAAACATGTAAATAAAATATGCAGTAAAAATCTACATATCAAAATGAAACCATAGGAACTGGAATCACTAAATTTGGAGTTATATATTTCAAGTTATGAATTTCTGTAGCTTTTATGTATTTAATACAAGATTAAGTATTAGATAAATTTAAATGAGCCTTTCATGCCAAAACAGAGGCACTAATGCGTAGACAATATTATTACAAAAATTTAGGAACTGGAATGGACCAATTTGGAGCTCATATGAATTATCAAAGTTCTAGCAATTATTTTCATATTAAAAATCTATTTTCTATTTTATTTATTCAATTTAAACGATCACTGGACTGGGCGTCATTTTCTGGAAAATGCAGGGGTCTGCGCGAATAAAATCCTAGACTCAGTGAACAGTAGCCAATGGACTGCGGGTTGATTTCCAGAGAGGTGAGGGTCTCTTTAGAAAAATTGACCCGCGCAGGGGTACGGGCGAGCCTCGGCCATCCGATTTGAAGATGACGGCCCAGATTACATCCACATCCCCCGAACCGGTACGGAACAGGATCCGCACGATTCTAGATCAACGGCCAAGGTTTAATGAAGTCCAGATCCGATCCACACCATCGGATCTCCAATCTACGGTCATGGGTGGACGCGGTCGAATCGGTATCCCGATCTAATCTTAGCCCTCTGTTCCCGATCCAACGGACCAAAGGCCATCTCCTACCTCCGTTTTCCCAGGGCGGCGGCGCGCGCACACCGCGCGGCGGCGGTCTCGCCGGGCAGCGCCCATCGGCCATTCCGGCGCCCCGGACCCAATCTAAAGTGTGCTACACGAAGCGCATGCTAGTATGAACAACAGGGGAGGATCTTTACCGTCACTGGCCGAGAGTTGAAGCCGGTCCACGGCGATAGGCGGTTTCCGCGACAGTGCCCTACGACGGCGAGCAATTCCGGCCGCTTCCCCGCCCGACTCCACTTGGCTTGCCCGCGGACAGCTCTACCGCGAACCAGCGACGATCACCAACCCGAACCAGCTCACACGCAGACCGAATCGTCAAGATGGTCGTGCGGCCGCCACTCGCCCTTCTTTTCTCTCTGCTCACGGCAATGGTGGTACGCGTTATGTGTGACGAGTTGCGCGGACCGGTGGGAGAAGGAGCTTTATGTGGTCGACCGGGGTTGGATCGAGGGCTCGGGTGGTTGGACGGGGTCCGAGCTTCGCCCGATCGGTGCGCGCTCCCCGCCATGGATCTCGCGCGAGCTGTTACCGATCCCAGGGTGACCGACCACTGGGTCCAAGCTGTCAGCGCAACAGAGGAGTTACGCGCGTGGAGTTTGGCTGACGGAAGGGTCCCGCAGCGCAGCGAGAGGAGGAGAACGCACGTGCGGAAGGAAAGGCTGGGCGAGGCTGACAGAGGGACCCCAGGTGTCGGCACCGGTAGAGGCGCGCGGTAGTAGAGGAGTGGGCCGCGCGGTGGTTCCCCTCTGGTGGGCCGAATTGCGCGAACCAGGCCCAACAGCAGGGTTTTTTTTCCTTTTTCTTTTATGTTTTCTTTTTCCTTTCTTCCTTTTAAATTTTAGATTTCAAATTTGAATCTATTTTTGTGTGAAGATCAAACTCAGGTTAATTTTATAAATCTTCATAACCATATGGACCAACTTTTATTTATTTATGAATTTATTTTATCCTCTTTGTTTAGTATTTTCCCAATCTCCTCCAATTGTAGAATTCCCTTTAGAATTCAATTTCCAATTTGGGTGTCCACATATTCTTTTATAAGTTTCCATTTTGGGATTTTAATATATTTCTTGTCATTTTATTTTATTGTTATTTTTATTTAATGCACAAACATAAAAACTCCAACAGATGCACTTTTTCTTTATTTTAGAATAATTGTTTTATTTAGTCACTCTCAATTACATAGGTGCTCTTTTTATGATGCAAATGAGACACACAAAATGAGGAGCTCTCTCTATTACACTTGGTATACAACTTTGAGTATTACAAATCCTACCCCCCTTAAAAATAATCTCGTCCTCGAGATTTAAGGAGATCTAGGGAAAAGGTGGGGAAAATCTATGCGAAGCTCTTCTTCTCTTTCCCAAGTTGCTTCGTCTTCACCGTGGTGACTCCATTGAACTTTGCACATCTTTATAACCTTATTCCTCGTAACTCGAGTCAATGTATCAAGAATCTTGATGGGGTACTCAGCATAAGTCAAATCCTCTTGAACACTAAGGTCCTCCATTGGTAGCTGTTCCTCAGGCACCCTGAGGCATTTCTTTAGCTAAGATACATGGAATACATCATGAACATCCGCGAGATGATCCGGTAACTCCAATTGATATGCAACCTCTCCCACTCGCTTTAAGATTAAAAAGGGTCCGATAAAGCGAGGGGACAATTTTCCTTTGACCTTGAATCTCCTCATACCCCGGAGTGGTGACACCTTCAAATAGACATAATCACCCTCCTTAAACTCAAGTAGTCTTCTCCGGGTGTCAGCATAGCTTTTCTGCCTGGATTGTGCAGTTCTCAAATTCTCCCTGATCTGTTGGACTTGTTCCTCTGCTTCCTGTATAATCTCAGGTCCAAACAACTGCCTTTCACCAGTTTGATTCCAATACAAGGGGGTCCTGCACTTTCTGCCATACAAAGCCTCAAACGGTGACATCTTCAAACTGGCCTGATAGCTATTATTATAAGAGAACTCCGCATACGGTAGACTCTTATCCCAACTTCCACCATGTTTAAGAGCACAAGCTCTTAACATATCTTCAAGCACTTGGTTAGTCCTCTCAGTCTGCCCATCAGTCTGGGGATGGTAAGCCGAACTAAAATTCAATCTTGTATCCAATGACTCGTGCAACTTCTTCCAATATCGAGAGGTAAACTGTGATCCCCGGTCTGACACAATCTTCTTTGGTACACCATGCAGGCATACAATCCGTGCCATGTACAACTCTGCCAACTTGGCTCCTGAATACGTGGTCTTTACTGGAATAAAGTGGGCTACTTTAGTTAGCCTGTCCACAATCACCCATATAGAATCATATCCAGCAGACGTGCGGGGTAATCCAACAATGAAGTCCATGCCAATCTCTTCCCATTTCCACTCAGGTATCTTCAGTGGGTGCAATAGTCCGGCTGGCCTCTGGTGTTCAGCCTTAACTCTTTGGCATACATCGCACATAGCCACATGTGCAGCCACATCTCTCTTTAGTCCATACCACCAATACTTTTGCTTCAAATCCTGATACATCTTAGTGCTCCCAGGGTGGATAGAATAAACTGAATCATGTGCCTCCTTCAATATGGTTTCCCGAAGACTATCAATATCGGGAACACAGATCCGATTCTTGAACCATATCGTGCCTTGCTCATCCTCCGTGAACTCTGGGCCTCTACCCTTTGTTATCAGATCCTTGATCTCCTAGATTTTAGCATCACCAATCTGACATTTACGAATTTCTTGTTCCAAGGTAGGTTCCAATTCAATAGTCACTCCTTCCGTATGTGTAACAATTCCCACGTTGAGCCTCTCAAAGTCTTTTGCTAATTCATCAGGTAGCTGGACAATGAAAGCGGAGTGAACATGCTCCTTCCGACTCAAGGCATCTGCAACCAAATTTGCCTTGCCCGGATGGTAATGAATCTCCAAATCATAATCCTTAATGAGCTCCAACCAACGGCGTTGCCTAAGATTGAGATCCTTCTGAGTGAATATGTACTTCAAACTCTTATGATCCGTGTATACTTGGCACTTAGTTCCCATAACGTAGTGTCTCCAAATCTTCAGTGCATGCACAACTGCTGCCAGCTCTAAGTCATGAGTGGGGTAGTTCAATTCATGCTTCCTCAACTGACGAGATGCATAGGCAATCACATGACCATCTTGCATAAGCACACATCCAAGTCCCTGGCCACATGCATCACAATAAATGTCAAATCCCTTCCACAGATCTGGCATAATCAGTACTGGAGGTGACATCAATCTTTCCTTCAATTGATCAAAGCTTTCTTGGCACTTCTCATCCCACTTGAATTCTCTTCCTTTCTCCAAAAGCGATGTCATGGGCTTAGCAATCTTAGAGAACCCTTCAATAAATCTTCGATAATATCCTGCGAGTCCCAAGAAACTCCGAATCTCAGTAACTGTAGTGGGCACTCTCCACTCCATTATCTCCTTGACCTTAGCAGGATCCACTGCTATTCCTCCATTAGAAATAATATGACCAAGGAATGGCACCTTGTCAATCCAAAACTCGCACTTGCTGAACTTAGCGTAGAGTTGATTATCTCGCAACTTCTGTAGCACCAACCTTAGATGTTGTTCATGATCACTTTCATTCTTAGAATAGATAAGAATATCGTCGATGAATACCACGACGAATCTGTCCAAATACTCCATAAACACCTAATTCATCAAATTCATGAAGTAAGCTGGTGCATTGGTTAGTCCAAATGACATAACAGTAAACTCATATAATCCATATCGAGTCGAGAATGCTGTCTTGGGAATATCCGATGGTCCAATCTTCATCTGATGGTATCCCGATCGGAGGTCAATCTTCAAGAATACCCTGGCTCCTCTCATTCGATTAAATAAATCCTTAATGCGGGGTAACAGAAACTTGTTCTTCATAGTGACACCATTAAGGGTCCTATCATCCACGCACATCCCTTGCGATCCATCTTTCTTTTGTACAAACAAATCTGGTGCTCTCCAAGGTGAAGACTCGGACGAATGTACTCAGCCTCTTGCAACTCCGTTACGTGCTTCTTGAGTTCTTTTAACTCTTCTACAGACCTCCTATATGGCCGTTTAGAAATAGGAGCAGTTCCACGCAAGAGATCTATGACAAACTCAACTTCCGCATCTGGTGGCATCCCTGGGTACTCTTCTAGAAGGACATTCCGAAAAATCCTTAACCACTCGGATGTTGTCACCAACAAACTTCTCATCTATTAAGAATATCGCTAGTCTGATGGTGGTAGTTACTGCAATTCTAACTTCAAATCTTTTTCCTTTGGAATTGGTGAGTCCTACGGTTCCTTTAGCAGAGTGTATAAACTGTCTTTACCTTTCTTAACCGTGACATACCAAGGATCAGATCTATACTGCTTGGCTCCAATATTATAGCAGTAACTCCAAATTCTCTACCCATAATGTTTAATGTCAATCTACGGGTCATTTGATTCACCTCAACAGGTCCTTTAGGTGTAATTACTCTCATGGGCTTTCTCATATTGTCCAACACATATGCCCAAACCAAAATCTCAGCATGACGCATAATTTTATTAGCAACTCATGGGGACAAATAGACCTTTTTATTCCTCCTAAAATAGTATCATACCAAACACTAACTAAAGGAACATGTAGATCTTACAAATAATAGTAATTTATATATATGTTTATGTAGCTTGGTGGAGCTGGTGGTGGTGGAGATGGTGGTTGCTCTTGTCGTTGTCTCTCCAACCGTGATTGCCTTATTTCTTGATGTATCTCCAGACGGGTCTGACGTATTTCCTCGCGTTCTTGTCTTATCTGGTTTTGCATTTCGGTCATCATGTCTGTCAATTGCTGTATTACCAGCCTTTGGGTTGCGATCACTTGCTCGGTTTCAACAGGTGGGGGATTTGGAGGATTCATTTCTGTTTGCTGTTGCGTGATAATCTTTCCTTTCCTGGTATTGACCATCTGAGTTAGATACATGTGGTAAGAGAGAGCAGTAGACAAGGCAGTATTTACAATCATGTTACTTTGGGGGACCTATTAGCTAAGTAGATTAGTGTGTCACCTACTAAAGCTAATACAATACCTTATAGTGGTACATGCTAAAATGCCCATCTATACTATTTCAATCAATCAAAGAAGCAAATCAGGCACTGATCATCAGAACAATCAACCAACATTTTTAAATAGAGAAAATAATTTTGTTTTGTTTTGTCTTAGGCCTCCTATCTCTTAAAATGTCATAGGGACAGGGATTCCAAGGTTTGAAATCCATCTTGTCTTAGAGTAGAAAAGGTAAGAATGATCAGAGTAGAACAGTAGAAGGTGAGACAGGATCGAGATAAGTATAGAAAGAATCAGAGTGAGATAAGTATAGAAGGAATCAGAATAAGATAAGTAGGTAAGGGTTTTGTCCATTTCTATCTAGGTTCCGTCCTACAGTCAACATTTCCTCTGATACCACTTCTGTAACACCCGGCTTTAAGGAACAAAGCCAGGTGCCTCTCATACATGCGCCAAGAAGACAACATATATAATAACAGAGTGCATAGAGATAAATGTCATAAAACATCAGAGTATTTATTACATAGCGGAAGACTTATTACAAAATAACATAGTAAATATAAAACAAACTAAGGATCGACGGCGCCAATGTCGACTGAGAAACGCCACCTAGATCAGATCAAACTCCTCGATACTTGACTCCACTTGAAACCACCTGTTCTTCTCCTGTGGGGGGGGGGTGTGAGACAGCAAGAGTGAGCTCACATACGTTCATAGCTCAACAAGTCGTGGGGAATAATGTGGCATGAACTCACCAAAGGTGGGAGTTCATGAAGTGTAAGGCTGATCAATGGATTACAGGCTGAAGCTGAGCATTGCTTTTATAAGTTGGTCAAAATTTTATTAGCAGTTACTAAGTGTAAGTAAATACCAAACCTTAATAATAATAAGTAAAGGTAATAACAAAATAAGCCCAGATGCAATGAAATGACAGGTTAAGTTTAAGTTCCATAATTTAATCATGTGAGGGTCCGAGCCGCTCTTGACCGTGAGCACGGCTAGTATACTAGTTTTACACTCTGCAGAGGTTGCGCATCTTTACCCACAAGTCATGTTACCCATCTGCCAAGAGATGGCCAATCCCATACACCTCTACCGAGGAGGCGAGGCAAGGTAACACTACGAGGCCTTTACAAAGTTCCACTAGCTTCAGACTACCCGCTACAGTTTATAGGAAGATCCAGTGCAGGGTTCCTGGCTGACCGCCATCGCAGCAAAATCAACCAGGGACCTCCCTACACTGACCTCTCCCCTACTGCCCTTGCCCCTTTCGGGTAAGGTAGCCCTCCCCTAGCTTTCCTAGTTAATCAGCCAAGGGCGTCCCATTAAACCCTTGTGGTAGCACTGTTTTCCCGGGTGGTCGCTCCATGTTCCCATTAACATAATGATCTTAACATGAACAAGGAATAATAAAACAGATAACAATAAATAGTATAACAATGAGTGATGAATATCTCTATACCCAAATCCACATAAAGCAATAGCATGTACTACCCAAAACTTTAGTAGTAAAACCAGTGGTGAAGCAAGGTATAAAGATAGTCAAAATCTAGGGCAATCCTATTGGGTCCCAGCAAAATTATCCTATGCAGATCATTATGAATAATAAGAACATGAATGGGTAAAAGAAGTGATCAAGGGCACAACTTGCCTTCAATGAGCTCCTGCTCAGCTATCTCTACTTGTTGAACCTCAGTTTCCACAGTGGCTTGCTCGTCTACTCGCATCAACACAATACATACATAGTATAGCCAAAATCAACATCACACCAAACATGTAAATAAAATAAGCCGTAAAAATCTACATATCAAAATGAAACCATAGGAACTGGAATCACTAAATTTGGAGTTATATATTTCAAGTTATGAATTTCTGTAGCTTTTATGTATTTAATACAAGATTAAGTATTAGATAAATTTAAATGAGCCTTTCATGCCAAAACAGAGGCACTAATGCGTAGACAATATTATTACAAAAATTTAGGAACTGGAATGGACCAATTTGGAGCTCATATGAATTTTCTATGAATTATCAAAGTTCTAGCAATTATTTTCATATTAAAAATCTATTTTCTATTTTATTTATTCAATTTAAACGATCACTGGACTGGGCGTCATTTTCTGGAAAATGCAGGGGTCTGCGCGAATAAAATCCTAGACTCAGTGAACAGTAGCCAATGGACTGCGGGTTGATTTCCAGAGAGGTGAGGGTCTCTTTAGAAAAATTGACCCGCGAAGGGGTACGGGCGAGCCTCGGCCATCCGATTTGAAGCTGACGGCCCAGATTACATCCACATCCCCCGAACCGGTACGGAACAGGATCCGCACGATTCTAGATCAACGGCCAAGGTTTAATGAAGTCCAGATCCGATCCCCACCATCGGATCTCCAATCTACGGTCATGGGTGGACGCGGTCGAATCGGTATCCCGATCTAATCTTAGCCCTCTGTTCCCGATCCAACGGACCAAAGGCCATCTCCTACCTCCGTTTTCCCAGGGCGGCGGCGCACGCACACCGCGCGGCGGTGGTCTCGCCGGGCAGCGCCCATCGGCCATTCCGGCGCCCCGGACCCAATCTAAAGTGTGCTACACGAAGCGCATGCTAGTATGAACAACAGGGGAGGATCTTTACCGTCACTGGCCGAGAGTTGAAGCCGGTCCACGGCGATAGGCGGTTTCCACGACAGTGCCCTACGACGGCGAGCAATTCCGGCCGCTTCCCCGCCCGACTCCACTTGGCTTGCCCGCGGACAGCTCTACCGCGAACCAGCGACGATCACCAACCCGAACCAGCTCACACGCGGACCGAATCGTCAAGATGGTCGTGCGGCCGCCACTCGCCCTTCTTTTCTCTCTGCTCACGGCAATGGTGGTACGCGTTATGTGTGACGAGTTGCGCGGACCGGTGGGAGAAGGAGCTTTATGTGGTCGACCGGGGTTGGATCGAGGGCTCGGGTGGTTGGACGGGGTCCGAGCTTCGCCCGATCGGTGCGCGCTCCCCGCCATGGATCTCGCGCGAGCTGTTACCGATCCCAGGGTGACCGACCACTGGGTCCAAGCTGTCAGTGCAACAGAGGAGTTACGCGCGCGGAGTTTGGCTGACGGAAGGGTCCCGCAGCGCAGCGAGAGGAGGAGAACGCACGCGCGGAAGGAAAGGCTGGGCGAGGCTAACAGAGGGACCCCAGGTGTCGGCACCGGTAGAGGCGCGCGGTAGTAGAGGAGTGGGCTGCGCGGTGGTTCCCCTCTGGTGGGCCGAATTGCGCGAACCAGGCCCAACAGCAGGGTTTTTTTCCTTTTTCTTTTATGTTTTCTTTTTCCTTTCTTCCTTTTAAATTTTAGATTTCAAATTTGAATCTATTTTTGTGTGAAGATCAAACTCAGGTTAATTTTATAAATCTTCATAACCATATGGACCAACTTTTATTTATTTATGAATTTATTTTATCCTCTTTGTTTAGTATTTTCCCAATCTCCTCCAATTGTAGAATTCCCTTTAGAATTCAATTTCCAATTTGGGTGTCCACATATTCTTTTATAAGTTTCCATTTTGGGATTTTAATATATTTCTTGTCATTTTATTTTATTGTTATTTTTATTTAATGCACAAACATAAAAACTCCAACAGATGCACTTTTTCTTTATTTTAGAATAATTGTTTTATTTAGTCACTCTCAATTACATAGGTGCTCTTTTTATGATGCAAATGAGACACACAAAATGAGGAGCTCTCTCTATTACACTTGGTATACAACTTTGAGTATTACACACCCCCACCCAATGACTGTTGAGCAGATGTTCCTGATGCAAACTCAAGTAGTCCAAGCGATTGGTCGGACCTTAGCAGCAATGCAGCAGGTGCAACAACAGCAACCCCCACCTCAACCCCAAGTGCAAGTTCAGATGCCATAGGTGCCCAGAGACAAGCGGGCATAATTCATGAGGGGCCATCCCCCTATCTTTGCCCATTCTGCAGATCCCATGGACGCTGAAGATTGGCTGCGTACTATGGAGCGTGAGTTGCACACTGCTCAGTGCAACGACCGCGAGAAAGTTCTGTATGGTCCCCGTCTGCTAAGGGGAGCAACACAGTCTCGGTGAGAGTCTTACCTTGCCACCCATGCCGACCATGAAACCATCACTTAGGAGGACTTCAGGGACAACTTCCATCGTTATCATGTGCCTGACGGACTGATGATAGTAAGGAAGGAGGAATTTCTAGCCTTGAAGCAAGGACCCCTGTCTGTCAGTGAGTACATGGATAAGTTTCTGCAGCTGCCACGTTATGCGCCAGAAGATGTTAATACAGATGCTAAGAAGCAGTATCGTTCTCTGAGAGGTTTGGTTGACCCCCTTCACTACCAATTGATGAACCACACTTTCCCTACCATCCAACATTTGATCAACAGAGCAATAATGACTCAAAGGAAGCGTCGAGAGATGGAGGACAGAAAACACAAGATTGGTGGATCTCAGGTCGGGAGTAGCAGTCATCCTCGCTACTCAGGCAACCCACCTCAGCAATTCAAGCAAGGTCCCCCTCAAGGTCACTAGCACCAGCGTCAGCACTAGCAGCAGTACCAGAGGTAGTTTCCTTAGCAGCAGCAGCACCGTCAGAACAACCAGCAGGGAGGAAATCAGTACCAGCGTCAGAACAACCAGGCACCTCGTCTTCCTTCCCCAGCAACTAATCAGAACAACCAAGCAGCTCCAGCACAAGTAGGAGGCCACGCATGCTTCCATAGTGGGTAATAAGACCATTGGGCAAAGCATTACCCAAAGAAGGCCACTCAGCAGTCGCCAGCTTTCAACATCTCAGCAAGACAAGGAGCACCACAACAAGCACTGGGAGGCCATGGTCAGGCCTACAACCATGGAAAGGTGAACCACTTGGAGGCCAAAGCAATCCATGATGCTTAGGACGTGGTAGTAGGTATGTTTCCAGTCGAATCCTATCCAGCAAAAGTATTGTTTGATACTAGTGCCACAAATTCTTTTGTTTCTACTCATGGGTAGAAGCACATAACATCCCCGTAGAACCCATGTTTCCACCTTTAAGAGTTAATTCAGTTGGGGGAAAAGTTCAGTCTAATAAGATGTGTCCAAATCTAAGGATTGAAATAAGGGGGATAAACTTCCCCGCTAACCTAGTGGTAATGGGTACTCAAGGGTTAGATGTCATCCTAGGGATGAATTGGCTGTACCGAAACCAAGCCACTATCAGTTGTGACAAGAGGACAGTCAAGTTAGTGTCCCCATCTGGAAAGGAAGTAGTAATTGAGTTATACATGCCTGAACTAGAAGGAGCCTGTCACTATTTGTCGGTAGATGGCAAGGAAGCCAACCTGATTGAGGATATTAGAACTGTGTCGGAGTTCCCTGACGTGTTCCCTGAGGAGTTACCAGGTTTTCCACCCGAGCGTAAAGTTGAGTTTGCAATAGAGCTTATCCTATGTACCGCCCCTATTTCCAAGAGAGCCTATCGAGTGTTCGGACCAGAATTGGTGGAACTCAAGAAGTAGATTGATGAATTATTTGAGAAAGGCTACATCAGACCAAGTACCTCGCCTTGGGCAGCCCCAGTGTTATTTATGGAGAAGAAAGATGGTACAAAGAGGATGCGCATAGATTACAGATCTTTGAATGAAGTCACTATCAAGAACAAGTACCCTATACCCAGAATTGAAGATCTATTCGTGTCAGTGTTTAGAGTCTGACCGCACACCCAGGGTTACCCCTTGCAGTGCTTTTGGGTAGGATGGTGCTATTGACTGTAGCTCAATGGTTCATGCTAGATGCACGAGAAAGGGATAGGCAATTTTCTGCAGGTTCGGGCCGCTTAGAGAGGCATAATACCCTACTTCCTGGGGTGGATCTTTATGTGGTGGGTTACAGGTGAAGTCTCCTGAATGGAGAAAAGCTAATGAGATAGGTAGGTGGTCAATGGAAATGATGGGGTACCCCCTGGGCCTTATATATTCAATTGTGGGGCACTCCATGCGTACATGAGGATCTCACGTCTCCTAAATAATAGTGAACCGACTGACCTGGTATTCCTACAATCTTGCCAACATATCCCTAATCCGCCCCAACATTCTAGGGCGCCACGCGCGGGAGAGTCGGGTGGTTGCTGTGGATAGCGCATGAGTTGATGGATTCCATGGGCTTGAGTCTGTTAACTTCTCAGGTCGGCCCATTCCGCCAGTAGCTCTAGTCTGGCCCACGAAGGGATGGCCTTGCGGGGTAACTAGCCCGAGCCCCCCTGCTGAGGCCTTCTTGCCATCTAGTGGACCTGGGGGATATCTGTCCCCCACAAGCCCCAATCTTTGAGTTGATTTTGAAATAATCAGCCCAAAGATTCTAGGTCTGGCTGATGGGTTTGTTATATGACACAATTTCTGTTTGGCCGATGGGTGCACCAAAGGTGCACCCATTGGGTGTAGCCCCCGAGCTTTGAGTGGATTTTGAAAATAATCCATTCAAAGGTCTTCATCTTATGCTTTAGAAATCAGCTTTTTGTCTTCATGGGACTAAAAATCTACTAGGTGCACCAAAGGTGCACCCAATGGGTGTAGCCCCCGAGCTTTGAGTAGATTTTGGAAATAATCCATTCAAAGGTCTTCATCTTATGCTTTAGAAATCAGTATTTTGTTTTTATCTTATGCTTTAGAAATCAGCATTTTGTCTTCATGGGACAAAATCTATTGGGTGCACAAAAGGTGCACCCAATGGGTGTAGCCCCGAGCTTTGAGTGCATTTTGGGAATAATCCATTCAAAGGTCTTTATCTTATGCTTTAGAAATCAGCATTTTGTTTTTACCTTATGCTTTAGAAATCAGCATTTTGTCTTCATGGGAGGTGCACCCAATGGGTGTAGCCCGGGAGCTTTGAGTGGATTTAGAAATAATCCATTCAAAGGACTTCATTTTATGCTCTAGGAATTCAAACGATGCTATCTGTCCATGCCTTGTTAGGTCTGAAATTAATTTGATCAATGACAGATTGGACGTTTGTCTAGCCAAGGCAGATGGTTCTCAGTTGGACATCACTCCGCTCTGTTCTTCAATGCTTCTGTTGATTAGACTTGCACTCCAGTAGCCACATTTGGCCTTCCTTCCATCGCAGCTGATCTCCTCCTTTTGTCGTGGTACATTCATTGCGTATATTTTGTGGATATGACTTCTTCAAAAAATATCTTGAAAATTCTGAGCGACACACCCAATGGGTGTGCCCAAGGGGTGTCTTGGTATGCACAGTGTTTACCACACTGTCCTGGAGTAGTAACTTGATGTGACCGCGGGGTGTAATCATATTGCCTAGGCAGTTGACTTAGGTCCAACCGATGTCGCGTTACGCGAAGAGGCGCCTGTTGCCTAACTCATTTTCAGACGGCTTGAATTGCTTATTGAATTCTTGCAACAGTTCGGCGAGAGTGGTAGGAAGTGGACGGTCACCCCCGGTCTCTATAAATAGCCTGCTTGTCCCGTTGTTCTCTTCACTCAGCCTTTGATCATCTGATTTCTTCTTCCTCCTCGTTCTCTCCTTCTCCAACCGATGATGGGCAGGGGTAGGAGGGGCAGAGGTTTGCCTCGCCGTGCCGGCAGCAAGCGTAAGCTCGCTCCATGTCCTCCCTCGGAGGACTTCGGCAATTCGGAGTACTCGGAGGAGGCTTCCTCCGAGTCTGAGCGATCACTGGCTCCTACTTCTCCTCCGGCGTCATCCGACAACTCGGATGACTCCAGGGGGCTGTCCACCGCGGTCTAGGCATACTAGCGTGCCATCGAGTGCATCGGGCTCGGTGGGTCGGATGAGTCGAGGGTCTCCTCGGATGAGGCGGACTCCTCCGACTCCTCCGAGGAGTGGAGCGGCGGCGATAGTGATGACAGGGGCGATGGCAGCGGCAGCGGCGATGACGACGGAGGGGACGGCGACAGCAGCAACGACTATGGCAGAGGCAACGGCGGCAAGGGCGACGACAGTGACGACAGCAGCGACGGCGAAAAGGGCGACAGCGGCGACAACGATGACAGGGGCAGCGGCAGCAGCAGCAAGACCAGGGGCGCAATGTCACTGGTTAAATATTAGTATAGATAATAGTAGTAGTAGTAAGTAGTAGTAGAATAAGGTAGTGTTAGTTAGTAGCATAGTGTAGTGTAAATAGTAATGTAATGTAATGTAATGATAGGGGTAGAAGAGGTCGACTCATAATGAGTTGGCTTCGAGTTTGTATTACTCCCCTTATTACGAATCATGGATGAAGTTGCTCCAGATAATCACTGTTGTTTTGCTTTTCATTTGCACCCTTGAAAGTTTGTTCACGCGCTTGACAGTGATGGCATTTTAGAGGTAATGCCCGAGTGACGATTGCAGTTTTTACTTTTCCGAGTGGTGATCTGGCATTTTAGAGGTAATGCCCGACCTAAGGAGCCCATTTATACTCGTGCCGACGTGCCTTTTTGATTTCTGAGCCCTAACTTCACTTTTTCCTCTGCTGCTTCTTTGCTCTTCTGAATTCCTGAGCATGCTCGTTCCGCCCGAGAGATTGCAATGGCTCCCAAGCAGAAAAGACAGAGCGTCGTTGCTGCGATCATCCTGCCCATCGATCCCAACAGCAAGCTTCCGTTTGCTAGTAATCATATGTCCATCATCTCTGAATCTGATCTTTTTCACCTTTTTGAGACTAGGGTTTTGCCGCCAAAAGAACTCTATTCTGGGCGGATCTGGCATGGGATCACTGTTCCGACAGAGGACACCCATGATTCTGTTGTTTACGTGTCGTTTCTCCTCCGCTGACTTGCTCTTCCCATTTCTCCTTTTTTCTGGTCTCCTCAATTTCTACGATTTAAATCTGACACACTTAAACCCTAACTCCATTCTTCAAGTTGCCATTTTCGTACATATTTGTGAGGCTTTTCTTGGAATTCTCCCCCATTTCGGGCTCTAGAGGTACCTCTATCACTGTCGGCTCGGCATGGCTGGAGGGCAGCATCAGCTCGTCGACGGCGCGAGTTTAGAACTTCGCCCGGGGGGAAAGTGGAATTCCTCGACATCCCCTTCAAGGACAACATTAAGGGATGGCGCTTCGAGTGGTTCACCATGGAGAATCACGGCAAATCCCTGCCCCCTCGATCAGGAAGGCAACCAGATGTCCGTATGCCTAGCTGGGTGGAGTCTCCTACTTATTCAGAGGTAGCCGAAGCTGAAGTTCTGCTTGCTGAAATCTGCTCATTGAAGGATAGGGGTCTGACTCCTGAGGCCATGGTTGCCGACTTTGTCTTCAAGAATATTCAACCTTTGAAGGATAGAGTCTATCCTGCTTACTTGTATACTGGAATCAATGATTCTACCTAGGTCACAAACAGGCAGATTCCCAATGAGGACCTGTTAAGCCAATTGGATATGATTCTGAGGGATAGAGTTTTGAATGCTGCTGCTCCCTCAGCCTACTCTGCATGGAACCTGCCTCTAAATAGTCCCTTCTCTAAATTTGTTTCCAATCATCCTGCTCGAGATGGTAGCCTGGGCCATAGAGTGCAACCCTCTCGAGAGGACATTGAGGCCTTGATTGCTCCTCTTTGGAATCTTCCCGAGGCTGAGAAACAAACCCACTTCGAGATGCCCTCCAACACTAATGATGCTGAAATGGATGCCGTTCTTAGCCTGCTGGTCGAGGAATCATCTGACTCGATCCGCACCGAGCTGATGGCAATTGCGATTGGGCAAGAGTTTCGCGAGGGTGAAGAAATCCAGAAACCCGAAGGTGCCTGCTAGAAGCGTTCACGCCGAGTGAGCCCCCCAGATGCACCTATCGAGGAGAAGAAGAAAAGGCCACTACGGCGATTATCATGCCTGGAACAAGACGCTGACCCTTCTACTTTATTCCTTGGCAATGGCCCGGCGAGTGCCATCCTCGAGGACAATGCTGAAGGTTGTGATGATGCTCAGGCTGCTGGCGGTGTGTTTGATGAGGAAGAAGAGGAGGAAGAAGAAGAAATTCCACTGATCCGCAAGAATAGCCGTCCCTACAGGGGTAGCAACGGGGGCAGTGACATTCCCTCGCAAGCCTTGTCAGCACTCATCAGCCTTCAAGGGTTGTCAATATCAGACTTTGATCAAGCACTTGAAGAGGTCGTCCCCGAAGATAATCTATCAGAGCCTCCTAAGGCTGACATTCCAACCATCTGTTCAGAGGTCCTAGATGGTGGTCTTCTGCTGCATGATTCTGCTGGGCAAGAGGTAACTTGGGTGGTTTCTCGAACCTCGTTGACCTTGGAAGGTGGTCTTCCTTGCGAAAGCGCTGATCTGAGTCACCCAACTCCTATGGACATGGCCGAGGAATCTCCAGCCTTAGAGGTGGCTGCTGCGGGGGGCCCAGCCCCCGAGGGTGGTACCGGTAACGACCCAGCCCCCAAGGGTGTTGGGGTAGGCTCCCTCTCTACTGCTTCTGTGGATGTCCATGTTGGATCGCCTCTAGTCCAGTCCATGGTGGCCGTGGTGACACATCCTTCTACGGCTCTCGCCGGTCCGATCACTTTAGAGGCCAGTGAACCGGACGCCAGGGGTCTGCTACTAGCTGACGGGGCCGAAGTTCCCCCAAGTCATGCTCTTGATATTATTCCTGTTGATCTCCCCTCATCGAGCAATGTACCAACTCTTCCAGCTTTGGGTCTTCCCCTGTTCCTTTTCAATCTACACGTGAGTCAACTTTTTGCTTTATATTATTCTTACTAGAAAATTAGTTTTTTTGCTTATCTGTCCATGATCATAGGATTTTATTGGCGGTGTATCTACTCAACTGAGATCTTGCGGTGCTCCTATCCCCGACCAAGCCTCATCTCTGATGCAGTGGAATCCTCTGCTACTCCAAAAATAGATAGATGGCCTGAAGGCGTCGAATATTGGTTAGCGAACCTGTAGTTTTCCTTATTTGCTTTCATTGCTTGGCTCATTCTGAATCTTGAGCTCTCCCTTTGCTGCTTTATCAGATTTGACTCGGCGGTGCTCTGACCTTGAAGAGAAGTATTCACAGAGCTAGGCCGACTTAAATCAAACTTCTGCTTTTCTGGATGGCACTCGTTCCCTGAACTCTTCTCTGAATGCACAACTCGATTCTGAGAAGACGGCTCATGAGGTAAACTTCCTTAGCTGCTCTTGCTTTGCTCGCCTTGCTTCGATGCTTATTTCTATTCTTGCTTGCAGGAGGAGAAACGGACACTCATTGCCTCCCGTGACAATCTGGATAGGCTGTATTGTGATGCTAGTACCTCCTTGACCATCCTGGAGAGAAGCCATCGCTTTACCATGTATGATCTAGACCATCATCTCGACGAGCTGCGAGCGTCTCAGGATGAAGTCTCCTGACTTGGCAAGTTGTTGTCCAGCAAGGACTCTACCATCAAGGAGCTCCGTGCTTCCAAGAAGCTTGGCACGCAGGAGCTGGAGGCCGCACAACTTGCTATCAAGACCTTGGAGGATAATTGTGTCGTCTTGAAGGATCAACGTGACAGGGCCATGGATAAAGCGTTCGCGCTGGGAGGATCCTGATGAGGAGACTCGACGTCATTGTGCCTGATGATATCGTCGCTGATGTCAAGGCCGCGCCTGACGCTGCAAGTCATCCATCTTCCTCTTTTTCCCCTGTGAAGGATGCCGCCTGTAGGGATACTTCAGCGTAGCGTATTACCTGAAAGACACTTATTTGCCGAGTCAGCATATTTTAGAGAAAAGATGTAATATGAGTTCTACATGTATGCAATAGTTATGTTTAAACCGATTGTTATGTGAGCGGGGTGCTGAAAAACACCCCTCGCATTTGCAAGCAAGATATTTCTTTTTTCCAAGTACTCCCAATTTGAGTTGGTTATTCCGCTACTAGGGTATAGTGGTCACCCTAAGTCATGTGAGCTTGAGCATGTCGAATCGACTTAAGTCGACTGTTCTGTTAGTAGGGTATACTGGTCACCCTAAGTTAAGTAAGCGTGAGCATGTCGCACCGAGTTAAGGTGTTTTCGACTTAAACCGATTGCTCCATTAGTAGGGTATAGTGGTCACCCTGAGTTAAGTAAGCGTGAGCATGTCGCACCGACTTAAGGCATTTCTGACTTAAGCCGATTGCTCCGTTATTAGGTTATAGTGGTCATCTTATGTTAAGTAAGCGTGAGCATGTCGCACCGACTTAAGGCATTTTCGACTTAAGTCGATTGCTTCGTTAGTAGGGTTTAGTGGTCACCCTAAGTTAAGTAAGCGTGAACATGTCGCACCGACTTAAGGCGTTTTTGACTTAAGTCGATTGCTCCGTTAATAGGGTTTAGTGGTCACCCTAAGTCGAGTCATGCTGATTTCGAGTCAAGCCCAATCGGAGTCAGTTTGTTAATCAAGAGTTTGAAGGCCTTTGGGAAATAAAAGCTTTATTGATGATGGAATCTTCTGGTTTCAGAGTACAGCTTTTCTTCGAGAATTTTTGAGGCACTACTAAGGGTAGAACTTTCTGAGGTGTTCTATGTTCCACGAGTTCCCCACTTCTATGCCGTTCATCTGAGTAAGTCGATATAATCCCGGCCGCGTGACCTCTGCTACAATGAACGATCCTTCCCATGGTGGTGACAACTTGTGCCGACCCTCCCCCGTTAGAATTCGGCGGAGGACCAAGTCTCCCACTGCAAAAGATCAGTGTCGCACAACTTTGTCGTGGTAGCGCCTCAAGGTCTGCTGGTACCTAGCCGACTGAATCACCGTGTTCAATCGTTCTTCCTCCAGCACATCAATGTCTTCCAGCCTGGTCGTTTCTGCCTCAGCTATGTTCTCAAAGGTTAGCCTTGGTGCCTCGAAGATCAGATCGGCAGGCAGCACTGCTTCTGGCCCATAGACCATGAAGAACGTGGTATTTCCATGCAGCGCTCGGCTAGGCTGAGTTTGTAGGCTCCAAACAATGTACGGCAGCTCTCTGATCCACTTCCCCACGAGCTTCTCATTCTTGTCGAATACCTTCTTTCTGAGTGCATCCAGTATCATTCTGTTGGCTCTCTCTCCACTTGGCCATTGGCTCTCAGGTGTGCCACTGATGCATACTTAATCTGGATGCTTCTTCGCTCACAGAAATCGAAGAACTCCAAGCTGGTGAAGTTGGATCCCAGGTCAGTGAGATGCTATTCGGTATCCCAAACCTAAATATTATATCCTGGACAAACTCCAATGCTTTTGCTGAGGTCAAGGAAGCAATTGGCTTGTACTCTATCCACTTTGTGAATTTGTTAATGGTAGCCAGTACATGAGTATAACCTCTTTGAGCCTTCTTGAAAGGCCCGATCATGTCCAGCCCCCAGCATGCAAACAGCCAGGTTACAGGAATGGTCTACACCTGCTGCATGGGCAAGTGTTGTTGCTTGGATAAGAACTAGCATGCCTCACACTTCTGGACTAACTCGTCAGCGTCACTCTTCGCAGTTAAGCCTTTCCTACCAGAGTTCTTGATGCAGCGTGTGCGCCACACTGCCCAGCATGAATTTCATCCAATATCTGCTTCCTAGTGGTCGAGTGGATGCATTTCATGAAGAATCTTCCTATGCGTCTTTTGTATAGCAAGCCCCCTATGATGGTGTAGTGGGCTGACTGCCTTGCAATGAGTTCTACAGCAGCACTGTCGTTCGACACTTCTTCGTTTTTTATGTATTTGATGATAGGCTCTCTCCAATCGTTGGGGTCTGTTTCTGGCTGACCCAAAGCGTTGCATTCTTCCATCTGGTCCATGACGATGCTTGGCTATGATATTTCTTGGATGAAGATCACAGGTGGAGCCTAGGCCTGACTAGACCCCAGCTTTAACAATGCATTCGCTGGTGCATTGTGATCCCTCTCTACGTGATGGAATTCTTATCTTCAAGTTTCCACACAGCTGCACAATATTTGCCCATTGAATCGGTCGAGCAGTCCCAATCCTTGTTTATCTGGCTTATGACTATCAATGAGTCGCCATATACCATCAGCTTCTTGATGCCAAGTGATACTGTGATGCTCAGCCCATGGACCAGTGCTTTGTATTCTGCTGCATTATTAGATGCTGGAAACAAGAGTTGGAGTGCATACTTAAGGCGTTCACCTCCGGGAGCAATAAAGAGAATCCCTGCACCCGCTCCTTGTAGCTTTAGCGAGCCATCAAAGTACATTTTCCACACCTCAGTAATTTCTGGGCTATCTGGGACCTAGTGCTCAGTCCATTCTGATATGAAGTCGACCAGCACTTGAGTTTTTATCGTCGTGCGGGGCCGAACTCTATATTGTGAGCTCCCAGCTCGCATGCCCACTTGGCTATCCTTCCGATAGCTTCTTTGTTGTGGAGAATATCCCCTATCGGAAATCCTGTGACTACTATGACTTTGTGGTCATCAAAGTAGTGCCGGAGCTTGCGAGCGGTTAGAAGTACCGCATACAGCATCTTCTGGACTTGAGGATACCTTATCTTTGAGGGCCCGAGGACTTCGCTGATGAAGTAAACTAGACACTGCACTGGGTATGCAAGTCCTTCTTCCGCCCGCTCGACTACTAACACGGTGCTTACCATGTGAGTCGTGCAGGAGATGTAAATGAGCAGATCTTCTGCCGGCTGTCCAGGCGTAGCTCGGCGCGGTGGCTTGAGTACCTGTGGTGTGGTTAAGAATTTTTTCAGTGCCTCTAGAGCTTTCTGTGCCTCTGTGGTCCACTAAAACTTGTCCACCTTCCTGAGTAATTTGTAAAATGGCATCCCTTTCTTGCCTAGCCTCAATATGAACCTGCTCAGGGCTACCATACATCCAGTAAGCCTTTGCACCTTTTTCTACGACCGTGGCGCTTCCATTCTCATGATGGCCTCTATCTTTTCGAGATTGGCTTCAATTCTTCGGTGGCTGACAATGAATCCGAGTAGCTTTCCAGCCGGTACTCTAAAGACACACTTTTCTAGGTTCAGCTTCCACCAGTAGCGTCTCAGGCTGTTGAAAACCAACTGCAAATCTTCGACGAAGTTTTCTGTCTTAATAACCACATCATAGATGTAGGCTTCCACCCGCTTGCCCTAGTGATCGGCTAAGCATGTTTGGATGACTCTCTGGTAAGTCACTCCAGCGTTCTTGAGGCCAAATGGCATGGAGGTATAGCAAAAAGCTCCAAATGGGGTGATGAAAGCAGTCTTCTCCTCATCTTCTTTTGCCAAGCCGATCTGATGATATCCGGAGTAGCAGTCTAGGAAGGAGAGCATAGAATAGCCAGCAATCGAGTCAACTACCTGATCTATTCTAGGGAGCTCGAAGGGATCCTTCGGATAATGCTTGTTGAGATCAGTATAGTCGACGCACATGCGCCAATCCACTTTTTTAGTACAAGAACAAGATTATCTAGCCACTCGGGGTGTAGTACTTCCCTAATGAACCCTGCAGACACTAAGCGAGCTAACTTGGTGCGAATAGCTTTACTTTTGTCAGGCGTGAAACGACGTAACTTTTGTCGAATCGGCCTTGCTTGAGAATACACCTTCAATTTGTGCTCAGCTAGTTCTCTTGGGACTTGTGGCATATCCGCAGGTTGCCATGTGTTGGGGGCCTTCGTCCTCCGAAGGTCCTCAAAAACATGATTTGACAATGTTTTCCAAGTGGATTATATGAACAGGTATTTTCGGATTCAGAATTATGGATATGGAGCACGACCAGGACGAAGCCTGAACCAGACGAAGGTCGAAGGCAGCCGAAGCTGTGCGCAGGGAGGCTTCGGCGCGATGGCATAAGGGGGAACCGACTTAAAGATGAAAAGACTTCGGGGGCCTCAACAGATTCCTATAAACCGTTAACAAATGTAATGGACATGGATGTAATTTTACGTGGGCTGCGTCCCGCGTCTATAAATAGATGAACAGTACTCCCGTACTGTTCACGCTGACTTGGCATTGGCTTTTGCGTCACGTTTGTACTTCTACCTTCTCTCACGGACCGAAGGTACATTTGTAATTTGAAATCATTTCTATTTCTCCATGTTAATAAAATAGAAATGATCCTATGTTGATATTTATATTTCACGCTTTATATGAATCCTTCGGCATTATTTATTATATTTACGAAGGTATGTCTCTTGTGACCTTCGTCCTAAAGCATTATTTCCCGAAGGGGCGTAATGTTTCGAAGGACGAAGGACCTTAATGTTTAACATCTTCTATGTTGCCTTGTTCTTAACTCTTAGCATTTGAGAACAAGTCTCCAACATTGGCGCCCACCTCCGGTGAACTCACTTCCACTTCGAGTTTTTGTGAACACCTTCGGAAGCTATAGACCTTCGCTATGGCGCCGAAGAAAGCTTCAGCGACTGGGGCAGGAGCACTACAACCGCTGGACCACAACCAGGAGACCGTCTCTCTTCGGGAGGCCCGAAGCCAGAAGAGAAAAGCCGTCAGCCCGACGCTTGAGGAAGAAGAGCTAGACCAAGAAATCAGAGAGATGGAGATGCTACATCAACAAGTGCAGAGGAAGAAGGAGAAGATGGCCCGCCTAGCTGAGTTGCAAAGGCAAATAGACGAAGCCTCTGAGGAAGTTCGCCATCTCACTCACGATGAGCAGAACAGAAGGCCTCATCAGAAAGACCTTCATCAGGAGGGCTTCGTCAACGAAGATGACTGGTATGATAATTTCCATCAGGGAAATTTTGTTTTCGATGATGCTTCTCCTCTGTCTGCTGAGCTGCAGGCTACACCTTGGCCTCCATCCTATAAGCCACCCCAGCTTCCCATGTTTGACGGCCACTCCGACCCGAAGCAATTCTTGATGAGCTACGAAGCAACAGTGTCTTCGTACGGGGGCAATGCTGCAGTCATGGCGAAGTCTTTCGTTATGGCCGTCAGGAATGTTGCTCAGACTTGGTATTCCTCTCTTCGGCCAGGAACAATCACTTCATGGCAGAAGCTGAAGGATATGTTACTGACCAGCTTTCAAGGATTTCAAACGAAGCCGGTCACAGCTCAAGCCCTCTTCCAGTGTATTCAGGATCACGAAGAATACCTTCAGGCGTATGTCCGAAGGTTCTTACGATTGAGGGCGCAGGCACCAACGGTGCCCAATGAAATCGTTATCGAAGCCATGATCAAGGGGCTTCGTCCTGGACCTGCAGCTCAATACTTTGCTCGGAAGCCTCCTCAGACCCTGGAGAAATTGCTCCAAAAGATGGATGAGTACATTCGTGCTGACAATGACTTTCGCCAAAGAAGGGAGGAGGCCTTCAGATTTTCTGAAATGACCAGGGGCTTCGGAGGAAGATACTACCCGAGGCATGTCCGTTCCATCCACAACACTCAGAATGATGATAAGGGGAGTCAGCAAAACAGGCCGCAGTGCTCCTCACAGGCTTCGGGGCAACAACAAACCTCCTTCCGGCCACCAGCTCCAAGAGGCAGAGGCGCCAGGGGCTTCGGCGGAAGATTCGGAGATCAGCCAAGGAGACTGTTTTGCTTGTTCTGTGGAGAAGGCAAGGGCCATACCACTAGGACGTGCCATGTTACAATCCAGAAGCAAAAGGAAATAGCCGAAGCTGCATCTCAACAAGCTCAGCCGAAGCAGGTCATGCATACTGCTTCGTATCATCCGCCTTATATCCCACAATACATAGACAACCACCCTGCAGCTTCTGTAGCTTCGGCAAGTCAACCTCAAGCTTCCTGGCAGCAGCTTCCGCCTCCACCTCCATTGCAGCAAGGTCAACAGCCAGAAGGGAGTCAATACGCTCCACATCAGAGGGACTTCAGAGAACAGTCCGAAGCTCGCACAGTCAACAGCACTGTGCCAGAGTCGAAGCACATTTATTGACATATCCTACCTTTGATAGCAGTCTTTTCTATTCAGTTTTATTTTCTGTGAAGCAAAAAACATTGATAGTTTTCATGTAATAATTTCGTTGTTTCCTACGAGGAAAATCTATTTGCTCCACAAGCCTAAGTTGCTGAAGCCTAAAACTTTTTCCGTTACCAAGGAGGACCTTCGGATCAAAAATCCTTCGGTGTAGCAGAAAGTCGTTCTAAGGAACGCAGAGTAAGTTTATGAAGTCACAAAAAGCCGTTCCAAAGGGAGCGCAGTGTAAGTTTTCTGCTCAGAAGTCGTTCCTAAAGGAATGCAGAGCCTACAGCGAAAAGTCAACGCTGATACCGCCTAAGTGAAAGGCGAAGAAGCTCCTAAGGGAGGCTTACAGCGAAAAGTCAACGCTGATACCGCCTAAGTGAAAGGCGAAGAAGCTCCTAAGGGAGGCTTACAGCGAAAAGTCAACGCTGAAACCGTCTAAGTAAAAGACGAAGAAGCTCCAAAGACGTTCCTAAGGGAATGCAGAGCTTACGAATATATTTTATGTGTATCTTCGGAACAAATGACACATGCATAACATAACATCATCACATCATTTTGCATAGCATAAGCATCATACATCATATTGCATTTGGCAAGAGAAGGGGATACTCTCAACCTTCAAAAGGATGCTTTGAGAAAGTGACATCGAAATTGTATAGCTTCGGAATACAGTTTCGAAGAATATTTTTACGAAACGTGGGCGAATTTTATCAGATCAATATCAAAGTTGTATAGCTTCGGAATATAGCTTCGGAGAATGTTTTCACGAAGCATGGATATCATTCATCAGAGTAATTTTAACGAAGAATGTCTTCTTCACGAAGCATGAAAAGAAGGGAAGGTGTTTTTTCGCCGAAGGCTCAAAAATGGTATGTATTTAAAGTTTCATGCATCGTAAAGAATTCAATAATGAAAAGAGACTTGTATATTACATTCAAATGTATAAAGTGTTGCATAGATTACACTTTAAATGTTTCTTCCAAATAGCGTCTAATCTTCTCTTAATACAGCTTCGGCGGCTTCATTCAGAAGTTGGTCAACAACCTTGTCCATGATAGTTTCGGCCATCTGTTTAATTTCTTCATCCCCTTTCGTGTGGGGGTCGGCAGTTGGTTCAACAGTTTCTGAGCGAAGAGAACACTTCTTCATTACTTTTACAAATCGCGAGCAAAGTTTAAAATGAAAATTACAACGCAACAAGAACGACTAATTGGTACCTAATTGTCTTTCGGGCTCCGTACTCCTTTCGGCAGCTTCTGCTACTTTTCTAGTATCATGAATACCTTTCTCGCTTCTTTGGATGATCTCTTGCGCCATTCCTCGGCCGCCGTCGTTCCAGATATCAGTAAAAAATTTGCCACCAACCACGCTTGCTTCGGCCGAGGGGTCCTTGATATCTTCGGAAGATAAGGTAGCTTCGGACTGAGCTAAAAATTTTATATGCCCGCAACCTTTCTTCTCTAAGACAGAAGCAATTCCTCTGGCGCCCGAAAAAGCGCATATGTCGCCACGACTGTTCAGAATCTCTTCGAAGGCCTCTGCTTCGTGGCTAATCCATTCCAGCGGATCTTCGGGATTGCCTCGAGAAAAATTCTCTTCGCTGGAAAAGGCGCCGACGCTAGCAAAGCTGGTTTTAATTTTATTCACGCATTCTATAGATTTAACATAGCATTTCCCCTGAGATGTGCGAAGCTCCTTAACTCTTGATTCCAATTTGCTGACCATAAAATCACTAAGTTCTCGTTTCGTTTCCTCAAGCGCGCGCTCCTCTTTAGCTCTAGCCAGCTGTTTCTGAAGATCTTTAATCTCGCGTTTTTGAGCTTCGGTTTGGGCCTTTGAGGCAGCTTCATCTTTTTTCACTTTATCTACCAGTGTAAGCAGAATTTTATCTTTTTCCAAAGCTTCGTTTCTCAGTTTGATAACTTCGGAGCGTAAATTATTAAACGCAATTTCATAACTTTCATCTTCGGCGCTCTTTTGCGCTCTTAGCGCGTTGCTTAGGATCAGGCCCTATACGAAAAAGAATTCATATAAGAAAAAAGGAATGAATTGCGTAAAAAAATAATAAGGGGGTTTTTTCAAGCGTTTAATTCCCGTACCTTCAGGCTGTTGTACGCAAGACTGTCTGCGAGATCTTCTTTCGTCATGGCGCTTAATCCAGATTCAAGCTTCGGGAAACCAATACTCCTGGCCATCTCTCGGCAGACAGATAGCTCTTTGTTGTCAGGCAGGCAGTATAAGAAATCATCTTCATTTGTCCCATTGAATATTACTGCCCCCTTTGGATATTTTAGCTCCTTTGCATAATGGTTAGCTTCATGAGTTTCTTCTTCAGATAGTTTTTTCCCCGAAGCATGTCGTATGATGTAATCACACATGCTGGCAGGCGCTTCGGGGATGGCAGTGTCAGTTTCTTCAACTAAAATTGGTTCTGTTATTTTTATTGCTTCGGCTTTCAAAGTTTGCTCCTTGAAGGGCTCTGAAGGCCCAGCTTCAGCTTCAGCTTGTTGCGTCGGAACTTCAGAAGAAGCTTCAGCAATTTCAACACTCTTTTTTGGAGTTGTGCTTGAAGACTTAATTGTCTCCAAGACATCTAGTACATTTACCATTCTCTTCCTTTTTGGGGTCACCATTGTACCCTTTTGGATTTTTGCTGCTTCGACATTTGCTACAGGACTCAAAATTTCTGATGCTTTTTCCTTAGTCGGATTTTTCGCTTCTTCCATTTTTTCTGTGGATGGCGCTTCGGCCATCTCTGCAATTTCTGGCAGCAAGGTTGGCTGTTCAGCTTCGGTGGCCGAAGAAGTTTCTCCGGTGAACTCAGGCACCGAAGCTGGTTCAATATGGCGTGGTCGGTGTGTGAGGACCTTCAACCTTTTTCCTTTCGGTTCTGGCTCGCTAGGAGCGGTTGCAGCTTCTTCTTTTTCAGAGGTTATGTTTTTCCTTTTTTGCCTTCGGATGGGATAACGATAATCAGGGTAGAAGAACCCGACTGCATCAAACACGCGGTTGAGTCTCTTCTTTTTTCGGCCTCCGAAGGCTGCTGATAGTGCAGTATTTTCAGCCTTCGAATATGCCCCAAGTAATTCATCACTTAATGTTTCAATGCTTTTTAGCCAGTCATCATCAGGTTCAACAAATTTATCTGCATATTTGAATGTGTACTTTAATCTGACTAGTCCGCCTTCGTCGGACTCTTTAATGGTTTCCTTCGGCATTTCCCACTTTTCTGCAAGTGGCCATACCCTGAAGGCAATGTGTTCTTGGACCAAGTCCCTTGTCCCAATAAACGAGCAGACTACCCCGAAGGCTCTTTGGCATTCTTCGGCGGCTTCGTCCATTTCGACCTTCGGCCTTCGAAGACCGAAGCGTTGCCAGATTGGGTGCATAATGATACTCTTCACATTCTCTTGAGCTGTTAGATCATTCTTTACATAAAACCATTCAGTCATCCAGGCTCCGGGCCACCTCTTCCGGAAGGTCGGCACAGGGCAGCTTGACCCGGAGCGGGCGCCGAAGCTGTAGCACCCAAAGTTGTTGTGGTATTGCTCCTTTCCCCAGGGCTTCGTCTCGTATAATAACTCATGAATGTTGCAGAAGCTTTTAGCGTTCGGTTCCAAACCTTGGCTCCTCGCAGCCCAGACAAACACTCCCATTCTTATGATGGCTTCGGGAGTGATTTGATGCAGATAGACTTGAAATGTCTTTAGTACCTCAACAACAAAGTTGCTCAGGGGGAATCGAAGCCCAGCCTTGAGGAAGCTTCGGAAAATCACAACTTCATCTTCTTCGGGGGTGGGAGAAGTTTTTTCCCCGGCATCGGCTCTCACAATAGATATGTCTCGGAAATATCGCCCCCTCATATTATCAATGTGACTCTGCTTGATGGTCGTTTTCCCAAAAACTGTGTGGCTTGGTCGCCACGGTCGATCTTCGGCCTCTTCCCCACCACTTTCCACATCATAGCTGTCGCTGTCATCAGTATCTTCGGACAAACCTTCGAGAATCTCCTTCGTGATTTTCTCTGTATTGGTCTCTGCCATCGCTATCAGGAACCCCAGATTCTTCTCCTCCTCGAGACTCAGCTTCGTCTCAGCAGGGATCTTCAGCTTCGTCTCAGCAGGGATCTTCTTGCCTTCAGACATCTTCGGGAACGCTAAAAAATTGTTCCCGAGGCCGAAGCTTCGAAATCAAAAAGACCAGCAAATCTTAACGAACAAGAGCTAAAAATTTTAGTGGGCCGAAGCAAAAGGCAAGTGTGCGTACCAAATGAGTTCACGATGTGATCTTATTTATACGCCTAGGGCGTTGAAAATTGAAAGGCCCCGCTTGTCAGTGAATGTTGCTATTCTAGCAAAGGGAAGGTGTTTTTTCGGACCTTCGGCTCAAGGCCTTCGTCCATATCGCAATCTGAATTTATTATTTACAAATTAATATTGCGAGGGGCTACTGTTGGGGGCCTTCGTCCTCCGAAGGTCCTCAAAAACATGATTTGACAATGTTTTCCAAGTGGATTATATGAACAGGTATTTTCGGATTCAGAATTATGGATATGGAGCACGACCAGGACGAAGCCTGAACCAGACGAAGGTCGAAGGCAGCCGAAGCTGTGCGCAGGGAGGCTTCGGCGCGATGGCATAAGGGGGAACCGACTTAAAGATGAAAAGACTTCGGGGGCCTCGACAGATTCCTATAAACCGTTAACAAATGTAATGGACATGGATGTAATTTTACGTGGGCTGCGTCCCGCGTCTATAAATAGATGAACAGTACTCCCGTACTGTTCACGCTGACTTGGCATTGGCTTTTGCGTCACGTTTGTACTTCTACCTTCTCTCACGGACCGAAGGTACATTTGTAATTTGAAATCATTTCTATTTCTCCATGTTAATAAAATAGAAATGATCCTATGTTGATATTTATATTTCACGCTTTATATGAATCCTTCGGCATTATTTATTATATTTACGAAGGTATGTCTCTTGTGACCTTCGTCCTAAAGCATTATTTCCCGAAGGGGCGTAATGTTTCGAAGGACGAAGGACCTTAATGTTTAACATCTTCTATGTTGCCTTGTTCTTAACTCTTAGCATTTGAGAACAAGTCTCCAACACCATGCAAATACGTCTCGGTTATCTTACAGGAACCGGATGAGCATGCTTTCCTATTTATCATCGAGACTGGAACTGATGATGGCGGTCTTGCGCTCATCAGCAAATCCTAGGTTGATCCTCTTAGTCTCTTCAGTCGGCCGTGTAGAGGCCATGGCTTGAGCTTCGCTGGTGGGTATCGTGAGACCCTCCTCCTCCAGCTTGGTGTTTGCCTGTTTGAGGGGAGCTATCGAAGGTCTAGCAGTGAGGGCTGCTTGGATGGCTCCTCGAAAGCATTATGCGGTGCCTTGGAAGTTAGCACGCATAGTGATGATTCCTTGAGGTCCTGATATCTTTAATATCATGTACGAATAATGCGAAATGGCCATGAACTTCGCCAATCCAGGCCTACTGATGATGGCGTTGTACCCACAGTCGAAGCGTGCCACCTCGAACCTCAGGAACTCGATTCTGTGGTTCTCCAGAGTCCCGAAGGTGACGGGCATGTAGATGTGCCCGAGCGGGTACTCCCCTACAGTCGGCACGATACTGAAGAAGGGAGTATCTAACTTGGTGAGGTCTTTGAGTGCGACCCCTAGGGCTAGGAGTGTCCGGGGGAAGGTAACATTGATGTTGCTTCCCCCGTCCATTAGTACTTTCTTCACCCGGCTCTCTGAGATCACTGGATCAACGAGGAGCGGGTACTTGCCTGGGTGATCAAAGTTGAGCCATTGATCCGCCCGGCTGAAGGTTATTGCGTGCTTCGACCACTGATAAGGAGCTGGGGTACTGGTGGTTGCCGCCGAGACCTGCCAGTCGTTGAGCTTTTGCTGCCTCCTGTTCTCCTGTGCTCTGTGTCCTCCTAATATGTAACACCCAGGTGTTACTGTGCGCTTAACTGCGAATATGGACGACTGCCCAAAATGTTTCATGAAGCTTGGACTTTAGTGACCTTCAAAAATGCCGAGTTCGGTGCTATTTAGATTGGTTATGAGCGTGAATGCGACTTCGGAAAAATAGCTCGAGTTTGATGTCGTATTCATTTCTATAATCTAAACAGTTTAAAAGGTTTCATGAACTTTTGGATTACCTAATCTCGTTTGCTGGCAAATTTGGATATGTTCGGATTACGCGCGTAAGTGAATACGAAAATCAGAAGACTTTTGATTTTATGTAAAATTTGGAGCCCCGCGCTATCCGAAAAGAACAATGCACCAGCACATTAATTGAATTGTTTTCTCTCAGCATGTGATCCTTGGCATTAAAGCGAATGATCGACAGCTGGTGATAATTGTAAAATTAGACGGGACTAAATACAGTCTTGAATACCGAAGTCGAACTCGACAACTAAAGTTTTTGGTGCAAAATAATTCTGTCTTTGCTCGTCAGCTGAGAAATCGCTTCCGAAGATTTATAATTGAGATTTGATTCTCCAATAAATTATCTATGGCATAGCGATCAGGATATTTTTGTATTCTTTAAGAAAATCTAAGAAATAAAAGAAAAAGAAGAAAATATCTTCCAGCCATCCCTATCACAATCGCCCTCGCTCTCTGATTTTTCAGCCGCCGATCTCTCCCTCCCTAATATTTTTCTTCACTGATTGCCTTATCCCCTTCCATGTGCGCAGGCTTCTTTCCTCGGCCGCCCTCCAAGTTTCTTCCTCCCTATGCCTACGCTCTCCACTCCACACCGCGCTCCTCTGCTCGGCCAACCGCTGCCCATGTCCGGCCAGCCGAGTGCTCCATCTCTCTGCCATGGCCGCCATGCCGTCTGCTCCTCCGGTGTCACGAGCTCTAGCTCGGTTTTCTTCTTCCCTGCCGCGAGCGCTCCTCCCTGGCACGCCCTCGTCTTCTTCCATGGCTGGAGCTTTTCCCCAGCCCGGATCTCACCCAGTTCGCCCAGCATGGAGCTCGGATCGCGCCTAGCCCCTAGCGCCCTAGCCTCTTATCTGCGCGCGTCTTCCTCCCTGCTCCCATGCCGTGCGCTGTTTTCCTCTGCTCGCCCTCTCCAGCGTCGGTCGCTCCTCCCATGCCGCACCCTCCCTGCTCTCTCTCCCTGTCCCCAGCTCGCTCGCCCCTGATGCCGCGCTCGGCCCTGCCATTCCACAGTCGCGCGACTGGCTCGTCCCAGCTCCCTGCACTAGATCCTTTTCCCTGTGTGTCGCACAACTCCTAGTTTCCTCGACATTCCTCCCTATGCCGCTCCCAGCGTCTTGGTTGTCGGCGCCCTCCCCGCCATGGAATTCACTGCTCGGCCCTGCTCCCTTGGCCATGGTCAGCTCCAGTTCCGTGCCTTGTCCCTGGCTGTGCGCGCGTGCTTCACTATTTGGTTGTCGTCACGCAAGCTTCTCTGTTGGGCTCGCTAGCCGTCATTGTCCTATCCGCGCCAGCCCGCGTCCATGGTCGTGTTCATCGAGTTCACCAATGTTGTGTTGCTAATCCGACTGTCGTCGCTGCTGCGTGCCTTGCTACGTGCTTGCCAGGTGTTGTCTGTTGTACCCCAACACTCGTGCTTGCCCCTGGCTCGCGTTAGCGCTCGCGCGGCTGCTCGTTGTCACTACGGCGCACTTGCTCTTCGTCCATCGGGCTTCATGCGTGCTCGCGTTTGCCGTCGAGCTGTTGAACTCGTCCTCCCTTCCTCGTGACTTCGTCGTCGCCAGAGCCCTCACTGGATTCGTGTCCTTGCCAGCTTGCTCCAGACTCGATCTCATCATCGTTTCATGCGTCATTAAGAAATCCCAAGAGTCGGGTGAAGACGAAGCTAGCAACGTGATATTCACCAAGTGCTCAACAAAAGCTCGAACAAGTCATCGATCGTCATGCTCGTCTACACCAAAAATCTGAGAAAATTAGGCGCAAAAGAAAATAAATCAGTATGCAGCCAGAGAATTCTTGATGTGGATGAAGAAGAAGTGCGATTCGACACAGCACTCACCATGTGTTTGGTGAAATGCTAGAGCTGAAAGGCGTCGTCGATTTCGTGGTTTCAAATCAGATTTAATTATGGTAAGCTAATTCGCCACTCCTAATATTTGGTTTAATGGATGGATTGATAGGTATGTATGTCGCGACAATTATCCCGCTTGTAGCTCGGGCACATGTTTATTTGACACTTGTTGGAATGCGGGGGCTACATGTAGCATAGTGATTGTGTCCACGATTGCAAAGTCGTCGTGCTGTGTAGCTAAGTTTAGGTTTAGAGACATAGGTTATGCGAGAAGGATTAGATCGGTGTTTCGTATCCGATGAGTGGTCGAATTAATAATATGAAGAATAGGTCTGAGGTATAAATGATGTGAAGAATATGTCAATAGAATTGTAGGCATGGTGTGATTCGATTAAAAATACTCTATCTGCTAGGTCATAGAATAATGTGATGTTCATGTATTTGGCATGGTATGCAAATTAATCTGGATAAATGGTTTAGAAAGTTAGTTAATATGCTCCCTTACTCTAAATTGTCGGTATTCAAAACTAGTGAATGAAAATGTGACGAGTAATTTGATATTGGGTGTTTTGACAAAAGACTTGTGCTTAGCTTATTATTACTTGATGTTTGAAGTAGATGCGATTACGCTAGAAAAGTGTGATAGTTGGGTGTAGTCGTATATCGATAACTAGTGTTCCCGTATGAAATGGTACAACGCCTCGCCGCTAGGTGTTTAATTCGCTATTGTGTAGCATTATTCAGGTTTGTGATATTCCTGTTTATATGCATTCATGTGCATTATACAAATCATTTAGGTATGATTATTGACTACATGATATGGAGGACCAAAGCTGAGTCGACCCCAAGATGATGTTAAGCGTGGGCTTCTCCACAAGGTGATGCCGATGGACGAACCTAAAGATGGATAATTGAACGAGTACCAAGACAAAGGATGGTCGTCAAGTGACCGACGTCTAACAACACTAACCTAGTGTTTCTTCCAGGCAAGCCCCGGTGCATTGCCACCTCCTTGTGTTTTAAAATCTTTATCACCTTGTTTGATGCATTAGGTGATAGGAGTTGTGTGCTAAACAATTGATGCATTTCCTTCCTTGGAAAATTGATTACCCTTCCTTGATACCCTTTTTGAAAAGAAAATTGATTAGCCTTGCTCTAGAAAAACAAAATGTTTTGTTTTAAAACAAAAGTGATGCTTCACAGTGGATGGGAATTTTTACAAAGAAAAGACTTATGATGGTGGATCCATCATGGCCATGATGGGTTCAACATCTGAAAAGATGTACCTCTGCCAGGTACCAAACTTTGGGTTTTTGAATGATAAAGCTGAGACCGGACGGTTGACTTGCACGAGAAGGAAGTCTTGGTGTAGTGTCTCCGTCTGAGTCGATTAAGGACCGTGTCGATGTAGGCTTGATGATCAAGGACCTTTTGACTGGTCACATGCCTCATCATGGGTAAGCTTTTCTTCGGGCAGACTAATACCAGAAAGCCCAACACGCAATGGGAGTGGAGAGATGGCGAGAGTAGCGTGTACCCTCCGTGGCAAGAGGCTGAACGATGGTGTATCTGTGCTCTCGGTTGGCGTGAACCCAGTCTGGTCTTAAGAAACCCGGTGACGAGTTGACATATGCAAGGGTTAAGTGCTACATATGTCGTGTGATTGGAGATCCCCAGCTGGGTATTAATCGATTCGGATCACCGTTACTTCTCGGATATGAAGGCTTGGTCACTGACTTACACGTAGAAATCCAGTGAACTAAAGGGATGATGAAAAGACGGCTACTGTAGGCCAAGTGCTTGAACTAGGGTAGAAAGAACTCTAGATGCAGGTAACTTTATCTAACCTGACAATAAAACTGGATTTTTAAGGATCCACTATTAGTAAGCATTTTTGCAAATAGAGTCCTTGATGCTTGATCAACCTTACCTTGACTCCCTCAAGCCAGCATATCCTTGAGAGTCTTTTCTTTAGTCGGGTAAGTCTTGCTGAGTAATTGCATACTTAGGGTTTTATTCCCTGTTGTTTTTCAGGTTATAACTTTGTGCTGCTATTGATGGTGTTAAGTGCCGGTGGGCTCGGCCTTCTTATAAGTCTAAGTAACTCTTCTATACTTCTTATTGAGGATGGTCACTTGAGCAAGCATATATTTCAAAACTATAGATAATTTATAACAGATCAAAGTTATTTCTTTGAATCACTTTTGTAATCACTCTGATCATGTACAATGTAAACTTGATGTAACTTGTAAAATTTGGTAATAAGATTTCCACTACAAATTGTTGGTGTGTGATTTGTGTTACTTAATCTTGCGATCCTGGTTGTAAGTGGTTTATCCGGGGTCCTTGGGACACTTGGATGGATCCTGTTAAGTTATCTGGTGCACATGCATAGTCGTCTGAGGTCTTTGAGATAAGGGCAGGTGCATGTGGGCCCGATAACTTGGGAGGTTCTGCCATAGAAGATGACGTTGACCTCCCTATCAACACATGGGAACGCTCCGCCCCCTCCCCCTTCCTCCTGCTGTTGAGGCTACCTAGGTTTGCCAGGCCCTCCTCACGGTGGGGAGGTGGTAGAGGCTGGAAGGGTCGGCCATGCCCGACAGAGTGCTTGAAATCCCTGTAGTTTCATAGAGTGTGGCGCATGTCCTTATGGTACAAGCACTGGGCATCGAGGATTTCATCCAGTGTCCGTTCCCCTCCACGCAGTGCACCACGAGCTCGCGCGGCAGGTGGCCCGGTGACGTGCACCTCCTTGTGGGGCCTCTTCTCCCAGCGCTTATCTGGCTACTGGTTTGCGTCATACCGTGGCACGGGTGGCGCGGACTTCGAGCCTCCGATGAGGTCCTAGGCCCGTTCATCCGCGGTGATGTTGAGGTCTACCTCCCGGAACAATTGCTCAGAGGTAGTCGGCGCTTTCTGGAGTATGGCTCGGACGAAAGCTGAGTCATTGGATCCCCGATAGAAATCCTCAACCACTGCTGCCTCGGCAACTTCGGGGATGCAGCTCCTCATGGTCTGAAACCTTTTGAGGTATGACCGGAGTGTTTCATCGCCTTGGCGCCTGATGGATTTGAGGTCCCATGGCTTTTGTGCCAGCTTGTCAGAGAGGGACTAGAAGTTGGCGATGAAACACTGACTAAAATTGCTCCAATCGTCGATGCAGTGTCATGGAAGATGTCAGAGCCACTGCAGCGCGTCTTGCCCTAGGACGATGGGCAAATACACCGTCATTACGTCTTCTGTTGCCCCAGTGGCCCAGGCAGCGGTCGTGTAGACGACCAACTAGCCACCTGGGTCCCTCTTGGGCTCGTACTTGTTAATGTTTGAGACCTTGAAGTTGGGGGGCCACTGGATGGCCCGGAGACGTGGAATAAGCGTGGAGACTCCACACGTGTCCTCCTGTCGATGTTCATGAGGTCGATCACGGGGAGGGGAGCCGGTAGTATGTCGTCTCGACCGTCCCTGGGTCGGGCCACTAGTCGAGGCGGTAGCTGACTCAACTCGGATGGCGCGGCTTCGAGCCGGGATGTCGTGGTCCCGGTCATACTCCTCCCGGTGCCTTATCTCACTTTCGTGATGTCGGTTGCGAGAAGTGTTGATGGAGCTCCGCGTGTCTCGTTGGCTATTGATGGCATGGCGTAAGTCGCTCGAGGGGTGAGCGATGGGCAGAAGGTGATTAGCTGCTCGAGTAAGAAGCCGTCGGTAACCTTCCGCGTCTGGAGTTCGCGAGAGGCCATCAGCTATCTGGGTAGCACCCCCCCCCCCCCGACTTCACTCGGCGTGTTCATTACGCGAGCGAAGTCGAGGTATAGGTTCTGTGCAAAGAGAGGGTTCTCTCGGCGCAGCCTTGTGCCTTGCTCAGCTTGCTCCCGCTCTCTGTCCAGAGCTTGTCGGCGATCACGGCGACGAGAATTCCGTCTTTCTCGGTGTACTCGCTCATCGGGGGTTTCTCCCACTTCTGAAGCTTTGTCTCAGGATATGAGCTATGCTGGGTCCCATTCCCTAGCCTCGTGAAGTCGCTGCACATTCCAGCGTCTGTTCCTTCGTCGTCGTGCTTCATGCTGGGGAGGTTCTTCCCCTTTCATGGTTGGCTCGTCGTCAGAGATGGGAGATGACTCCAATCTCCCCCCGATGAAGAGGATATCGGGGTAGAAAGGAGTTGTTGTGACGGCACTCTTCTTTCCGTCCTCCTTTGAGGGCAAAGGTGCTAGAAAGATGACTCGGTGAGGTCTCGTCCCCTTACTTGGGACGTTTGCCTCCTTCTTTCTAGTGATACGTGTCCACTCCTTTATGGACGAGGTGGATAACAGATTTTTCGGGTAGGTAAGCTCCCGCTTTTTGGTTTGTAAGAGGTTATATTCGCTTGGGATGCAGGCGGCTGCGCCACCCGCTGTTCTACTCCGGTTTTCTTTGGGATCTCCGAGGAAAGCTTCTTCTCCGGTGGGTCTGCTATGCAATGCAGAGTTCCCTTCTCATCCACTATGGACGAGATGGTTCCAAAGCATAACATGGTTCCAGGGCGAAGAGCAATCTTGCACTAGGATGTGATGGCCATTGAGCTAGCTTGGATCAACGACACACCCCCTACCTAGCGCGCCAGCTGTTGGTGTTTAGAGTCCAACCGCACACCCAGGGTTACCACTTGCGGTGCTTTTGGGTAGGACGGTGCTGTTGACTGTAACTCGATGGTTCGTGCTGGATGCACGAGAAAGGGATAGACGATTTTCGGCAGGTTCGGGCCGCTTAGAGAGGTGTAATACCATACTTCCTAGGGTGGATCTTTATGTGGTGGGTTACAGGTGAAGTCTCCTGAATGGAGAAAAGCTAATGAGATAGGTAGGTGGTCGATGGAAATGATGGGGTACCCCCTGGGCCTTATATATTTGACTGTGGGGCACTCCATGAGTACATGAGGATCTCACATCTCCTAAATAATAGTGAACCAACTGAACTGATCTTCCTACAATCCTGCCGACTTATCCCTAATCTACCCCGACATTCTAGGGCGCCACGCGCGGGAGAGTCGGGTGGTTGCTGTGGATAGCGCACGAGTTGACGGATTCCTTGGGCTTGAGTCTGTTAACTTCTCAGGTCGGCCCATTCCGCTAGTAGCTCTAGCCCAGCCCATGAAGGGATGGCCTTGCGGGGTAACTGGCCCGAGGCCCCCTGCTAAGGCCTTCTTGCCTTCTAGTGGACCTAGTGGATATCTATCTCCCACAATTCGATCAGTTGAGAGGAGCCCGTGTGTTCTCGAAAATAGATCTAAGGTCAGGCTACCATCAGCTCAGGATCCGACCTTCGGATATACCGAAAACCGCATTTATCTCCAAGTATGGATTGTATGAGTTCACTGTCATGTCATTCGGTTTGACGAATGCGCTAGCTTATTTCATGTACTTGTTGAACAGCGTGTTCATAGACTATCTTGACAAGTTCGTAGTGGTGTTCATTGATGATATCCTCATATATTCCCAGAATGAGCAAGAGCATGAAGAGCACTTAAGGAAAGTACTACAGTGGCTACGAGATTGTCAGTTGTATGCCAAGCTTAGCAAGTGTGAGTTCTAGATTAGCGAAGTTCTGTTCTTGGGTCATATTATAAACCGAGATGGATTAGCTATGGATCCAAAGAAGGTAGCAGCGATTCTGGACTGGAAAGCACCAAAAGATGTCCGAGAAATCAAGAGTTTCAATGGAAAGGCCAGTTATTATCGGCGTTTCATTGAGGGTTTCTCCAAGATTGTCAGGCCAATGACAGCCTTGCTGGCAAAGAAGGCTGAGTTCAAGTGGACCCCAGCATACCAATAATCATTTGAGACGTTGAAGAAGAAATAGACAACAACGCTGATATTGATTCTGCCCGATGTCCACAAGCCATTCTCAGTATATTGTGATGCGTCATACACCAGACTAGGATGTGTGTTAATGCAGGAAGGGAAGTAGTGGCATACTCATCCCGACAGTTGAAGATTCATGACAAGAATTACCCCACTCATGATCTAGAGTTAGCAGCAGTGGTTCATGCACTAAAGACCTGGAGGCACTATTTGTATAGGAAGATATGTGATATCTACACGGACCACAAGAGTCTCAAGTACATATTCACCCATTCGGAATTGAACATGAGGCGACAAAGATGGCTGGAGTTAATCAAAGACTGAGCTAGAGATACATTATCACCCAGGCAAAGCAAACGTGGTTGCAGATGCTTTGAGCAGAAAGAGTCAAGTCAATATGTTGGCCGCTCATCCGATGTCGTACGAGCTAGCAAAAGAATTCGACAGGCTGAGTCTCATATTTCTAAACAACACTCAAGGAGTGACAGTTGAGCTGGAACCCACTCTAGAGCAAGATATCAGGAAGGGCCAGAAAGACGATGAGAAGATCAACGAGATCCGATAGCCGATCATAGATGGGAAAGGCCTAGATTTCCATGAAGACACAGAAGTAGTGGTGTGGTTTAAGGATAGAATGTGTGCTCCCGACATCAAATCGACCCGGGAACTAATTCTCAAGGAAACTCATGAGACAGCGTATTCTATACACCCTGGTAGCGAGAAGATGTACCAAGACCAGAAGAAAAGATTCTGGTCGTACGGTATGAAAAGGGAGATACCAGAGTATGTTGCCAGATGCGACAGTTGTTAGAGAATCAAGGCAAAACATCAGAGGCCCACAGGTTTGTTGCAGCCATTGTAGATTCCTCAGTGGAAATGGGATGAGATTGGGATAGACTTTATAGGTGCCTTGCCTCGCACTCGAGCTGGTTATGACTCCATCTGGGTAGTAGTAGACCGTTTAACCTAGTTGGCCCATTTCATACCAGTCAAGGCCACCTATAACAGTGAAGTGTTGGCAGAACTATATATGTCTCGGATTGTATGTTTGCATGGCGTTCCAAAGAAGATAGTATCAGACAGAGGCACCTAGTTTACTTCTCATTTTGGGTAGCAGCTACATGAAGCTTTGGGCACACACTTGAAGTTCAGTTCTGCTTATCACCCACAAACAAATGGTCAAACAGAGAGAACCAACCAGATTCTTGAAGACATGTTGAGAGCTTGTGCATTGCAAGACAAATTAGATTGGGACAAGAGGCTACCATATGCAGAATTCTCCTACAACAACATCTATTAGGCCAGTCTAAAGATGTCCCCATTCCAAGCACTCTATAAGAGGAATTGCAAAACTCCGTTGCATTGGGACAAACCCAGCGAAAGGCAGGTGTTCGGTCCAGATATTCTACTTGAGGCTGAAGAGAACATTAGAATGGTTCAAGAGAATCTAAAGATAGCATAGTCCAGATAGCGAAGTTATGCTGACACCCGAAGAAGAGAATTGAGTTTTGAAGTGGGAGATTATGTCTACTTGAAAGTGTCACCCATCAGAGGAATCAAAAGGTTCGGAGTCAAAGGCAAGCTAGCACCTCGATACGTCGGACCGTACTAGATTCAAGCAAGACGTGGAGAAGTGGCATATCAACTCCGCTTACCAGAAAGTCTGTCAGTCGTGCATGACATGTTCCATGTGTCTCAGCTGAAAAAATGCTTGCGAATACCAGAAGAGCAGTTGCCAATAGAAGACCTTGAAGTTCAAGAAGATCTGACATATATTGAGAAGCCAACTTATATTCTAGAGACATTAGATTGGGTCACTCGGAGAAGCACCATTAGGATGTGCAAAGTTAAATGGGGCCATCACTTAGAAGAAGAAGTAACCTGGGAAAGAGAAGATGATTTGAAAGCCAAGTACCCTGAACTCTTTGCTAGCCAACCCTGAATCTCGAGGGCGAGATTCTTTTTAAGGGGGATAGGTTTGTAACACCCTTAATTTGGGGGTATAAAATTTCTTTCTAAATATCTACCAAACTTAGGTGTTACTCTTGTCTCTCTCTAGTCTCTCTCTCTCTCTCTTTTTCTTTTGGCTAGAATTAAGTTAATTAGGAGAGGGATTAATTATTTATTTTGTCAAAACAATGTGAGTCATGAAATGTTGCATCATGCTGAGCTTAAAATATTCTTTGAATTGTTGCACATGTTTGAATTGGTTTGAATTTGAATATTGGTTTGAAAATGAATTGAAAATCCTAGAGAAAATAAAAATAAAAGCATTTAGAAAATCCCTAGAAAAGAAAAACCTATTTCAGCCCAGCCAGCCTAGCTCGGCCTAGCCAGGCCACGTGCGCGTGCCCGCGTCGCCTGATAGGTGGACCCCACCTACCAACGACCGCCCGCGTCCACGCACATGCGTTCTCTCTCCCTCTCTCCCTCCTGCTGCCCGGTGGGCCAAACCTGTTGGCACCGAACCATCCGTGCTCGTGACCGCTCTCGCTCGCTGCTCGGTGGGACCTTCCTGACAGTGTTGACCATCCATTTGCCGCTCACCCTCGCTAGTCTGTGGACCCCGCCTGTCAGCCACTCCCCTCTTCCCTAACCTCCCGCATGGGCTCTCCGTCGTGGACACGCCCATGACCATGCATTTTCTGGCCATGACCCCCGCGCCCGAGCCCTTTTCTGCAGCCCACGCCCACATACTCACTCTGCTCGCTTAGTTGCACCTTCAGCCGAGCACCCTCGCCCTTTCTCTCCCTCTGCGCGCGCGCCAGTGGAACTCCGCCAAAGGTTCATCGCCGTTCCATGACCGTCGTCGAGCGTCCGTCGCGTTCGTTGCCTCAGTGAGCTTTACCCTTCTCCCGCAACCTGGGACACCCTCCGGTTTGCCCCCAGCCTCTCTAATTCGCCCGATCCGCGCTCACCGACGTTCTTCTTGTGTAGCCGAAGCCCGTTGTCGTCGACTCGTGCCATCTTTGCATCCCCACCGTTGCCACGGTGCTCTAGAGATTCCTCTTGAGGTGAGCAACCTCCCCATGCCCCTATTTTGCCGTTTGTTGCCCTAGTTTTCGAGCTATTGCTCGCCGGAGCAAATTCGCGTCGCAATTGTGCCGCTTCGCCACAATCTGTGCCCCTGGGGCCTCTATGTCGGTGTCATGCCCATGGCTGAGTCCGCCGTGTCGCCCCAATCTCGCCTGAGCCCTTTCCCAGTGCCCTAGTCCCTCGCCATGGCCATGTGCTCGCCTCCAGTGAAACTTCGTCGCGGAGTCGAGCGGCGCCGCCGCCGTGAACCAATCAACAAACCAGCCCGAGCTCGCCATCAGATCTCAGGCGTCCATCTAGGATCTAACGGCTTGGCTTTTATTTAACCCGACCGGACCTCAACCGTCCGATTCAGATACAGCTGCTCGGATGTGCCCCCCTCACCCGTGCCCTGCCGCTGGGTCCGGCCTGTCAGACCTATCTCAGGTCGCTGACACCCCGAGCCCGCCTGTCAGCGATCGCCACCCGTCTGCGCGCGCGCTTGTCTGCGGGATCTGATCTCGGCCGTTAGATCACGATTGTGCGGTCGAGTTTGCTCAATACCCCTTCACGTGTAAATTTGCTAAAGAAACCCCTGGCATTGTAGTTATCAGCCCGTCATCCTTTGGGTTTTGCGCGCAGGCTCCTGGATTCTTATAAATAGACCCTGGCCTTTTAATAATCACATATTTGGACCTAATTTGGTATTTCAAACTTCAAAACTTGTTTATTTCATATCTTTTTCATATGAACTCCAAATTTAGTGATTCAAATTGCAAAATGTTCATAGAATTATTCTCTGTTCAAATAAATTGTGTTCATCCTCTGTCTGTGCATCCTAATTTTACGCCTAGGCTATAGGTTAGTTTATGTGATAATTTATTTGTTTAATAAGATAAATAAAAAGGAAAACCCTAGTGGTAAATGGATATTTAATCTTGTGAGATTAATAATATGTAGTATATGAATTTATCCCTGGTTTAACTTTTATGTCTCATTAAAATGAGTAGAATCAGATTATGTAATCATGGAGATAGACAACACTTAGAGAATAACAAACTACTAAATGTGATTAGTTCACCCTATACCCTAAACTCCCTTTTGAGTTTATACTTTTCCTTTTGAGATGTGTTCCATTGTTTGTACATGATTAGTGTGTTGTTCATTTGCCATTTTCCAAATGTATTGAATGTATGATCGTTGTATTTAGACGACGAGCAGCCCGTGGTTCCTGAGCGTGTTGCGGATGATCTTCCTGAGCAACAACCTGGTGAAGGCAAGTGTCCTCTGACCTATTATGTCATATTTACTTTATAATTCATTGTCATGCATTACATTATTGAGACCTAAGGATTGATCAGTCTATATTTACCTTATCCTTTTTTACCTTTTAGGTTATCATGGTTAGCTTTATGCTATTGCTTTACCTTAATCAATCAACATGATGTGAATATTTATGATATGATGATGTTATCCCGATGATGATCCTGTGATACTTTAGGGGACTCAAGTTGTTTCCTCAGTACCTCTCCGTAAGGACCTGTTCATGGAGTGACAACCCAGGATAATAGTACAACCATGAGGGTGGAATGAGACGCCCTTAGCTGATTAATTAGAAGAACTTAAGGTGTAGTTGGCTTTGCCGTAGGGCCGTCAATGGGGTCCAGGCATAATACTTGCTCTGTCGAGGCTGGTTACAGAGGTTCTTTGATTTGGTTTTGTTAGTCACCCTTCCTTTGGGGAGAGGTACTGTGTTTATCAAACCGAAGAAACCTAACAGGCATCTATGACCTTTGGGAAATATTTGTAAAGGCTATGTAGTGAGACCCTGCTAGGTCACCTTGGTAGTGATCAATGGAGAGTCATGATCTTCAGGTAGAACGGAAATCACGGCTTGTGGGTAAAGTGTGCAAATATCAGTCGTGCTCACGTTTAAGAGCGGCCTTGGGATCCTCTTTGATTAGAAGAACTTTGGATACTCTTATAATGATGTTTAATAATGATGGTTACAATTATGATCTCTGGTAATTCCTCTTGGAGGGAGTACATTTGGGTAATAACTGGGTTTATTACTAAAACTTAGCTCTACTAATAGTAATAAATACTTGACCAACTAAAAGCAACTGCTTAACCTTAACTTCACATATAGCTAATCCACTTCAGCCAAATAGGACATTTGCCGAGTATGTTGATGTGTACTCACCCTTTCTTTAAAAACCACCCCACCCCATGTTGTCCCCACTATATCCAGTGCTCAGGAGAAGATGCTGGCAACATGCAGGAATTTGAGGAGTTTTAGGACTATGACGAGTTCTAGTTATCTTAGTGGCAAACCCCTAGTCAGCTGCCTGTGACGGCCTTATCTTCTACATTTCATTTTCCGCACTTTGATTATGTTAATGACTATGTTATAGACTCTATGGATGTCTTGGACATCTTGATGTAATAAATTACCTTTCAGCTATTTACTTTGAGCAATGTGTGGTGATGTCCAATTATGTAATTGCTATGTACGTGAGTTTCTGATCCTGGCACGTGCATGGTTCGCATTTGGTTTGCCTTCCAAAACCGGGTGTGACAAAATGCAATCAGAAACTAAAGACATCGTTTCTGATCATCCACTTCACTACTCAAGTTCTACCAAAGGTGTAAGTGAAAGCAGTTTCGATATAATGAAGTGGTGAAAAATGCAAACACATCTCGATCTTTCTAGTTTTAACTTATCTTGATTCAAATTTTAGCACATAATTAATGTATCAAGATAGTGAACGGCTCAAAGCATCAGATATAGCAACCTAGCATACTAGTGATATCAAAAAGGATTTTAACACATCCTACACATGCTAGGTGCCAATCTCAATGGTGAACAGTTTTTGGATGAAGCAAGTATTAATCTTGTTCACAATTATGAAAAATAGGTTTAGGCCAACAACATTGTATCGCTATGAGAAAAAAGAGCCTAAGCTTGCCATAGCATCATCATGTACACAAAGAACATACTACAAAGAGCATAATCTCATTCTAGTAGATATACAGATAAAGCTCAATATGCTACATGATGAGATGCAATGTAGATATGTTACAAAAATAAAAATAACAAAATGCAAAGAAGGATGAAGAAACAGAAGATGCAAGTAAAGGCACAATGGGGGTCCCTCAGCTAAAAAGGGAAACACACACCCAACTCCCCTCGAAAATGTGCAAAAGTATACTGATCAAGGGGTTCTGTAAGGATATCTGCAAGCTGTCTGTGGGTATCAACATGGCATAAGTCTATGTCCCATTTCTCGTAATGTTCTCTGAGGAAATGAAAGCGGACATCAATGTGCTTGGTCTTAGGATATAGCGCAAAATTTTAAGCAACATTCATGGCACTAGTGCTATCACAAAGTAAAGGCACATACTGAAACTTCATGACAAAATTCTGCAAAATGGCCATCATCCAAAGCTGTTGCGAGCAACAGCTAGCGGTAGCAACATACTAAATTTCTACAGTGGATTAGGCTATGCTAGACTGTTTGTAGGAAGACCAAGAATAGGTATGGTAAAAAAATACTAAGTAATGAAAAGGGGATCATATTGCTATGCTAGACTGTTTGCATCCACTAAATTTCTATAGTGGATTATAGTATGTTGTTACGGTAGCAACATACTAAATTTCTATAGTATTTTTTACTATATCTATGGTTACTCCTTTCATGTTGTTCAGAAATCTAAGACTCAAACTGTCAAACTCCTTGGCTAACTCATATGGCATTGGATGAGTGGCCATCATATTGACTTGACGTTTCCTGCTCAAAGCATCTACAACCACATTTGCTTTCCTTGGATGGTAATTTATCTCCAACTCATAATCTTTGATCAATTCTAACCATCTTCATTGCCTCATGTTTAGCTCTAATTGGGTGAATATATATTTCAGGCTCTTATGATTTGTGTACATATCACACTTCTGCCCACACAAGTAATGTATCCATGTCTTTAAAGCATGAACTACATCTACCAGTTCTAGATCATGGGTTGGATAATTTCTCTCATGGATCTTCAATTGTCAAGTTGAATATGGAACATCTCTTCTTCCCTCTTGCATTAGCACGCATCCCAATCTAGTGTAAGAAACATCATAGTACACTGAGAATGGCTTGTGAACATCTGGCAGAAACAAGACTGGTGCTATAGTCAATCGTTCTTTTAGCTCAAACGCATCTTGGCACTTTTTAGTCCATTTGAATTTGGCCTCCTTCACTAGTAAAGCTGTCATCGGTCTAGCAATCTTCAAAAAGTCTTCAATGAAATGTCGATAGTATCCAGCCATTCCCATAAAACTCTTGCTGCCATGAACAACCTTTAGTGCTTTCCAGCTCGGGATATCTGGTACTTCTTTAGATCTACAACTTGTCCATCTCGGATTATGATATGATACAAGAACAGGACCTCATGAATACAAAACTCACATTTGCTCATCTTGGCATATAACCGGTGCTCTCAAAGCCTTTACAACACCATATTCAAATGCTCAATGTGACCCTCCTCATTTTGAGAATATATGAGGATATCATCGATGAATACCACCACGAACTTATCTGGATAATCCATAAACAAATTGTTCATTAGGTACATGAAGAAAGTTGTCACATTTGTCAACCCAAAAGACATGACAGTGTACTCATATAGCCCATACTTGGTTATAAATGTAGTTTTTGGTATATGAGAAGGTCGGATTCTGAGCTGAAGGTAACCTAACCTCCAGTCTATCTTTGAGAATACACTAGCTCCTCTGAGTTGATCAAATAAGTCTTCTATTCTAGGGAGGGTACTTGTTCCTGATGGTGACTTCATTCAGGGCTTTGTAATCTATGCACATTATCTTGGTACCATCCTCATTTTCTACAATTAGCACTAGAGCAGCCCAAGGCGAGGTACTTGGCCTAATATAACCCTTCTCTAGCAGCTCATTTATCTATTCCTTATGTTCCACCAATTCTGGTCTAGACACTCTAAAGGCTCTTTTGGAGATGGGGGCAGTTTCAGGGACAAGTTCTGTAGCGAACTCAACATTTCGCTCAGGTGGCATGTCTAGCAATTCCTCAGGTAAAACATCTATAAAGTCCGATAAAACCTTGATGGTCTCGAGTGGGTTGGTATCTTTGTTGCTAATAGTCAACTGATAGCAATCTCTTTCTTCTGGTTCAAGAATGTTTAATTCGGCCACTATTTTTTCTCCCAATAGACCTCACAATTCTCCTATAACAACTGAAAAATGCTTGAACTCCATCGACCAATTCATCCCTAGGATGATATCTATCCCATGTGTACCCATTACAATTAGGTTAGTTGGGAACTCTCCCCATTACTTCCACTCCTACATTCAAATATATCTTATCCGCCTGAACTTTCCCTCCAACTAAATTAATTCACAATAGGGTTGTCATTGGTTTTGTTGGAAGGTTGTATGTCTCTACCCATGTTGTTGCAATAAAAGAATGTGTTGCACTAGTATCAAATAGTGAAAGGGAAATGGACATAAACATTTCCTATAATCGATTTTGGTGTTTGACAACCATCACAAACCTTATGGACTAACTAGTTTGCCTAGTTGATTATTTCTCATGTGCATAAGTACATCTACAACTATTCTAAGTCGACTGTCCGGAATACCATAGATTATTCCAGACAGGAGAAGCTTTTTGGAAAAAACACCTATGCGCGGACCGTCCGGGCCCTTGTGGCGCACCGTCCGTGACACCAGGGTGAGCCTCAGACAGGAACACTGCAAAAACACAAGTTAACACTACGGATCGTCTGATGGAGAAGCGAGCACCATCCGAGACCAAGCGTGGACCATCCGGCTTCAGGCGTGGACCATCCGGCCTCAGGCGCGGACCGTCCGGTCGTTGAAAAACCAGAAAACCCAAAGGTGACGGGTTCGGTAAATTGCATTTTTAGCGTCCTCGTGGACCGTCCGGGGTGCATGGCTAGACCGTCCACGACTGCTTTATCTGACATCTAATGACGCATTAAATGCACTATAGCAGTTGATATAGCCGTTATTGCTGACCATTGCGATTTCAGCCGTTGATGTGTAGGGGCGGATCGTCCGGACCAGGAGCGTGGACCGTCCACGGTCGGCAAAAAAGGAGCAATGGCTAGGAAGTGGTCGTAGGCTATGAATACAACCCCATCCACCTCCATTCACCTCATCCAAGCACTCTACTCATTCACATTCAATACAAGAGCTAGCAATCCATTCCAAGACACATTCAAAGCTTTCATCTCTCCAAGTCCCACAATTAAGACAAGTAATGATTAGTGTTTAGTGACTTGAGAGAGTGTGATCCGTGTGTTATTTGTTGCTCTTGTTGCTTGGTTTTCGCAATCATGTTTTCTTCATCTCTTTCTCAACCTTCTAAGTGAATTGTAAAGCAAGCAAGAGACACCTAAGTGTGTGGTGATCCTTGTGGGGTCTTAGTGACCCAAGTGATTAAGGAGAAGCACTTGACCGGTCTGTCTGATCGATTGAGAGAGGGAAAGGGTTAGAATAGACCCAGCGTTTGTGGCCTCTTTAATGGGGACTAGGTTCTTTGGAACTGAACCTCGGTAAACAAATCGCCGTGTTCATTTGGGTTAATCTCCACTCGATTTGTTTCCCCTCCCTTCCTCTCTCTAAAGTTCTCTTTCTCATATTGATTTGAGTTTGCTCCCAAAGTCATCCGCATTGATTGAGCAACTCCTAGCAAGGAGAACTATCTTCCGCACTCCGAATTATTTCTAACACTAACCCCGGGCATAGTCTGTGTTCAAGGTTTATAATTTTCAAGTTTCTACTATTCACCCCCTCTAGGAAACTTTCAATTGGTATCAGAACCTGGTGCTTCATTAGAGTCTAACAACTCGAAGTGATGCCGGGTGAACATGCCAAGAGGGAGATGGCCACCGGCGAAAAGCCCGAAGGCTCGAGAAGGAAGAAGAGGAATGGACTCCATCAAAGGAGGCTGACAACAAACACAAGGAGGAATCCGCTTCCTCCATCAAGTCACATAGGAAGGGTGACAAGAAGAAAAAGAAAATGAAGAAAGTGGTCTACTAGAGACCGACTCTTCATCACCTTCCACATCCGGTGCCGAGTCTACCACTTTGAAGCACCAAGAGCGCAAGAAGTATAGTAAGATGCCTCTACGCTGTCCTCGCATTCCTAAACACGCTCCTTTACTTTTGGTACCCCTAGGCAAACCACCATATTTTGATGGTGAGGATTATTGTATGTGGAGTGATAAAATGAGGCATCATCTAACCTCACTCCATGAAAGCATATGGGATATTGTCGAGTTTGGAGCGCAGGCAACACAGGTGGGCGACGAGGACTACGACTCCGATGAGGCCGCCCAAATAAGGCATTTTAATTCCCAAGCAACTTCTAGACTCCTTGCCTCCTTATGTTGAGAGGAGTATAATAAGGTGCAAGGGTTGAAAAATGCCAAAGAAATTTGGGATATCCTCAACACGGTGCATGAAGGGGATGAAGTGACCAAAATCACCAAGCGCGAGACAAACGATGGAGAGCTCGGTCGATTCGTCTTCAACAAAGGAGAGGAGCAACAAGCAATGTACAACAGGCTCAAAACAATGGTCAACCAAGTGCGCAACCTCGGGAGCACCAAATGGGATGACCATGAAATGGTCAAGGTTATTCTAAGATCTCTTGTTTTTCGTAATCCTATTCAAGTTCAATTAATTTATGGAGATCCTAGATACAAACAGATGTCCCCCGAGGAAGTCATTGGCAAGTTTGTGAGCTTTGATCTTGTCACACCCGGGCTTTAAGGAACAAAGTCGGGTGCATCTCATACATGCGCCAAAGAAGACAACATATATAATAATAGAGTGTATAGAGATAAATGTCACAATAAAATCAGAGTATTTATTACATAGCGGAAGTCTTATTACGAAATAAAAGAATAAATATAAAACAAACTAAGGACCGTCGGCGTCAATGTCAACTGAGAAATGCCACGTAGATCAGATCAAACTCCTCGCCTTGTGGCTCCTCCTGAACCACCTGTTCTCCTGTGGGTGGGTGTGAGACAGCAAGGGTGAGCTCACACATGTTCATTGCTCAACAAGTTGTGGGGAATAATGTGGCATGAACTCACCAAAGGTGGGAGTTCACGAGGTATAAGGCCGATCAATGAAATAAAGGTTGAAGCTGAGCATTGCTTTTATAAGTTGGTCAAAATTTTATTAGAAGTTACTAAGTGTAAGTAAATACCAAACCATAGTAATAATAAATAAAAGTAATAATAAAATAATCCCAAATGCAATGAAATGACAGGTTAAGTTTAAGTTCCATAAATTAATCATGTGAGTGTCTGAGCCGCTCATGACCGTGAGCACGGCTAGTATACCAGTTTTACACTCTGCAGAGGTTGCGCATCTTTACCCACAAGTCGTGTTACCCATTTGCCACGGAGTTGATCAGACCCCATACAACTCTACCAAGGAAGCGAGGCAGGGTACCACTACGAGGCCTTTACAAAGTTCCACTAGCTTCAGACTACCAGCTATAGTTTATAGGAAGCTCCAGTGCAGGAATCCCTCGCCTGACCGCCGTCACAGCAAAATCAACCCAAGGACATCCCTACACTAACCACTCCCCTACTGCCCTTGCCCCTTTCGGGTAAGGTAGCCATCCACTAGCTTTCCTAGTTAATCAGCCAAGGGCGTCCCATTAAACCCTTGTGGTAGCACTGTTTTCCTGGGTGGTTCTCCATGTTCCCATTAACATAATGATCTTATCATGAACAGAAAATAATGAACAGATAATAACAAGTATAAAAATGAGTGATGAATATCTCTATACCCAAAGCCACATAAAGCAATAGCATGTACTACCCAAAAGTTTAGTAGTAAAACCAGTGGTGAAACAAGGTATAAAGATAGTCAAAATCTAGGGTATCCTATTGGGTCCCATCAAAATTAACCTATGCAGATCATTATGATTAATAAGAACATGAATGGGTAAAAGAAGTGATCAAGGGCACAACTTGCCTGGCACTTGAGATTTCAGGTACCAACTTGCTTTTCAGATGCCACGCGTCCTCGCGCTAGTCGTAGCAATACAAACAAACATGGTATAGATAAAATTAACATCACACCAAACATAAGAACAAATTGCATAATAATAATCTACGCGTAGCTACGGGATCGTGGGATCGAGAACTACTAAACTCGGAGTTATGGTTAAGGAGTTATGATTTTATAAAAGATCTGTGTGATTAAAATATTAAACTATATTATAAATTGGTTAATATAAATTATATGATAGGTTATTCTATAAATAATTACCTCAACTTTAATCTAAGTTATAAATTGATCATAAATTGTATTCTAGTAGATTATAATGGCAAGTAAACTAACGAGACTAACCAATCATAAGTTAAATAAAATCTAATTATAAAATATTGAGACATGGTATAGTAAATACTGTTTTTGCATAGTAAACATTTATACGAGACTAACGCAACTTGAATGGATCAAATCGGAGTTAAAACGGAGGAGTTATGAATTTCATAAGATTTTATGTATTTGATATAAGATTAGTTAGGAAATAAATTTAATTTGACTTTCATGTAAAAACAGTGGCACTAGTTGATAAACAATAATATTATAAAACTATAGAAATTGGAATGAATTAATTTGGACCCAATATGAATTTTATATGAATTAAACAAGTTTTAGGAATTGTTTTTATATTAAAAATTCAATTTCTCAGTTTTTCTTATTCACTAGACTGCGCCTCAATTTAACAGAAATGCAGGGGCTAAACCAAAAGATTTCCTGAGACACAGCCAACAGTGCACGGGACGGCGGGTTCTATTTTGTAATAATCTAGGGTCTCTTACGCAATTTTACAGGGCCGAAGGGGTACGAAGAGATTCTGGCCGCACGATTAAACCCAACGGCCAGGATTAGATTTTATTTAAAGCGAACCGGTATACGCTGGTGGCCGCCAGATCGGAGATCGATGCCTACAACTTAATGAAACACGATCTGTTCCGATCCGCAGGATATCGATCCGACGGCACGGATCCAATCGCCTAAAGCGGTACGCCCAAACTAATCCCATCCACGGAATCACAATCGGACGGCGCGAGGTCGTCGTTCTTCCCCCAGCCGACTGCCAGGCACGGCGGCGCGCCCAGTGGCCACGGCGAGCCATCGTCAGAGCCACACAATCAGAGCCCAAACGCGCATCATTTTCCAATCCGAGACATGCTACGCGCAGAGGAAGAGAATGTGAATCGAGGGAAGGTAGTCTCACCATGACTCGAAGCGTAGACGTGGCTGCCCACGGTGTGCGGCGGATTTGGTTCGACGGCGAGGAATTGCGGCGGTGTTGCTGGTTCTGCGGCGCGGAAGCTCTACAGCCACACTTCCGCCAGCATTAGACCTCCCCGCACGAACAGTCAGCCTGGGACGCTCCACCGTGCCCCGCAATATTTCCTGGTTTTGCCCGATGCCTTGACCGTGGAAGATCGACAGCGCGGAGCGGCTCCACGCGCTGGGAAGGCGGCGGCAGATGGGTGTAGGCAGGGGCACGCGCAGGGTGGCGTGATCCTGGTGATTTGGCGAGGCAAGCTGGCAGAGATGCCGCGGATGCGAGGAGAGGCTAGAGAGGGGGCGTGCCGAGTAGAGGGGATTGCGGCGGCATGGGCACGGTAGAGCAACCTGGTCAGGCGATATGGGGCACGCGGCTGGTTTATACGGCTCGTAGGGGAGAGAATTTCGGCGAGGTAGTTGGCCACCACGACCTTGCGTAGGACCCTGTGGCCGTTTGAAGGTCAAGCTAGTAGACGCGTTCCGAGTTCACGGCCAACTTGTGCGGTGTTTCCGTTGGAGTCTGCGTGAGGTGGGTGACGAGCCTGACGACCCGGCCCTACAATCCAGAGATGCATAGACTAAAGTGAGCTATCCGGGGCGCTCTGGAAGTGGGCGAGCGCGCACCACGCGAGAGGAAATCACGGAATGGCTGACAACTGGGTCCCGTCGCGCAGAGATGTTAGCCGCGCTCCACTTCCTAATTGGGTCGCACAGTGGCAACACAACTTGGGGCGAGATGGGGCGAATCCGGCCCAAGCGCAGAATTATTTTATTTTATTTTCTATTTCATTTCTTCTCTTTCTATTTAAATTCAAAAACTTCAAGCTAATTTCAGATTTCTGATTTGCATTTTCAGATGTCCAATCCAACATAATCCTAATGTGACTATAAATACTACTATTTACCATAATTCTTTATTTATTTTCCTTCCTATTATTCAATTATGGGAGGAATAATTTACTTATTTTTAATCTTCTTTTCTAAACTTTGATCTCGAATATTAAACACAAATCTAATATGTATAAGGATTTTATTACCTGCCATAATATATATTTTTTAATCTTATTATGTGTATTCTTTTATTTTTCTTCTCTCCTCTTTTCTCTTTTATTTTGACTCACAAATTCACTTCAAATCCGAGTTAAGGTTTCAAAATTCAAATTTAAGTCACAATCAAACTCTCCATCAAGAATGCGAGATTTAAGTTTATGTATTATTCCTTATTTAAATGAATGCCTCTATATATGCATTTATTAAAGGATATATTTACCCGACATTGTTTAAAAAAAATATCCATAATACAATTACTCAATAGGACACTTTCCTTTAATTTCTTTTACTAATCCCAAAACTCCAAATCTTGGGTGTTACAAATCCTTCCCCCCTTAAAAATAATCTCATCCTCGAGATTACTCAGAAAGGGATATATTTAGTTTGGTTCGTTTTCTTTTCTCTGTTTTTTTATTGGTTCCAATACCATTTTTTGTTCAAGTTCTTCCATGGGTATCTTCAGTGTCTAGCCATTTATTAGGTAGGATATGGTTTAGAGAAAGTCTAGAATGAGGTGAGAAAGATTAGGGCAAGAAAAACTTCTATTCTCGATGGAGGATCTTGACTTATTTGGAGATCTGACTTATCTTTTATCCCTCGTTGATGAGGTTGATCTTATCTTCTCGTATCTTGATGTCGTCATCCGAGTTAGGGACACATAATTAAGATTGATTTGTGGGTGAACCAAATAGCTTATTTAGTAGAGCCAATAGTTTTAGTAGGTGGTTTTCGGCTAAGAGAGATTAGGTAGAATCTGGTTGATGCTAGGTTGGAATGAATGGTCCAATAAGGCGAGGGGACAATTTGCCCTTAACTTTAAATCTCCTCATTCCACAAAGTGGTGACACCTTGAGGTACACATGATCACCTTCCTCAAACTCCAGTGGTCTTCTTCAATTATCAGCGTAGCACTTTTGTCTGGTCTGAGCTACCCTCAAATTCTCCCGAATTGTACGGACTTGTTCTTCTGCCTCTTGAATAAGTTCAGGTCCAAAGAACTGCCTTCCCCTAGTCTGATCCAATATAGAGGAGTCCTGCATTTCCTGCCATATAAAGCTTCAAAGGGTGACATCTTCAGACTGGCCTGGTAACTATTATTATATGAGAACTCAGCATAAGGTAGACTCTTGTTCCAACTACTACCATGCTAAAGGGCACAAGCTCTCAACATGTCTTCCAATACTTGATTAGTTCTTTAAGTTTGTCCATCAGTCTGAGGTTGGTAGGCCGAACTAAAATTCAACTTTGTATCCAAATTCTCATGAAAACTTTTCCAAAATCTGGAGGTAAACTGTGATCCTCTATCCAAAACGATCTTCTTTGGTACACCGTGTAGAGACACAATCCGAGCCACATATAACTCTACTAGCTGTGAGCCTTTATAAGTAGTCTTTACCGGAATGAAGTGAGCCACTTTATTCAATCTATCCAAAATCACCCATATATAGTCATATCCTTTCTGGGTGTGAGGCAATCCAGTAATGAAATCCATACCAATCTCTTCCCACTTCCATTCAGGTATCTTTAATGGGTACAGTAGTCCAGCGGGCCTCTGGTGTTCAGCCTTAACTCTTTGACACACATCGCACATAGCCACATGTGCAGCCACATCTCTCTTCAATTCATACCACCACTATTTTTTCTTCAAATCCTGATACATCTTCGTACTCCCAGTATGAATAGAATAATCCGAGTCATGTGCCTCCTTTAAAATAGTCTCACGAAGCTTCTCATTATCAGGAACACATATCCTGTCCTTGAACCACACAGTCCCTTGCTCATCTTCCGTGAATTCCGGACCTCGACCTTTAGTAATCAGATCCTTAATCTCTTGTATTTTAGCATCACCAATTTGTCCTTTGCGGAATTCTCGTTCCAAGGTAGATTCCACATCAATAGTAACTCCTTCAGTGCGAGCAACTATCCCTAGGTTAAGTCTCCTGAAATCCTCAACAATCTCATCGAGTAGCTGGGCAACAACATCTGAATGAACATTCTCCTTTCGACTCAAAACATCTGCAACCAAATTTGCCTTGCCCAGGTGATAGTGAGTCTCCAAATCATAATCCTTAATAAGCTCCAACCAACGACATTGCCTAAGGTTGAGATCCTTCTGAGTGAATATATACTTCAAACTCTTATGATTCATATACACTTGGCACTTGGTTCCCATGATGTAATGCATCCATATCTTTAACGCATGCACTACGACTGCCAGCTCTAAGTCATGAGTGGGGTAGTTCAATTCATGTTTCCGCAACTTACGAGACGCATAGGCGATCACATGTCCTTCTTGCTTGAGCACACATCCCAAGCCTTGGCCACATGCGTCACAATAAATATCAAATCCTTTATGTAGATCTGGCATAACCAACACTGGTGGCGACATCAATCTCTTCTTTAATTGATCAAAGCTATCTTGGCACTTCTTGTCCCACTTAAATTCTCTGCCCTTCTCCAGAAGCGAGGTCATAGGTTTAGCAATCTTAGAAAATTCTTCAATAAATCTCCGATAATATCCTGCTAGTCCTAAGAAACTCTGAATCTCCGTAACTGTAGTGGGTACGTGAGAGCACCTAGAGGGGGGGTGAATAGGTGATCCTGTAAAAACTTGAAACTTAATCCCACAAAACTTGATTAGGCGTTAGTACAATAAAGCCAAGTGGCTAGAGAAGAGTTCTTGCACAACACGATAACCACAAGAAGATCAACACAGAGATGGCACAGTGGTTTATCCCGTGGTTCGGCCAAGTCCAACACTTGCCTACTCCACGTTGTGGCGTCCCAACGGACGAGGGTTGCACTCAACCCCTTTCAAGCGGTCCAAAGACACACTTGAATACCATTGTGTTTTGCTTTCACTTTACTATATCCCGCTTGCAAGGAATCTCCACAACATGGAGCCTCTCGCCCTTACACTTTGATTATCACCAAGAAGCACGGAAGTAAGGATGGGATGAGCAACGCACACAAGACACAAAATCAGAGCAACACACGCACACAAGTCACAACACGAGCTCTCAACACAACTCAAAGAGTTCTCTACTCAAATGGAGCTCTAGTTGCTATCACAAAGAATCGAATGCGCGGAATTGGAGTCTTGGTGCTTAGCAATGCTTAGAGAATGCTTGGTGTGCTCCTCGATGCGCCTAGGGGTCCCATTTATAGCCCCAAGGCAGCTAGGAGCCGTTGAGAGCATTCCAGGAACGCAATTCTTGCCTTCTGTCGCCTGGCGCACCGGACAGTCCGGTGCACCACTAGACACTGTCCGGTGCGGATTTCTTTCGTTCTGTGGCGCACCAACCGTTGAAGATCCAGAGCCGTTGGCGCACCAGACACTGTCCGGTGCAAACCGGACAGTCCGGTGCCCCCTTCTGACCGTTGGCTCGGCCACGCGTTGCGTGCGCATTACGCGGCCGACCGTTGGACCGGCCGACCGTTGGCTCACCGGACAGTCCGGTGCACCATCGGACAGCCAGTGATTTATAGCCGTACGCCGTTAATCGCTTCCCGAGAGCGACGACTTCGCTTGTGAATGGCTCACCGGACAGTCCGGTGCACCACCGGACAGTCCGGTGATTTATAGCCGTACGCCGGTGATCGCTTCCCGAGAGCAGCCAGTTGACAGTCGCCAGCCTGGCGCACCGGACACTGTCCGGTGCACCACCGGACAGTCCGGTGCACCCAGACTGCGCAGAGTCTTGGCTGTTTAGCCAAGTCTTTTCCAAATTGGTCTTTTCCTGTTTCTAGCACTTAGACACAATACATTAGTCTCCAAAACAATGTACTAAGTCTTAGAAACATACCTTTACTCTTGACTTGCACTTTGTCCATCAATTGGCATAGATTAACACTAAAGCACTTGTGTTGGCACTCAATCACCAAAATACTTAGAAATGGCCCAAGGGCACATTTCCCTTTCAATCTCCCCCTTTTTGGTGATTTATGCCAACACAACAAAAAGCAACTAAAGAAGTGCAACATCAATGCAAATGAGAACACAAATTTGGTTTGATTCAAATTTGGCATATTTGGATCATTCTTTGCCACCACTTGGTTTTGTTTTTGCAAATCAACCTCAATTTCCTATCTCTAAGTCAAACACACTTGTTGAGACATAAAGAGAGTTGTTCCAAGAGAAATTGATCACAGATTTCAAAAACTCCCCCTTTTTCCCATAATTAACTATTCTCCCCATACGAGGCCAACTTTTGACAAAAGAGACAACAAGAGTTTTGACAAACCAAAAGCTCTATTCTACTATTTTCAATATTCTCAAGTGGTAGCTGATCCATTTATTGCTTTGGCCTTATTTTCTCCCCCTTTGGCGTCAAGCACCAAAACGGGATCAATCTTGGCCCCTAAACCCCATTGCCTCACCAAAATCTTCAAATAAGAGTACCAAGGCAATCAGGATATTGAGATGGACTTGGAGTAAGTTACCCTCTCATCGGAGTGCAATGGAAGTCTTGCATGGTCCAAGTCCACCTTTCCCTTTCAATCCACCTTTGAGACTAAATCAAGCAAACTCAAGCACACGGTTAGTCTCAAAGGGTCAAGTTGTAGCACATCTCCCCCTAAATATGTGCATCACATGCAAAAGGACTTGTGAGGTCCGGGGAGTGTTTGTACAACTTGAGCACCATAAGTAAACAACAAAATGCATAAGGAACATGATCAAAGGCATAAACACATATATGCTATAAATCAATCCAAGTTCCACGAATCTAAGACATTTAGCTCACTACGCATCCTGCAAAAGGTCTTCTCATCTAAAGGCTTGGTAAAGATATCGGCTAGCTGGTTCTCGGTGCTAATATAGAACACTTCGATATCTCCCTTTTGCTGGTGGTCTCTCAAAAAGTGATGCCGGATGTCAATGTGCTTTGTGCGGCTGTGCTCAACAGGATTGTCCGCTATGCGGATAGCACTCTCATTGTCACATAGGAGTGGGACTTTGCTCAGATTGTAGCCAAAGTCCCAGAGGGTTTGCCTCATCCAAAGTAGTTGCGCGCAACACTGTCCTGCGGCAACATACTCGGCCTCAGCGGTGGATAGGGCAACGGAAGTTTGTTTCTTAGAACTCCATGACACCAGGGACCTTCCTAAGAATTGGCACGTCCCTGATGTACTCTTCCTATCGACCTTACATCCAGCATAATCGGAGTCTGAATATCCAATTAAGTCAAAGGTAGACCCCTTTGGATACCAGATCCCGAAGCAAGGCGTAGCGACTAAATATCTAAGAATTCGCTTCACGGCCACTAAGTGACACTCCCTTGGATCAGATTGAAATCTAGCACACATGCATACACTAAGCATAATATCCGGTCTACTAGCGCATAAATAAAGCAAAGAACCTATCATGGACCGGTATGCTTTTTGATCAATGGACTTACCTCCTTTGTTGAGGTCGACGTGTCCGTTAGTTCCCATCGGAGTCTTTGCGGGCTTGGCGTCCTTCATCCCAAACCGCTTTAGCAAGTCTTGCGTGTACTTCGTTTGGGAGATGAAGGTGTCATCCTTGAGTTGCTTCACTTGGAACCCAAGGAAGTAGTTCAACTCGCCCATCATCGACATCTCGAATTTCTGAGTCATCACCCTGCTAAACTCTTCACAAGACTTTTGGTTAGTAGAACCAAATATTATGTCATCGACATAAATTTGGCACACAAATAAATCACCATTACAAGTCTTAGTGAATAAAGTCGGATCGGCTTTCCCAACCTTGAAAGCATTAGCAATTAAAAAGTCTCTAAGGCATTCATACCATGCTCTTGGGGCTTCCTTAAGTCCATAGAGCGCCTTAGAGAGCTTACATACGTGGTCGGGGTACCGTTCATCCTCGAAGCCAGGGGGTTGCTCCACGTACACCTCCTCCTTGATTGGCCCGTTGAGGAAAGCGCTCTTCACATCCATTTGGAACAACCTGAAAGAATGGTGAGCGGCATATGCTAGCAAAATACGAATGGACTCTAGCCTAGCCACAGGAGCAAAAGTCTCCTCAAAGTCCAAACCTGCGACTTGGGCATAACCTTTTGCCACAAGTCGAGCCTTGTTCCTTGTCACCACCCCGTGCTCGTCTTGTTTGTTCCGGAACACCCACTTGGTTCCCACAACATTTTGCTTGGGACGAGGCACCAGTGTCCAAACTTCATTTCTCTTGAAATTGTTGAGCTCCTCTTGTATGGCCAACACCCAGTCCAGATCTAGCAAGGCCTCTTCTACCTGAAAGGCTCAATAGAAGAGACAAAGGAGTAATGCTCACAAAAATTAGCTAATCTAGAACGAGTAGTTACTCCCATGCTAATGTCACCCAAAATTTGGTCGACGGGATGATTCCTTTGAATCGTCGCTCGAACTTGGGTTGGAGGTGCCGGTTGTGCTTCTTCCTCCATCACATGATCATCTTGGTGCTCCCCCTTGATCAGACGCCTCCTCTTGATGAACCTGTTCATCATCTTGAGTTGGGGAATGCACCATTGTTGAGGAAGAGGGTTGATCTTGCTCCTTTTGTTCCTGTGGTCGCACGTCTCCAATCGCCATGGTACGAATCGCGTTCGTTGGAACGTCTTCTTCATCTACATCATCAAGATCAACAACTTGCTCTCTTGGAGAGCCATTAGTCTCATCAAATACAACGTCGCTAGAGACTTCAACCAAACCCGATGATTTGTTGAAGACCCTATACGCCTTTGTATTTGAGTCATAACCTAACAAAAACCCTTCTACAGCTTTGGGAGCAAACTTAGAATTTCTACCCTTCTTTACTAGAATATAACATTTGCTCCCAAATACACGAAAGTAAGACACATTGGGTTTGTTACCGGTAAGAAGCTCATACGAAGTCTTCTTGAGGAGGCGATGAAGGTACACCCGGTTTATGGCGTGACAGGCCGTGTTCACGGCTTTCGACCAAAATCGCTCGGGCGTCTTGAATTCTCCAAGCATTGTCCTCGCCATGTCAATGAGCGTCCTGTTCTTCCTCTCTACCACACCGTTTTGCTGTGGTGTGTAGGGAGCGGAGAACTCGTGCTTGATCCCTTCCTTCTCAAGGTACTCCTCCACTTGAAGGTTCTTGAACTCGGACCCGTTGTCGCTCCTTATCTTCTTCACCTTGAGCTCAAACTCATTTTGAGCTCTCCTTAGGAAGCGCTTGAGGGTCCCTTGGGTTTTAGATTTATCCTGCAAGAAGAATACCCAAGTGAAGCGGGAAAAATCAACAACTATACAAGACCATACTTACTTCCTCCTATACTTAGATAGGCGACGGGTCCGAAGAGGTCCATATGAAGCAACTCCAAAGGTCTTGATGTGGTCATCATATTTTTGGTGTGATGAGAGCTTCCCACCTGTTTGCCTGCTTGACAAGCTACACAAGGTCTATCTTTTTCGAAATGCACATTTGTTAGACCTGTCACATGTTCTCCTTTTAGAAGTTTGTGAAGGTTCTTCATCCCAACATGTGCTAAGCGGCGATGCCACAGCCAGCCCATGCTAGTCTTAGCAATTAAGCATGCATCTAGACCAGCCTCCTCTTTTGCAAAATCAACTAAATAGAGTTTGCCATCTAATACACCCTTAAAAGCTAATGAACCATCACTCCTTCTAAGACAGACACATCTACATTTGTGAATAAGCAGTTATATCCCATATTACAAAGCTGACTCACAGACAACAAGTTATATCCAAGCGACTCAACTAAAAACACATTGGAAATGGAGTGTTCGGATGAATAGCTATTTTTCCTAACCCTTTCACCTTGCCTTGATTCCCGTCACCGAATATGATTGAGTCTTGGGAATCTTTGTTCTTGACGTAGGAGGTGAACATCTTCTTCTCCCCCGTCATGTGGTTTGTGCATCCGCTGTCGATAATCCAGCTTGATCCCCCGGATGCATAGACCTGCAAGGCAAATTTAGGCTTGGGTCTTAGGTACCCAACTCTTGTTGGGTCCTACAAGGTTAGTGACAATATCCTTAGGTACCCAAATGCAAGTTTTATCTCCCTTGCATTTTGCCCCTAATTTCCTAGCAATTACCTTTCTATCCTTTTCTACAAATAGCAAAGGAAGCATTGCAAGCATGATAAATTGTAGAAGGTTCATTAGTTTTCCTAGGAACATTAGCAACATTTCTCCTAGGCATATGATGAATGACATTTCTCCTAGGCATATCTCTACCATGCACATAGGAAGAACTTGAAGCAAACATGGCATTTGAATCATAAGCATTATAACTCCTATCATAATGAACATTTCTAGAATATCTCTTATCACCATAAATGAAAGCATGATTCTTGTGACTACTATTAGTCATAGGAGCCTTCCCTTTCTCCTTGGTGGGAATGGGAGCTTTATGACTTGTTAAGTTCTTGGCTTCTCTCTTAAAGCCAAGCCCATCCTTAATTGAGGGGTGTCTACCAATAGTGTAGGCATCCCTTGCAAATTTTAGTTTGTAAAATTCACTCTTGCTAGTCTTAAGTTGGGCATTAAGACTAGCCACTTCATCAATTAACTTTGCAATAGAAACTAGATGTTCACTACAAGCATCAACATTAAAATCTTTACACCTATTGCAAATCACAACATGTTCTACACAAGAGTTAGATCTATTTGCTACTTCTAGTTTAGCATTTAAATCATCATTAACACTTTTTAAACCAGAAATTGTCTCATGGCAAGTAGATAGTTCACAAGAAAGCATTTCATTCCGTTTAGCTTCTAGAGCAAGAGAATTTTGCGCCTCTACAAATTTATCATGTTCTTCATACAAAAGATCCTCTTGTTTTTCTAACAATCTATTCTTATCATTCAAAGCATCAATCAATTCATTGATCTTATCAATTTTATTTCTATCTAAACCTTTGAATAAACTAGAATAGTCTATTTCATCATCATCACTAGACTCATCATCACTTGAAGAAGCATAAGTAGTATTCCGAGTACATACCTTCTTCTCCTTCGCCATGAGGCATGTGTGACGCTCGTTTGGGAAGAGGGATGATTTGTTGAAGGCTGATGCGGCGAGTCCTTCGTTGTCGGAGTCGGACGACGAGCAATCCGAGTCCCACTCCTTTCCAAGATGTGCCTCGCCCTTAGCCTTCTTGTAAGCCTTCTTCTTTTCCCTCTTCTTATCTTGTTCCTGGTCACTATCATTATCAGGACAATTAGCGATAAAATGACCAACCTTACCGCACTTGAAGCAGGAGCGGTTTCCCTTCGTCTTGTTCTTTTTGGGATGCTCCTTGCGACCCTTTAGCGCCGTCTTGAAGCGCTTGATGATGAGGGCCATCTCTTCCTCATTGAGCCCGGCCGCCTCAACTTGCGCCACCTTGCTAGGTAGCGCCTCCTTGCTCCTTGTTGCTTTGAGAGCCACGGTTTGAGGCTCGTGGATTGGGCCATTCAATGCATCGTCGATGTATCTTGCCTCCTTGATCATCATCCGCCCGCTTACAAACTTCCCAAGTACTTCTTCGGGCGACATCTTGGTGTACCTGGGATTCTCACGAATATTGTTTACAAGATGTGGATCAAGGACAGTAAAAGACCTTAGCATTAGGCGAACGACGTCGTGGTCCATCCATCGTGTGCTTCCGTAGCTCCTTATTTTGTTGATGAGGGTCTTGAGCCGGTTGTACGTTTGGGTTGGCTCCTCTCCCCTGATCATTGCGAATCTCCCAAGTTCGCCCTCCACCAATTCCATCTTGGTGAGCATGGTGACGTCATTTCCTCATGTGATATCTTGAGGGTGTCCCGATCTGCTTGGCATTGTCCAAGCCGCTCACCTTATTGTATTCTTCCCTGCACAAAGATGCTAAAAGGACAGTAGTAGCTTGTGAATTTCTATGGATTTGTTCATTGATGAACATGGGACTATCCGTACTATCAAAGTGCATTCCATTTTCTACTATCTCCCATATGCTTGGATGGAGAGAGAACAAGTGCTACGCATTTTGTGACTCCAAAATCCGTAGTCCTCTCCATCAAGTGAGGGGGGTTTACCGAGGGGAATGGAAAGCAAATGAGTATTGGAACTTTGCGGAATACGAGAATAATCAAAGGAAAAATTTGAATTAACCGTCTTCTTTTTCTCGTAGTCGTTGTCGTTGTCCTTTTGGGAAGAAGAGGACTCGTTGCTATCGTCATAGTAGACGATCTCCTTGATGCGCCTCGTTTTCTTCTTCTTCCCGTTTTTTCTTTTGTGACTCGCGCCCAAGTCAGTAGGCTTGTCATCCTTTGGATCATTGACGAAGGACTCCTTCTCCTTATCATTGACCAACATCCCCCTTGCCCTTAGGATCCATCTCTTCGGGCGATTAGTCCCTCACGTGAAGAGAACGGCTCTGATACCAATTGAGAGCACCTAGAGGGGGGGTGAATAGGTGATCCTGTAAAAACTTGAAACTTAATCCCACAAAACTTGATTAGACGTTAGTACAATAAAGCCAAGTGGCAAGAGAAGAGTTCTTGCACAACACGATAACCACAAGAAGATCAACACAGAGATGGCACAGTGGTTTATCTCGTGGTTTGGCCAAGTCCAACACTTGCCTACTCCACGTTGTGGCGTCCCACGGACGAGGGTTGCACTCAACCCCTTTCAAGCGGTCCAAATACACACTTGAATACCACAGTGTTTTGCTTTCACTTTACTATATCCCGCTTGCGAGGAATCTCCACAACTTGGAGCCTCTCGCCCTTACACTTTGATTATCACCAAGAAGCACAGAAGTAAGGATGGGATGAGCAACGCACACAAGACACAAAATCAGAGCAACACACTGCACACAAGTCACAACACGAGCTATCAACACAACTCAAAGAGTTCTCTACTCAATGGAGCTCTAGTTGCTATCACAAAGAATCGAATGCGCGGAATTGGAGTCTTGGTGCTTAGGAATGCTTAGAGAATGCTTGGTGTGCTCCTCCATGCGCCTAGGGGTTCCCTTTTATAGCCCCAAGGCAGCTAGGAAGCCGTTGAGAGCATTCCAGGAAGGCAATTCTTGCCTTCTGTCGCCTGGCGCATCGGACAGTCTGGTGCACCACCGGAAACTGTCCGGTGCGGATTTCTTTCCTTCTGTGGCGCAGCCGACCGTTGAAGATCCAGAGCCGTTGGCACACCGGACACTGTCCGGTCCACACCGGACAGTCCGGTGCCCCCTTCTGACCGTGGCTCGGCCACGCGTTGTGCGCGGATTATGCGGCCGACCGTTGGACCGGCCGACCGTTGGCTCACCGGACAGTCCGGTGCACCACCGGACAGTCCAGTGATTTATAGTCGTACGTCGTTAATCGCTTCCCGAGAGCGACGGACTTCGCTTGTGAATGGCTCACCGGATAGTCCGTGCACCAACCGGACAGTCCGGTGATTTATAGCCGTACACCGGTAATCGCTTCCCGAGAGCAAATAGTTGACAGTCGCCAGCCTGGCGCACCGGACACAGTCGGTGCCCCCAGACTGCGCAGAGTCTTGGCTGTTTAGCCAAGTCTTTTCCAAATTGGTCTTTTCCTGTTTCTAGCACTTAGACACAATACATTAGTCTCCAAAACAATGTACTAAGTCTTAGAAACATACCTTTACTCTTGACTTGCACTTTGTCCATCAATTGGCATAGATTAACACTAAAGCACTTGTGTTGGCACTCAATCACCAAAATAATTAGAAATGGCGCCAAGGGCAACATTTCCCTTTCAGTACGCTCCACTCCATAATCTCCTTGACCTTAGCAAGGTCCACTGTATCCCTCCATTAGAAATGATATATCCAAGGAATGGCACCTCGTCAATCCAGAACTCGCATTTACTGTACTTGGCGTAGAGTTGGTTATTTCGTAGCTTCTGTAGCACCAATTCTCAGATGTTCCTCATGCTCACTATCACTCTTGGAATAAATAAGAATATCGTCGATGAAAACCACGACGAATCTGTTCAGATCATGAACACCTTATTCTTCAGATCCATAAAAATAGGCTGGTGCATTAGTTAGTTCCAAATGACATAACGGTGAACTCATATAAACCATATCGGGCCGAAAAATCCGTCTTGGGAATATCAGATGGCATAATCTTCATTTGGTGATAACCCGGTTGGAGTTCATTCTTTGAGAATACCCTTGCACCTCTCATCTGATAAAATAAATCTTCAATACGGGGTAATGGATACTAGTCCTTCATAGTGACATTGTTAAGGGACCTATAATCCACACACATCCCTTTGTGATCCATCCTTCTTCTGTACAAACAGTACTAGTGCTCCCCAAGGTGAGGAACTCGGACGAATGTCACCAGCCTCTTGTAATTCCGTTAACTGCTTCTTCAGTCCCTTTAACTCTTCCACAGACATCCTGTATGGCCGTTTGAAAGTAGGGGCAAGCCCAGGTAGTGATCAATGACCAACCTCAACTTCCATATCTGATGGCATCCCTAATAACTCCTCTTGGAAAGACATCCGGAAAATCCCTAACTGCATGGATGTTGTCACCCACCAACTTCTCATCTACTACGAATGCCGCTAGTCTGAGGTGGTAGTTACTGCAACTTCAACTTCAAATCTTTGTCCTTTGGAACTGGTGAGTTCTACGGTTCCCTTAGCATAGTGTATATACTGCCTTTGCCTTTCTTAACTATGACATACCGAGGATCACGTCCATAGTGCTCTCTTCCAACACTATAGGGGTAGCCATCTGGGTTAGAAATACAGGGTAAGAAAGGAAGGATTGTAGACAAGGCGAGTAATTACGAGGAATGTTACTGCGGGGGATTTATTAGCTAAGTAGATTAGTGTGTTATCCACTAAAGCTAATACATTACCTTATGATGGTACATGCTAAGATGCCCAAACTATAATGTTTCAATCAATCAAAAAAGCAAATCAAGCATTTATCATCAGAACAATCAACCAACTTTTTTTAATAGAGAAAATATTTTTTTGTCTTTGGTCTCCTATCTCTTCAAAAGGTTATAAATGTAGGATTCCAAGGTGTGAAATCCATCTTGTCTTAGAGTAGAAAAAGTAAGAATGATCAGAGTAGAATAGCAAAAGGTGAGACAGAATCAAGACAAGATGAGTATAGAAAGAATCAGAGTAAGGTAAGTGTAGAATGAATCAGAGTAAGATAAGTAGGTAAGGGTTTGTCCATTCTATCTAGGTTTCGTCCTACAGTTAACATTTCCTCTGATAACCACTTCTGTCACACCCGGGCTTTAAGGAACAAAGCCGGGTGCATCTCATACATGCGCCAAAGAAGACAACATATATAATAACAAAGTGTATAGAGATAAATGTCACAATAAATCAAGAGTATTTATTACATAGCGGAAGTCTTATTACGAAATAAAAGAATAAATATAAAACGAACTAAGGACCGACGGTGCCAATGTCAACTGAGAAACGCCACCTAGATCAGATCAAACTCCTCGCCTTGTGGCTCCTCCTGAACCACCTGTTCTTCTCCTGTGGAGGGTGTGAGACAGCAAGGGTGAGCTCACACATGTTCATCGCTCAACAAGTTGTGGAGAATAATGTGGCATGAACTCACCAAAGGTGGGAGCTCACGAGGTATAAGGCCGATCAATGAAATAAAGGTTGAAGCTGAGCATTGCTTTTATAAGTTGGTCAAAATTTTATTAGCAGTTACTAAGTGTAAGTAAATACCAAACCACAGTAATAATAAATAAAAGTAATAATAAAATAATCCCAAATGCAATGAAATGACAGGTTAAGTTTAAGTTCCATAAATTAATCATGTGAGTGTCCGAGCCGCTCATGACCGTGAGCACGGCTAGTATACCAGTTTTACACTCTGCAGAGGTTGCGCATCTTTACCCACAAGTCGTGTTACCCATTTGCCACGGCGTTGATCATACCCCATACACGTCTACCCAAGGAAGCGAGGCAGGGTCCACTACGAGGCCTTTACAAAGTTCCACTAGCTTCAGACTACCCGCTACAGTTTATAGAAAGCTCTAGTGCAGGAATCCCTCGCCTGACCGCCATCGCAGCAAAATCAACCCAAGGACCTCCCTACACTGACCACTCCCCTACTTCCTTGCCCCTTTCGGGTAAGGTAGCCATCCACTAGCTTTCCTAGTTAATCAGCCAAGGGCGTCCCATTAAACCCTTGTGGTAAGCACTGTTTTCCCGGGTGGTTCTCCATGTTTCCATTAACATAATGATCTTATCATGCACAGAAAATAATGAACAGATAATAACAAGTATAAAAATAAGTGATGAATATCTCTATACCCAAAGCCACATAAAGCAATAGCATGTACTACCCAAAAGTTTAGTAGTAAAACCAGTGGTGAAACAAGGTATAAAGATAGTTAAAATCTAGGGTATCCTATTGGGTCCCATCAAAATTAACCTATGCAGATCATTATGATTAATAAGAACATGAATGGGTAAAAGAAGTGATCAAGGGCACAACTTGCCTAGCACTTGAGATTGCAGGGTACCAACTTGCTTTTCAGATGGCACGCGTCCTCGCGCTAGTCGTAGCAATACAACCAAACATGGTATAGATAAAATTAACATCACACCAAACATAAGAACAAATTGCGTAAATAATAATCTACGCGTAGCTACGGGATCGAGGGATCGAGAACTACTAAACTCGGAGTTATGGTTAAGGAGTTATGATTTATAAAAGATCTGTGTGATTAAAATATTAAACTATATTATAAATTGGTTAATATAAATTATATGATAGGTTATTCTATAAATAATTATCTCAACTTTAATCTAAGTTATAAATTGATCATAAATTGTATTCTAGTAGATTATAATGGCAAGTAAACTAACGAGACTAACCAATCATAAGTTAAATAAAATCTAATTATAAAATAATGAGACATGGTATAGTAAATATTGTTTTTGCATAGTAAACATTTATACGAGACTAACGCAACTTGAATGGATCAAATCGGAGTTAAAACGGAGGAGTTATGAATTTCATAAGATTTTATGTATTTGATATAAGATTAGTTAGGAAATAAATTTAATTTGACTTTCATGTAAAAACAGTGGCACTAGTTGATAAACAATAATATTATAAAACTATAGAAATTGGAATGGATTAATTTGGACCCAATATGAATTTTATATGAATTAAACAAGTTTTAGGAATTGTTTTTATATTAAAAATTCAATTTCTCACTTTTTCTTATTCACTTGACTACGCCTCAATTAAACAGAAATGCAGGGGCTAAACCAAAAGATTTCCCGAGACACAGCCAACAGTGCACGGGACGGCGGGTTCTATTTTGTAATAATGCAGGGTCTCTTACACAATTTTACAGGGCCGAAGGGGTACGAAGAGATTCTGGCCGCACGATTAAACCTGACGGCCAGGATTAGATTTTATTAAAAGCGAACCGGTATACGCTGGTGGCCGCCAGATCGGAGATCGATGGATACAACTTAATGAAACACGATCTGTTCCGATCCGCAGGATATCGATCCGACGGCACGGATCCAATCGCCTAAAGCGGTACGGCCAAACTAATCCCATCCATGGAATCACAATCGGACGGCGCGAGGTTGTCGTTCTTCCCCCAGCCGACTACCAGGCACGGCAGCGTGCCCAGTGGCCACGGCGAGCCATCGTCGGAGCCACACAATCAGAGCCCAAACGCGCATCATTTTCCAATCCGAGACATGCTACGCGCAGAGGAAGAGAATGTGAATCGAGGGAAGGTAGTCTCACCGTGACTCGAAGCGTAGACATGGCTGCCCACGGCGCGCGGCGGATTTGGTTCGACGGCGAGGAATTGCGGCGGTGTTGCTGGTTCTGCGGCGCGGAAGCTCTACGGCCACACTTCCGCCAGCATCAGACCTCCCCGCACGAACAGTCAGCCTGGGACACTCCACCGTGCCCCGCGATATTTCCTGGTTTTGCCCAATGCCTTGACCGTGGAGGATCGACAGCGCGGAGTGGCGCCACGCGCTGGGAAGGCGGCGGCAGGTGGGTGTTGGCAGGGGCGCGCGCAGGGCGGCATGATCCTGGTGATTTGGCGAGGCAAGCTAGCAGAGATGCCGCGGATGCGAGGAGAGGCCAGAGAAAGGACGCGCCGAGTAGAGGGGATTGCGGCGGCATGGGCACGGTCGAGCAACCTGGTCAGGCGATACGGGGCACGCGGCTGGTTTATACGACTCGTAGGGGAGAGAATTTCGGCGAGGTAGTTGGCCACCACGACCTTGCATAGGACCCGGTGGCCGTTTGAAGGTCAATCTAGTAGACGTGTTCCCGAGTTCACGGCCAACTTGTGCGGTGTTTCCGTTGGAGTCTGCGTGAGGTGGGTGACGAGCCTGACGACCGGCCCTACAATCCAGAGACGCATAGACTAAAGTGAGCTATCCGGGGCGCTCTGGAAGTGGGCCAGCGCGCACCACGCGAGAGGAAATCACGGAATGGCTGACAACTGGGTCCCGTCGTGCAGAGATGTTAGGCGCGCTCCACTTCCTAATTGGGCCGCGCGGTGGCAACACAACTTGGGCCGAGATGGGGCGAATCCGGCCCAAGCGCAGAATTTTTTTTTATTTTATTTTCTATTTCATTTCTTCTCTTTCTATTTAAATTCAAAAACTTCAAGCTAATTTCAGATTTCTGATTTGCATTTTCAGATGTCCAATCCAACATAATCCTAATGTGACTATAAATACTACTATTTACCATAATTCTTTATTTATTTTCCTTCCTATTATTCAATTATGGGAGGAATAATTTACTTATTTTTAATATTCTTTTCTAAACTTTGATCTCGAATATTAAACACAAATCTAATATGAATAGGATTTTATTACCTGCCATAATATATTTTTTTTAATCTTATTATGTGTATTGTTTTATTTTCTTCTCTCCTCTTTTCTCTTTTATTTTGACTCACAAATTCACTTCAAATCCTAGTTAAGGTTTCAAAATTCAAATTTAAGTCACAATCAAACTGTCCATCATGAATGCGAGATTTAAGTTTATGTATTATTCCTTATTTAAATGAATGCCTCTAGATATGCATTTATTAAAGGATATATTTACCCGACATTGTTTAAAAAAAATATCCATAATACAATTACTCAATAGGACACTTTCCTTTGATTTCTTTTACTAATCCCAAAACTCCAAATCTTGGGTGTTACAGATCTTATGATCAAAGACTCCAAACACATTGTCAACTTGGAGCAAGGCGCCACCTCTACACTCGAGGTGCAACCCATTGCATTTGAAGCGACATAAGAGAAGAAGGAAGAATCTACACCAAGTAGGCTCCCAATTAACGCCTCCAAGCTCGACAACGAGGAGATGGCTCTTATCATCAAGAGCTTCTGGCAAATCCTCAAGTAGAGGAAGGGGAAGGACTACAAACCCCGTTCCAAGAGGGTTTGCTACATGTGTGGTAAGTCCGGTCACTTCATTGCAAAATGTCCATATACAAGTGACAGTGACAGGGATGAAGACAAGAAAGGGAAGAAGATGGAGAAGAAAAGATACTATAAGAAGGGTGGCGAGGCACACATGGGGCAGGAATGGGACTCCGATGAGAGCTCCACCGACTCCTCCTCCGACGAGGACGTCGCCAACATCGCCATCAACAAGGGACTTCTCTTCCCAACGTCGACCACAAATGCCTCATGGCTAAGCACGACAAAAGGAAGAAGGTACATTCTAGAGATAACTTTTCCCAAATATACTACTTCCGATGATGAAGGTAGCTCTAGTGATGATAATGATGATTTAACTTCTCTGTTTGCAAACCTTACCAAATATCAAAAGAAAAAGAATAATGAATTGATAGAAACCATTAACGAGAAGGATGATCTCTTGGAATGCTAAGAGGACTTGCTCGTTAAGGAAAATAAAAAGTTTGTTAAACTAAAAAATGCTTATGCTCTTGAAGTAGAAAAATGTCAAAATTTATCTAAAGAGATTGGTATTTGCAATGATTCAATTTCATGTCTTAAAATTGAAAATGCTAGTCTAAATGATAAGATAGAAGAATTGAATGTTTGCAATGTTTCTACATCTACTATTGAGCATGTCCCCATTTGCACTAGATGTAGAGATATTAACATTGATGCTATGAATGATCACCTTGCCACGATTAAAGAACAAAATGATCACATAGCTAAATTAACTGCTAAAATTATCGATCTTGAGTTAGAAAATGAAAAATTTAAATTTGCTCGTAGCATGCTTTATAATGGGAGACGCCCTGGCATTAAGGATGCCATTGGCTTCCAACAAGGGAGCCAAAGCAACATCAAGCTTAATGCCCCCAAGAACAGACTCTCTAATTTTGTTAAGGGTAAGGCTCCCATGGTTCAGGATAGAGAGGGTTATATTTTATATCCTGAGAACTATTCTTAGCACAAAATTAAGAAAATTCATGCTAGAAAATATCATATTGTTTCTCATCATGCTTATATGTATAGTAATGAGGCTTCTAGCTCTAGGCATTCAACTCATATCAAAATGCCTAAAAGAAAATTGTCAATGCATCAAATGAACATAGCATTTCATTTAAGACTTTTGATGCATCTTTTGTGCTAACAAACAAATCAGGAAAAGTAGTTGCCAAATATGTTGGAGGCAAACACAAGAGTCCCAAGACTTGTGTTTGGGTACCCAAGGTGCTTGTTTCTAATGTGAAAGGACCCAACACCGTTTGGGTACCTAAGAACAAGGCCTAAATTTGTTTTGTAGATTTATGCATCTGGCGAGTCAAGTTGGATAATCGATAGCGGGTGCACAAACCACATGATAGGGGAGAAAAGGATGTTCTCCTCATATGAGAAAATGATGATACCCAAAGAGCGATTACATTCGGGGATGGAAATCAAGGTTTGGTCAAAGGTTTGAGTAAACTTGCTATGTCTCCTGACCATTCCATTTCCAATGTTTTTCTTGTAAATTCTTTAGATACAACTTGCTTTCAGTTTCTCAATTATGTAAAATGGGCTACAACTGTCTCTTTACTAATGTTGATGTTACTAACTTTAGAAGAAGTGATTATTCAATAGCTTTTAAGGGAGTGTTAGATGGTCAGCTATACTTAGTTGATTTTAATGATAACAATGCTGAACTGGACACTTGCTTAATTGCTAAGACTAATATGGGCTGGCTCTGGCATCGCTGAGTTGCCCATGTTGGGATGAAGAATCTTCACAAGCTTCTAAAGGGAGAACACATTTTAGGACTAACAAATGTTCATTTTGAGAAAGGATTTGTAGCGCATGTCAAGCAGGGAAGCAAGTTGGAGCTCATCATCCACACAAGAACATCATGACCACCGACAGGCCGCTTGAACTACTCCACATGGATCTATTCGGCCGATCAATTACATAAGCATTGGCAGGAGTAAGTACTGTCTTGTTACTATGGATGATTATTCTCACTTCACTTGCGTATTCTTTTTACAGGAAAAATCTCAAACCCAAGAGACCGTAAAGAGATTCTTAAGACGGGCTCAAAATGAGTTCAGATTGAGAATCAAGAAGATTAGAAGCGATAATGGAACAGAGTTCAAGAATTCACAAATTGAAGGATATCTTGAGGAAGAGGGCATCAAGCATGAGTTCACTTCTCCCTACACACCTCAACAAAATGGTGTAGTGGAGAGGAAGAATAGAACTCTATTGGACATGGCAAGGACCATGTTGGGAACTTGTTCTCAAATGCTATAAATTAAGAACAAGGCAACATAGAATGTTAAATGTTAATATCCTTCGCCCGCTGAAGCATTATCTCCCCGAGGGTTTAATGAACTTCGGACGAAGGCCATGATCAGAGTATCACGAAGGTCATACCTTCATGATCAAACTTGTAAAATAATGTAAAATGAAGTATAAATTGTAAAACATTATAAAGAGATATGCTAAAAACAAATAACATTATTCACATATTTTGTCATATTTATACCTTCGTCTTGGTAGAAAGTGATAGTTCCAGTGTAATGCGTCAGCGATTACAAGATTGCGTGAACAATACATGGGTAATGTTCACCTATTTATAGGCACAGGGCGCAGTCTGTGTATAATTACAAATATGCCCTTTACAATTAACTACAATAATGACACAGAACATCATGGGCTTTTAAGTCATTTCATCTTTAAGTCGGTTCGCCCCTTTGTCATGAGATCCGTCATTGTGTCGAAGCTTTATATGTGACAGCTTCGGCGCTGCTTCTGGGAAGATCTTCCAAAGGTGTTTCCTTTCTTTAGGATCTTCGGCTACGAAGCATACCCCCAACAGACCATGTTGATGAGTACAAGACACCTAATCGGTTTTGGGTGGAGGCGATTAACACCGCTTGCTACTCCATCAACCGACTCTACCTTCACAGAATCCTCAAGAAAACATCGTGTGAACTCCTCACCGAAAAAAGTCCAATGTTCCTTATTTTAGAGTTTTTGTGAGCAAATGTTTTATTCTTATTAAGAGAGGTAGAATTCTAAATTTGCTCCTAAGGCAGTAGAAGGCTTTTTACTTGGTTATGACTCAAAACACAAGGGCATATAGAGTCTTCAACAAGTCCACTGGATTAGTTGAAGTTTCTTGTGACATTGTGTTTGATGAGACTAATGGCTCCCAAGTGGAGCAAGTTGATCTTGATGAACTAGATGATGAAGTGGTTCCATGCATCGCACTAAGGAACATGTCCATTTGGGATGTGTGTCCAAAAGAATCCGAGGAGCCTACACAAGCACAAGATCAACCATCATCTTTCACACAAGCATCTCCACATACTCAAGATGAGGATAAGGCTCAAGAAGAAGAGGTGAAGATCAAGATGATGAGCCACCTCAGGAGGAGGACATTGATCAAGGGGGAGATGAAGATAATCAAAACAAGGAAGATGATTGTCACACCCGGGTTTTAGGGACCCGGGCGTGAAAGCAATCACCAGGTGTGCTGAGACCAAGTCTTACACATATGATGAATCATGGTACAGAAACGAATGTCACATCTTTACTCTATAAAAGGAGTTCTATACAAAATAAATAAACATTTACATCATATGAAGACAATGATCCAGCAATCCAAAGTTGATTGGAGACGACGGCCTAGACCTCTCATGAACACATCACAGCATCCTCCAAGCGCCTCATCTAGTGGTACCTGTTCTTGACCTGTGGGGGTGTGAGACAGCAAGGGTGAGCTCACATGTTCATCGCTCAACAACTTATGGGGAATACTGTGCATGACCTCGCTAAAGGTGGGAGCTCATGTGAAGTGTAAGGCTTACCAAAGGGGATGGTTGAAGATGAGCATTGCTTTTAAAGTTGGTCAAAATTTTATTAGCATTTACTATGTATAAGTAGATACCATACCAGGATAATAATAATAGAACAAAATTAATAATAAATCCCATGCAATGCAAATGACAAATTGAATTTAGTTCCATAATTTAATCATGCGAGAGTCCTGAGCTGCTCATGACCGCGAGCACGGCTAGTATACTAGTTTTACACACTGCAGAGGTTATACCATTTACCCACAAGTCGTGTAACCCATGTCGTCAGGGTTAGCTAGACCCTTAGACACTACCGAGGTGAATGGCTAGGATCCACTACGAGGCCTTTACAAAGTTCCACTAGCTTCACCCGTCTGACCGCGCAGCAAAATCAACCTGGGAACCTCCCTACATGCCTACCCCTACTGCCCTTGCCCCTATCTGGTAAGGTAGTCCTCCATTAGCTTTCCTAGTTAGTCAGCCAAGGGTGTCCCATTCCACCCTTATGGTGGCACGTGTTCTCAAGTTAAGCTCCATGTTCTAATTAAAATAATGTGATCTTTCATGAACAATAAATAAAATAACAATATAATTGGAACATGAACATAATGTAATATTAAACCTAAAACCATATAGAGCAATAGCAAAACTACCCAAATAGTTTAGGGGTAAACAAGGTAACTAGATAACCAAACTAGGGTGACCTATTGGGTCCCATCAAAATTAAGCCTATGCATGAATAAATGATAATAAAGAAACATTAGTGGGTAATAAAAGTGGTCAAGGGCATAACTTGCCTGGGACTTGAGATTCCAGTTACCAACTTGCTCTTCAAGTGACTCATGACGTCACTGCTAGTCGTAGCAATACAGGCAAACAGAATATAGGCAAAATTATCATCACACCAAACATAAGAACAAACTGAGTAATAATAATCTACGCGTCGTTACGAGATTGTGGGATCGAGAACCACTAAATTCAGAGTTTCGGTTACCGAGTTATGATTTACGGAAGATCTATGTGGTTGAATATCAAATTATATTATAAATTGATTATTATACATCATATGAGAAAATATACTCTAAATAATCAATTCAACTTTAATCTAGATTATAGTTGACTAGAGATCATGTTTTAACCACATTATAATTATGGTCAGGTTAATTTTGATTTAGAAGAGCTAATCTAGTAGACATAGGAAAATAAATATCTACTATAAAAGTATGCGACATGGTATAATTAATGTTGTTACTGCGTAGTAAATATTTATATGAATCTAACGTAACTTCAACGAGTCAATTCGGAATTAAAACGGAGGAGTTCTGAATTTCCAAAGTTTTAAGTGTTGGATAAAAAGGAATTAAGTGCTTAATTTATTTAATTTAAGTTTCATACCAAACTAAGGTTACCAAATGATAAACAATTAATATGAGACTAATGCAACTGGAATAAATTAATTCAGAGCTAAAATGAATTAAATATGATTTATACAAGGTTCTGGATTTATTTTGGCACTAGAAATCCATTTTCTAAATTAATTCTGAATTTCCCTAAGGCTTCTGGACCACGGACAGTAATATCAGAAAGCTCAGGGTCAGTTCTGCAAAATCCAGGACCTTGTCGTAATGGTCTTTACACTAGTTAGGATTGCAGGTTGAATACTTCTAAAGTGGAGGGCTCTTTTACAAATTGGTCTTGGCTGAAGGGGTGCTGTCTAACTAGATCCGTCCGACCGCTATTCGACTGTCCAGATTAAAAGAATGTCTTTATCGAACCGGTACGCGACCTGGACTGTCCGATCCAGATCGGACGGACACGATTTTAAAATAGCGCCATTGCTTCACCCGCGTAGGATTAGAATCGAACGACCGGTATCCTATCGGGCGAAGGGGTAATCTACCGCCTAATCACGATCGTTCGCGAATGGATCGACGGTCCGCGTTCGTCGCCAACCCCAGACAATGGAAATCCCGAGGCTGTCACAGCAACAGAGCCACCATGGCGGCACAACGCTGGTGAGGTGTCCAACCGAGGCGCCCAATGCACATAATTCCAATCTACACGACCTAGAGAGAGAGGACCCAAAAGCGAATGAATGGGCCTCCTACTTACAAGTGGTGAGTACGGCGTTGAGGCTATCCTCGGAGCGAAGCAATTGTGCGGTGGTGCGGCAAGAAATTCGCACTGCGCCAGGGTTCAATGCGCGAAATTGGTGGTGGTCGAAGCTCACCCAAGCTCTGACAAGGCACCCATAAAGGTGCAATGGCGGGGGCGGGTCCCAGCGTCGTTTGGCAGAGAAGCACTCAGGAATGGCTGCCTCGACACTGGTCTTTGGAACGGATGAGGTGAGCGAGGCAGGAACACGCCTGGTATTTATGCCCCGTAGTAGTGTGCGGGTTTCGGCAACCGTTGCGCGAGCGAGGGACTCAGTCCCCGCGCGGAATCCCGGCGATCGGTGCGCGCCCGCCCGATCTGGCGGAGAAGATGAACAGGGGGCACGGCCAACGCGATAGAGAAACGTGTCGGGCGCGAGCTGCTGAGCAGCGGGCCCAGGCCATCAGTGTCACGCACCGTGCAGCAGGCACGTGGACCTGGTTGACAGGAGAGGGGGAAACACGACGCGGGTGAGTTGAGATGGGCCGGGGTGCGCGTGGTATAGAGAGAAGTTGGGCCGGGAACGAGTCTAGGCCCACACGACTGGTTTGTCTTTTCCCTTTTTTCTTTCTATTTCCTGTTTTTGTTTTATTTCCAATTCACATTCAAATATTCAATTTGATTCCAAGTTCAAGTCTCCAAGACTGGGTGCATTAGCAAAACCCACTCATGATGTGCATAAAATATTTATCTCGGTTTTAGTTTGTATTATTTTATCCAAATTTTTAAGTAGGTATTGTTACGCACACAAAATGAAAATTACACTTTTGAATGTATAGTCCATTTAAAGTTTGGTTCATATTTATCCAAAAGAGGGGATTGTTCAATGTATAATAGTTACCAAGGTACCCTGTTAACTTAATTCTTTTAGGGAAATATTTCTAACCATATGATTCAACAAAGGTTAGTTTAATCATATAGGGTCTTTTATTTAATCTCTTATTATAAAAGACTTTTATTCAAAACTTGCGAATACCAATGCCTAAATCTCAACATAATTCTAATTTGAATATAAATCTTGCTATTTTTATATTATTATTTATTGTTTTCCTTGTCATTTATTTATGGGAGGAATAAATGGCTTAA
>JAOPSE010000045.1:8180870-8276526 GCA_029449295.1 Zea luxurians | reverse complement strand
ACTTCGTCGCGGAGTCGAGCGGCGCCGCCGCCGTGAAACCAATCAACAAACAGCCCGAGCTCGCCATCAGATCTCAGGCGTCCATCTAGGATCTAACGGCTTGGCTTTTATTTAACCCGACCGGACCTCAACCGTCCGATTCAGATACAGCTGCTCGGATGTGCCCCCCTCACCCGTGCCCTGCCGCTAGGTCCGGCCTGTCAGACCTATCTCAGTCGCTGACACCCCGAGCCCGCCTGTCAGCGATCGCCACCCGTCTGCGCGCGCGCTTGTCTGCGGGATCTGATCTCGGCCGTTAGATCACGATTGTGCGGTCGAGTTTGCTCAATACCCCTTCACGTGTAAATTTGCTAAAGAAACCCCTGGCATTGTAGTTATCAGCCCGTCATCCTTTGGGTTTTGCGCGCAGGCTCCTGGATTCTTATAAATAGACCCTGGCCTTTTAATAATCACATATTTGGACCTAATTTGGTATTTCAAACTTCAAAACTTGTTTATTCATATCTTTTTCATATGAACTCCAAATTTAGTGATTCAAATTGCAAAATGTTCATAGAATTATTCTCTGTTCAAATAAATTGTGTTCATCCTCTGTCTGTGCATCCTAATTTACGCCTAGGCTATAGGTTAGTTTATGTGATAATTTATTTGTTTAATAAGATAAATAAAAAGGAAAACCCTAGTGGTAAATGGATATTTAATCTTGTGAGATTAATAATATGTAGTATATGAATTATCCCTGGTTTAACTTTTATGTCTCATTAAAATGAGTAGAATCAGATTATGTAATCATGGAGATAGACAACACTTAGAGAATAACAAACTACTAAATGTGATTAGTTCACCCTATACCCTAAACTCCCTTTTGAGTTTATACTTTTCCTTTTGAGATGTGTTCCATTGTTTGTACATGATTAGTGTTGTTCATTTGCCATTTTCCAAATGTATTGAATGTATGATCGTTGTATTTAGACGACGAGCAGCCCGTGGTTCCTGAGCGTGTTGCGGATGATCTTCCTGAGCAACAACCTGGTGAAGGCAAGTGTCCTCTGACCTATTATGTCATATTTACTTTATAATTCATTGTCATGCATTACATTATTGAGACCTAAGGATTGATCAGTCTATATTTACCTTATCCTTTTTTACCTTTTAGGTTATCATGGTTAGCTTTATGCTATTGCTTTACCTTAATCAATCAACATGATGTGAATATTTATGATGATGATGTTATCCCGATGATGATCCTGTGATACTTTAGGGGACCAAGTTGTTTCCTCAGTACCTCTCCGTAAGGACCTGTTCATGGAGTGACAACCCAGGATAATAGTACAACCATGAGGGTGGAATGAGACGCCCTTAGCTGATTAATTAGAAGAACTTAAGGTGTAGTTGGCTTTGCCGTAGGGCCGTCAATGGGGTCCAGGCATAATACTTGCTCTGTCGAGGCTGGTTACAGAGGTTCTTTGATTTGGTTTTGTTAGTCACCCTTCCTTTGGGGAGGTACTGTGTTTATCAAACCGAAGAAACCTAACAGGCATCTATGACCTTTGGGAAATATTTGTAAAGGCTATGTAGTGAGACCCTGCTAGGTCACCTTGGTAGTGATCAATGGAGAGTCATGATCTTCAGGTAGAACGGAAATCACGGCTTGTGGGTAAGTGTGCAATATCAGTCGTGCTCACGTTTAAGAGCGGCCTTGGGATCCTCTTTGATTAGAAGAACTTTGGATACTCTTATAATGATGTTTAATAATGATGGTTACAATTATGATCTCTGGTAATTCCTCTTGGAGGGAGTACATTTGGGTAATAACTGGGTTTATTACTAAAACTTAGCTCTACTAATAGTAATAAATACTTGACCAACTAAAAGCAACTGCTTAACCTTAACTTCACATATAGCTAATCCACTTCAGCCAAATAGGACATTTGCCGAGTATGTTGATGTGTACTCACCCTTTCTTTAAAAACCACCCCACCCCATGTTGTCCCCACTATATCCAGTGCTCAGGAGAAGATGCTGGCAACATGCAGGAATTTGAGGAGTTTTAGGACTATGACGAGTTCTAGTTATCTTAGTGGCAAACCCCTAGTCAGCTGCCTGTGACGGCCTTATCTTCTACATTTCATTTTCCGCACTTTGATTATGTTAATGACTATGTTATAGACTCTATGGATGTCTTGGACATCTTGATGTAATAAATTACCTTTCAGCTATTTACTTTGAGCAATGTGTGGTGATGTCCAATTATGTAATTGCTATGTACGTGAGTTTCTGATCCTGGCACGTGCATGGTTCGCATTTGGTTTGCCTTCCAAAACCGGGTGTGACAAAATGCAATCAGAAACTAAAGACATCGTTTCTGATCATCCACTTCACTACTCAAGTTCTACCAAAGGTGTAAGTGAAAGCAGTTTCGATATAATGAAGTGGTGAAAAATGCAAACACATCTCGATCTTTCTAGTTTTAACTTATCTGATTCAAATTTTAGCACATAATTAATGTATCAAGATAGTGAACGGCTCAAAGCATCAGATATAGCAACCTAGCATACTAGTGATATCAAAAAGGATTTTAACACATCCTACACATGCTAGGTGCCAATCTCAATGGTGAACAGTTTTTGGATGAAGCAAGTATTAATCTTGTTCACAATTATGAAAAATAGGTTTAGGCCAACAACATTGTATCGCTATGAGAAAAAAGAGCCTAAGCTTGCCATAGCATCATCATGTACACAAAGAACATACTACAAAGAGCATAATCTCATTCTAGTAGATATACAGATAAAGCTCAATATGCTACATGATGAGATGCAATGTAGATATGTTACAAAAATAAAAATAACAAAATGCAAAGAAGGATGAAGAAACAGAAGATGCAAGTAAAGGCACAATGGGGGTCCCTCAGCTAAAAAGGGAAACACACCCCAACTCCCCTCGAAAATGCAAAAGTATACTGATCAAGGGGTTCTGTAAGGATATCTGCAAGCTGTCTGTGGGTATCAACATGGCATAAGTCTATGTCCCATTTCTCGTAATGTTCTCTGAGGAAATGAAAGCGGACATCAATGTGCTTGGTCTTAGGATATAGCGCAAAATTTTAAGCAACATTCATGGCACTAGTGCTATCACAAAGTAAAGGCACATACTGAAACTTCATGACAAAATTCTGCAAAATGGCCATCATCCAAAGCTGTTGCGAGCAACAGCTAGCGGTAGCAACATACTAAATTTCTACAGTGGATTAGGCTATGCTAGACTGTTTGTAGGAAGACCAAGAATAGGTATGGTAAAAAAATACTAAGTAATGAAAAGGGGATCATATTGCTATGCTAGACTGTTTGCATCCACTAAATTTCTATAGTGGATTATAGTATGTTGTTTACGGTAGCAACATACTAAATTTCTATAGTATTTTTTACTATATCTATGGTTACTCCTTTCATGTTGTTCAGAAATCTAAGACTCAAACTGTCAAACTCCTTGGCTAACTCATATGGCATTGGATGAGTGGCCATCATATTGACTTGACGTTTCCTGCTCAAAGCATCTACAACCACATTTGCTTTCCTTGGATGGTAATTTATCTCCAACTCATAATCTTTGATCAATTCTAACCATCTTCATTGCCTCATGTTTAGCTCTAATTGGGTGAATATATATTTCAGGCTCTTATGATTTGTGTACATATCACACTTCTGCCCACACAAGTAATGTATCCATGTCTTTAAAGCATGAACATCTACCAGTTTCTAGATCATGGTTGGATAATTTCTCTCATGGATCTTCAATTGTCAAGTTGAATATGGAACATCTCTCTTCCCTTGCATTAGCACGCATCCCAATCTAGTGTAAGAAACATCATAGTACACTGAGAATGGCTTGTGAACATCTGGCAGAAACAAGACTGGTGCTATAGTCAATCGTTCTTTTAGCTCAAACGCATCTTGGCACTTTTTAGTCCATTTGAATTTGGCCTCCTTCACTAGTAAAGCTGTCATCGGTCTAGCAATCTTCAAAAAGTCTTCAATGAAATGTCGATAGTATCCAGCCATTCCCATAAAACTCTTGCTGCCATGAACAACCTTAGTGCTTTCCAGCTCGGGATATCTGGTACTTCTTTAGATCTACAACTTGTCCATCTCGGATTATGATATGATACAAGAACAGGACCTCATGAATACAAAACTCACATTTGCTCATCTTGGCATATAACCGGTGCTCTCAAAGCCTTTACAACACCATATTCAAATGCTCAATGTGACCCTCCTCATTTTGAGAATATATGAGGATATCATCGATGAATACCACCACGAACTTATCTGGATAATCCATAAACAAATTGTTCATTAGGTACATGAAGAAAGTTGTCACATTTGTCAACCCAAAAGACATGACAGTGTACTCATATAGCCCATACTTGGTTATAAATGTAGTTTTTGGTATATGAGAAGGTCGGATTCTGAGCTGAAGGTAACCTAACCTCCAGTCTATCTTTGAGAATACACTAGCTCCTCTGAGTTGATCAAATAAGTCTTCTATTCTAGGGAGGGTACTTGTTCCTGATGGTGACTTCATTCAGGGCTTTGTAATCTATGCACATTATCTTGGTACCATCCTCATTTTCTACAATTAGCACTAGAGCAGCCCAAGGCGAGGTACTTGGCCTAATATAACCCTTCTCTAGCAGCTCATTTATCTATTCCTTATGTTCCACCAATTCTGGTCTAGACACTCTAAAGGCTCTTTTGGAGATGGGGGCAGTTTCAGGGACAAGTTCTGTAGCGAACTCAACATTTCGCTCAGGTGGCATGTCTAGCAATTCCTCAGGTAAAACATCTATAAAGTCCGATAAAACCTTGATGGTCTCGAGTGGGTTGGTATCTTTGTTGCTAATAGTCAACTGATAGCAATCTCTTTCTTCTGGTTCAAGAATGTTTAATTCGGCCACTATTTTTTCTCCCAATAGACCTCACAATTCTCCTATAACAACTGAAAATGCTTGAACTCCATCGACCAATTCATCCCTAGGATGATATCTATCCCATGTGTACCCATTACAATTAGGTTAGTTGGGAACTCTCCCCATTACTTCCACTCCTACATTCAAATATATCTTATCCGCCTGAACTTTCCCTCCAACTAAATTAATTCACAATAGGGTTGTCATTGGTTTTGTTGGAAGGTTGTATGTCTCTACCCATGTTGTTGCAATAAAAGATTGCACTAGTATCAAATAGTGAAAGGGAAATGGACATAAACATTTCCTATAATCGATTTTGGTGTTTGACAACCATCACAAACCTTATGGACTAACTAGTTTGCCTAGTTGATTATTTCTCATGTGCATAAGTACATCTACAACTATTCTAAGTCGACTGTCCGGAATACCATAGATTATTCCAGACAGGAGAAGCTTTTTGGAAAAAACACCTATGCGCGGACCGTCCGGGCCCTTGTGGCGCACCGTCCGTGACACCAGGGTGAGCCTCAGACAGGAACACTGCAAAAACACAAGTTAACACTACGGATCGTCTGATGGAGAAGCGAGCACCATCCGAGACCAAGCGTGGACCATCCGGCTTCAGGCGTGGACCATCCGGCCTCAGGCGCGGACCGTCCGGTCGTTGAAAAACCAGAAAACCCAAAGGTGACGGGTTCGGTAAATTGCATTTTTAGCGTCCTCGTGGACCGTCCGGGGTGCATGGCTAGACCGTCCACGACTGCTTTATCTGACATCTAATGACGCATTAAATGCACTATAGCAGTTGATATAGCCGTTATTGCTGACCATTGCGATTTCAGCCGTTGATGTGTAGGGGCGGATCGTCCGGACCAGGAGCGTGGACCGTCCACGGTCGGCAAAAAAGGAGCAATGGCTAGGAAGTGGTCGTAGGCTATGAATACAACCCCATCCACCTCCATTCACCTCATCCAAGCACTCTACTCATTCACATTCAATACAAGAGCTAGCAATCCATTCCAAGACACATTCAAAGCTTTCATCTCTCCAAGTCCCACAATTAAGACAAGTAATGATTAGTGTTTAGTGACTTGAGAGAGTGTGATCCGTGTGTTATTTGTTGCTCTTGTTGCTTGGTTTTCGCAATCATGTTTTCTTCATCTCTTTCTCAACCTTCTAAGTGAATTGTAAAGCAAGCAAGAGACACCTAAGTGTGTGGTGATCCTTGTGGGGTCTTAGTGACCCAAGTGATTAAGGAGAAGCACTTGACCGGTCTGTCTGATCGATTGAGAGAGGGAAAGGGTTAGAATAGACCCAGCGTTTGTGGCCTCTTTAATGGGGACTAGGTTCTTTGGAACTGAACCTCGGTAAACAAATCGCCGTGTTTCATTTGGGTTAATCTCCACTCGATTTGTTTCCCCTCCCTTCCTCTCTAAAGTTCTCTTTCTCATATTGATTTGAGTTTGCTCCCAAAGTCATCCGCATTGATTGAGCAACTCCTAGCAAGGAGAACTATCTTCCGCACTCCGAATTATTTCTAACACTAACCCCGGGCATAGTCTGTGTTCAAGGTTTATAATTTTCAAGTTTCTACTATTCACCCCCTCTAGGAAACTTTCAATTGGTATCAGAACCTGGTGCTTCATTAGAGTCTAACAACTCGAAGTGATGCCGGGTGAACATGCCAAGAGGGAGATGGCCACCGGCGAAAAGCCCGAAGGCTCGAGAAGGAAGAAGAGGAATGGACTCCATCAAAGGAGGCTGACAACAAACACAAGGAGGAATCCGCTTCCTCCATCAAGTCACATAGGAAGGGTGACAAGAAGAAAAAGAAAATGAAGAAAGTGGTCTACTAGAGACCGACTCTTCATCACCTTCCACATCCGGTGCCGAGTCTACCACTTTGAAGCACCAAGAGCGCAAGAAGTATAGTAAGATGCCTCTACGCTGTCCTCGCATTCCTAAACACGCTCCTTTACTTTTGGTACCCCTAGGCAAACCACCATATTTTGATGGTGAGGATTATTGTATGTGGAGTGATAAAATGAGGCATCATCTAACCTCACTCCATGAAAGCATATGGGATATTGTCGAGTTTGGAGCGCAGGCAACACAGGTGGGCGACGAGGACTACGACTCCGATGAGGCCGCCCAAATAAGGCATTTTAATTCCCAAGCAACTTCTAGACTCCTTGCCTCCTTATGTTGAGAGGAGTATAATAGGTGCAAGGGTTTGAAAAAATGCCAAAGAAATTTGGGATATCCTCAACACGGTGCATGAAGGGGAATGAAGTGACCAAAATCACCAAGCGCGAGACAAACGATGGAGAGCTCGGTCGATTCGTCTTCAACAAAGGAGAGGAGCAACAAGCAATGTACAACAGGCTCAAAACAATGGTCAACCAAGTGCGCAACCTCGGGAGCACCAAATGGGATGACCATGAAATGGTCAAGGTTATTCTAAGATCTCTTGTTTTTCGTAATCCTATTCAAGTTCAATTAATTTATGGAGATCCTAGATACAAACAGATGTCCCCCGAGGAAGTCATTGGCAAGTTTGTGAGCTTTGATCTGTCACACACCCGGGTCTTTAAGGACAACAAAGTCGGGTGCATCTCATACATGCGCCAAAGAAGACAACATATATAATAATAGAGTGTATAGAGATAAATGTCACAATAAAATCAGAGTATTTATTACATAGCGGAAGTCTTATTACGAAATAAAAGAATAAATATAAAACAAACTAAGGACCGTCGGCGTCAATGTCAACTGAGAAATGCCACGTAGATCAGATCAAACTCCTCGCCTTGTGGCTCCTCCTGAACCACCTGTTCTCCTGTGGGTGGGTGTGAGACAGCAAGGGTGAGCTCACACATGTTCATTGCTCAACAAGTTGTGGGGAATAATGTGGCATGAACTCACCAAAGGTGGGAGTTCACGAGGTATAAGGCCGATCAATGAAATAAAGGTTGAAGCTGAGCATTGCTTTTATAAGTTGGTCAAAATTTTATTAGAAGTTACTAAGTGTAAGTAAATACCAAACCATAGTAATAATAATAAAAGTAATAATAAAATAATCCCAAATGCAATGAAATGACAGGTTAAGTTTAAGTTCCATAATTAATCATGTGAGTGTCTGAGCCGCTCATGACCGTGAGCACGGCTAGTATACCAGTTTACACTCTGCAGAGGTTGCGCATCTTACCCACAAGTCGTGTTACCCATTTGCCACGGAGTTGATCAGACCCCATACAACTCTACCAAGGAAGCGAGGCAGGGTACCACTACGAGGCCTTTACAAAGTTCCACTAGCTTCAGACTACCAGCTATAGTTTATAGGAAGCTCCAGTGCAGGAATCCCTCGCCTGACCGCCGTCCACAGCAAAATCAACCCAAGGACATCCCTACACTAACCACTCCCCTACTGCCCTTGCCCCTTTCGGGTAAGGTAGCCATCCACTAGCTTTCCTAGTTAATCAGCCAAGGGCGTCCCATTAAACCCTTGTGGTAGCACTGTTTTCCTGGGTGGTTCTCCATGTTCCCATTAAACATAATGATCTTATCATGAACAGAAAATAATGAACAGATAATAACAAGTATAAAAATGAGTGATGAATATCTCTATACCCAAAGCCACATAAAGCAATAGCATGTACTACCCAAAAGTTTAGTAGTAAAACCAGTGGTGAAACAAGGTATAAAGATAGTCAAAATCTAGGGTATCCTATTGGGTCCCATCAAAATTAACCTATGCAGATCATTATGATTAATAGAACATGAATGGGTAAAGAAGTGATCAAGGGCACAACTTGCCTGGCACTTGAGATTTCAGGTACCAACTGCTTTTCAGATGCCACGCGTCCTCGCGCTAGTCGTAGCAATACAAACAAACATGGTATAGATAAAATTAACATCACACCAAACATAAGAACAAATTGCATAATAATAATCTACGCGTAGCTACGGGATCGTGGGATCGAGAAACTACTAAACTCGGAGTTATGGTTAAGGAGTTATGATTTTATAAAAGATCTGTGTGATTAAAATATTAAACTATATTATAAATTGGTTAATATAAATTATATGATAGGTTATTCTATAAATAATTACCTCAACTTTAAATCTAAGTTATAAATTGATCATAAATTGTATTCTAGTAGATTATAATGGCAAGTAAACTAACGAGGACTAACCAATCATAAGTTAAATAAAATCTAATTATAAAATATTGAGGACATGGTATAGTAAATACTGTTTTTGCATAGTAAACATTTATACGAGACTAACGCAACTTGAATGGATCAAATCGGAGTTAAAACGGAAGGAGTTATGAATTTCATAAGATTTTATGTATTTGATATAAGATTAGTTAGGAAATAAATTTAATTTGACTTTCATGTAAAAACAGTGGCACTAGTTGATAAACAATAATATTATAAAACTATAGAAATTGGAATGAATTAATTTGGACCCAATATGAATTTTATATGAATTAAACAAGTTTTAGGAATTGTTTTTATATTAAAAATTCAATTTCTCAGTTTTTCTTATTCACTAGACTGCGCCTCAATTTAACAGAAATGCAGGGGCTAAACCAAAAGATTTCCTGAGACACAGCCAACAGTGCACGGGACGGCGGGTTCTATTTTGTAATAATCTAGGGTCTCTTACGCAATTTTACAGGGCCGAAGGGGTACGAAGAGATTCTGGCCGCACGATTAAACCCAACGGCCAGGATTAGATTTTATTTAAAGCGAACCGGTATACGCTGGTGGCCGCCAGATCGGAGAATCGATGCCTACAACTTAATGAAACACGATCTGTTCCGATCCGCAGGATATCGATCCGACGGCACGGATCCAATCGCCTAAAGCGGTACGCCCAAACTAATCCCATCCACGGAATCACAATCGGACGGCGCGAGGTCGTCGTTCTTCCCCCAGCCGACTGCCAGGCACGGCGGCGCGCCCAGTGGCCACGGCGAGCCATCGTCAGAGCCACACAATCAGAGCCCAAACGCGCATCATTTTCCAATCCGAGACATGCTACGCGCAGAGGAAGAGAATGTGAATCGAGGGAAGGTAGTCTCACCATGACTCGAAGCGTAGACGTGGCTGCCCACGGTGTGCGGCGGATTTGGTTCGACGGCGAGGAATTGCGGCGGTGTTGCTGGTTCTGCGGCGCGGAAGCTCTACAGCCACACTTCCGCCAGCATTAGACCTCCCCGCACGAACAGTCAGCCTGGGACGCTCCACCGTGCCCCGCAATATTTCCTGGTTTTGCCCGATGCCTTGACCGTGGAAAGATCGACAGCGCGGAGCGGCTCCACGCGCTGGGAAGGCGGCGGCAGATGGGTGTAGGCAGGGGCACGCGCAGGGTGGCGTGATCCTGGTGATTTGGCGAGGCAAGCTGGCAGAGATGCCGCGGATGCGAGGAGAGGCTAGAGAGGGGGCGTGCCGAGTAGAGGGGATTGCGGCGGCATGGGCACGGTAGAGCAACCTGGTCAGGCGATATGGGGCACGCGGCCTGGTTTATACGGCTCGTAGGGGAGAGAATTTCGGCGAGGTAGTTGGCCACCACGACCTTGCGTAGGACCCTGTGGCCGTTTGAAGGTCAAGCTAGTAGACGCGTTCCGAGTTCACGGCCAACTTGTGCGGTGTTTCCGTTGGAGTCTGCGTGAGGTGGGTGACGAGCCTGACGACCCGGCCCTACAATCCAGAGATGCATAGACTAAAGTGAGCTATCCGGGGCGCTCTGGAAGTGGGCGAGCGCGCACCACGCGAGAGGAAATCACGGAATGGCTGACAACTGGGTCCCGTCGCGCAGAGATGTTAGCCGCGCTCCACTTCCTAATTGGGTCGCACAGTGGCAACACAACTTGGGGCGAGATGGGGCGAATCCGGCCCAAGCGCAGAATTATTTTATTTTATTTTCTATTTCATTTCTTCTCTTTCTATTTAAATTCAAAAACTTCAAGCTAATTTCAGATTTCTGATTTGCATTTTCAGATGTCCAATCCAACATAATCCTAATGTGACTATAAATACTACTATTTACCATAATTCTTTATTTATTTTCCTTCCTATTATTCAATTATGGGAGGAATAATTTACTTATTTTTAATCTTCTTTTCTAAACTTTGATCTCGAATATTAAACACAAATCTAATATGTATAAGGATTTTATTACCTGCCATAATATATATTTTTTTAATCTTATTATGTGTATTCTTTTATTTTTCTTCTCTCCTCTTTTCTCTTTTATTTTGACTCACAAATTCACTTCAAATCCGAGTTAAGGTTTCAAAATTCAATTTAAGTCACAATCAAACTCTCCATCAAGAATGCGAGATTTAAGTTTATGTATTATTCCTTATTTAAATGAATGCCTCTATATATGCATTTATTAAAGGATATATTTACCCGACATTGTTTAAAAAAAATATCCATAATACAATTACTCAATAGGACACTTTCCTTTAATTTCTTTTACTAATCCCAAACTCCAAATCTTGGGTGTTACAAATCCTTCCCCCCTTAAAAATAATCTCATCCTCGAGATTACTCAGAAAGGGATATATTTAGTTTGGTTCGTTTTCTTTTCTCTGTTTTTTTATTGGTTCCAATACCATTTTTTGTTCAAGTTCTTCCATGGGTATCTTCAGTGTCTAGCCATTTATTAGGTAGGATATGGTTTAGAGAAAGTCTAGAATGAGGTGAGAAAGATTAGGGCAAGAAAAACTTCTATTCTCGATGGAGGATCTTGACTTATTTGGAGATCTGACTTATCTTTTATCCCTCGTTGATGAGGTTGATCTTATCTTCTCGTATCTTGATGTCGTCATCCGAGTTAGGGACACATAATTAAGATTGATTTGTGGGTGAACCAAATAGCTTATTTAGTAGAGCCAATAGTTTTAGTAGGTGGTTTTCGGCTAAGAGAGATTAGGTAGAATCTGGTTGATGCTAGGTTGGAATGAATGGTCCAATAAGGCGAGGGGACAATTTGCCCTTAACTTTAAATCTCCTCATTCCACAAAGTGGTGACACCTTGAGGTACACATGATCACCTTCCTCAAACTCCAGTGGTCTTCTTCAATTATCAGCGTAGCACTTTTGTCTGGTCTGAGCTACCCTCAAATTCTCCCGAATTGTACGGACTTGTTCTTCTGCCTCTTGAATAAGTTCAGGTCCAAAGAACTGCCTTCCCCTAGTCTGATCCAATATAGAGGAGTCCTGCATTTCCTGCCATATAAAGCTTCAAAGGGTGACATCTTCAGACTGGCCTGGTAACTATTATTATATGAGAACTCAGCATAAGGTAGACTCTTGTTCCAACTACTACCATGCTAAAGGGCACAAGCTCTCAACATGTCTTCCAATACTTGATTAGTTCTTTAAGTTTGTCCATCAGTCTGAGGTTGGTAGGCCGAACTAAAATTCAACTTTGTATCCAAATTCTCATGAAAACTTTTCCAAAATCTGGAGGTAAACTGTGATCCTCTATCCAAAACGATCTTCTTTGGTACACCGTGTAGAGACACAATCCGAGCCACATATAACTCTACTAGCTGTGAGCCTTTATAAGTAGTCTTTACCGGAATGAAGTGAGCCACTTTATTCAATCTATCCAAAATCACCCATATATAGTCATATCCTTTCTGGGTGTGAGGCAATCCAGTAATGAAATCCATACCAATCTCTTCCCACTTCCATTCAGGTATCTTTAATGGGTACAGTAGTCCAGCGGGCCTCTGGTGTTCAGCCTTAACTCTTTGACACACATCGCACATAGCCACATGTGCAGCCACATCTCTCTTCAATTCATACCACCACTATTTTTTCTTCAAATCCTGATACATCTTCGTACTCCCAGTATGAATAGAATAATCCGAGTCATGTGCCTCCTTTTAAAATAGTCTCACGAAGCTTCTCATTATCAGGAACACATATCCTGTCCTTGAACCACACAGTCCCTTGCTCATCTTCCGTGAATTCCGGACCTCGACCTTTAGTAATCAGATCCTTAATCTCTTGTATTTTAGCATCACCAATTTGTCCTTTGCGGAATTCTCGTTCCAAGGTAGATTCCACATCAATAGTAACTCCTTCAGTGCGAGCAACTATCCCTAGGTTAAGTCTCCTGAAATCCTCAACAATCTCATCGAGTAGCTGGGCAACAACATCTGAATGAACATTCTCCTTTCGACTCAAAACATCTGCAACCAAATTTGCCTTGCCCAGGTGATAGTGAGTCTCCAAATCATAATCCTTAATAAGCTCCAACCAACGACATTGCCTAAGGTTGAGATCCTTCTGAGTGAATATATACTTCAAACTCTTATGATTCATATACACTTGGCACTTGGTTCCCATGATGTAATGCATCCATATCTTTAACGCATGCACTACGACTGCCAGCTCTAAGTCATGAGTGGGGTAGTTCAATTCATGTTTCCGCAACTTACGAGACGCATAGGCGATCACATGTCCTTCTTGCTTGAGCACACATCCCAAGCCTTGGCCACATGCGTCACAATAAATATCAAATCCTTTATGTAGATCTGGCATAACCAACACTGGTGGCGACATCAATCTCTTCTTTAATTGATCAAAGCTATCTTGGCACTTCTTGTCCCACTTAAATTCTCTGCCCTTCTCCAGAAGCGAGGTCATAGGTTTAGCAATCTTAGAAAATTCTTCAATAAATCTCCGATAATATCCTGCTAGTCCTAAGAAACTCTGAATCTCCGTAACTGTAGTGGGTACGTGAGAGCACCTAGAGGGGGGGTGAATAGGTGATCCTGTAAAAACTTGAAACTTAATCCCACAAAACTTGATTAGGCGTTAGTACAATAAGCCAAGTGGCTAGAGAAGAGTTCTTGCACAACACGATAACCACAAGAAGATCAACACAGAGATGGCACAGTGGTTTATCCCGTGGTTCGGCCAAGTCCAACACTTGCCTACTCCACGTTGTGGCGTCCCAACGGACGAGGGTTGCACTCAACCCCTTTCAAGCGGTCCAAAGACACACTTGAATACCATTGTGTTTTGCTTTCACTTTACTATATCCCGCTTGCAAGGAATCTCCACAACATGGAGCCTCTCGCCCTTACACTTTGATTATCACCAAGAAGCACGGAAGTAAGGATGGGATGAGCAACGCACACAAGACACAAAATCAGAGCAACACACGCACACAAGTCACAACACGAGCTCTCAACACAACTCAAAGAGTTCTCTACTCAAATGGAGCTCTAGTTGCTATCACAAAGAATCGAATGCGCGGAATTGGAGTCTTGGTGCTTAGCAATGCTTAGAGAATGCTTGGTGTGCTCCTCGATGCGCCTAGGGGTCCCATTTATAGCCCCAAGGCAGCTAGGAGCCGTTGAGAGCATTCCAGGAACGCAATTCTTGCCTTCTGTCGCCTGGCGCACCGGACAGTCCGGTGCACCACTAGACACTGTCCGGTGCGGATTTCTTTCGTTCTGTGGCGCACCAACCGTTTGAAGATCCAGAGCCGTTGGCGCACCAGACACTGTCCGGTGCAAACCGGACAGTCCGGTGCCCCCTTCTGACCGTTGGCTCGGCCACGCGTTGCTGTGCGCATTACGCGGCCGACCGTTGGACCGGCCGACCGTTGGCTCACCGGACAGTCCGGTGCACCATCGGACAGCCAGTGATTTATAGCCGTACGCCGTTAATCGCTTCCCGAGAGCGACGACTTCGCTTGTGAATGGCTCACCGGACAGTCCGGTGCACCACCGGACAGTCCGGTGATTTATAGCCGTACGCCGGTGATCGCTTCCCGAGAGCAGCCAGTTGACAGTCGCCAGCCTGGCGCACCGGACACTGTCCGGTGCACCACCGGACAGTCCGGTGCACCCAGACTGCGCAGAGTCTTGGCTGTTTAGCCAAGTCTTTTCCAAATTGGTCTTTTCCTGTTTCTAGCACTTAGACACAATACATTAGTCTCCAAAACAATGTACTAAGTCTTAGAAACATACCTTTACTCTTGACTTGCACTTTGTCCATCAATTGGCATAGATTAACACTAAAGCACTTGTGTTGGCACTCAATCACCAAAATACTTAGAAATGGCCCAAGGGCACATTTCCCTTTCAATCTCCCCCTTTTTGGTGATTTATGCCAACACAACAAAAAGCAACTAAAGAAGTGCAACATCAATGCAAATGAGAACACAAATTTGGTTTGATTCAAATTTGGCATATTTGGATCATTCTTTGCCACCACTTGGTTTTGTTTTTGCAAATCAACCTCAATTTCCTATCTCTAAGTCAAACACACTTGTTGAGACATAAAGAGAGTTGTTCCAAGAGAAATTGATCACAGATTTCAAAAACTCCCCCTTTTTCCCATAATTAACTATTCTCCCCATACGAGGCCAACTTTTGACAAAAGAGACAACAAGAGTTTTGACAAACCAAAAGCTCTATTCTACTATTTTCAATATTCTCAAGTGGTAGCTGATCCATTTATTGCTTTGGCCTTATTTCTCCCCCTTTGGCGTCAAGCACCAAAACGGGATCAATCTTGGCCCCTAAACCCCATTGCCTCACCAAAATCTTCAAATAAGAGTACCAAGGCAATCAGGATATTGAGATGGACTTGGAGTAAGTTACCCTCTCATCGGAGTGCAATGGAAGTCTTGCATGGTCCAAGTCCACCTTTCCCTTTCAATCCACCTTTGAGACTAAATCAAGCAAACTCAAGCACACGGTTAGTCTCAAAGGGTCAAGTTGTAGCACATCTCCCCCTAAATATGTGCATCACATGCAAAAGGACTTGTGAGGTCCGGGGAGTGTTTGTACAACTTGAGCACCATAAGTAAACAACAAAATGCATAAGGAACATGATCAAAGGCATAAACACATATATGCTATAAATCAATCCAAGTTCCACGAATCTAAGACATTTAGCTCACTACGCATCCTGCAAAGGTCTTCTCATCTAAAGGCTTGGTAAAGATATCGGCTAGCTGGTTCTCGGTGCTAATATAGAACACTTCGATATCTCCCTTTTGCTGGTGGTCTCTCAAAAAGTGATGCCGGATGTCAATGTGCTTTGTGCGGCTGTGCTCAACAGGATTGTCCGCTATGCGGATAGCACTCTCATTGTCACATAGGAGTGGGACTTTGCTCAGATTGTAGCCAAAGTCCCAGAGGGTTTGCCTCATCCAAAGTAGTTGCGCGCAACACTGTCCTGCGGCAACATACTCGGCCTCAGCGGTGGATAGGGCAACGGAAGTTTGTTTCTTAGAACTCCATGACACCAGGGACCTTCCTAAGAATTGGCACGTCCCTGATGTACTCTTCCTATCGACCTTACATCCAGCATAATCGGAGTCTGAATATCCAATTAAGTCAAAGGTAGACCCCTTTGGATACCAGATCCCGAAGCAAGGCGTAGCGACTAAATATCTAAGAATTCGCTTCACGGCCACTAAGTGACACTCCCTTGGATCAGATTGAAATCTAGCACACATGCATACACTAAGCATAATATCCGGTCTACTAGCGCATAAATAAAGCAAAGAACCTATCATGGACCGGTATGCTTTTTGATCAATGGACTTACCTCCTTTGTTGAGGTCGACGTGTCCGTTAGTTCCCATCGGAGTCTTTGCGGGCTTGGCGTCCTTCATCCCAAACCGCTTTAGCAAGTCTTGCGTGTACTTCGTTTGGGAGATGAAGGTGTCATCCTTGAGTTGCTTCACTTGGAACCCAAGGAAGTAGTTCAACTCGCCCATCATCGACATCTCGAATTTCTGAGTCATCACCCTGCTAAACTCTTCACAAGACTTTTGGTTAGTAGAACCAAATATTATGTCATCGACATAAATTTGGCACACAAATAAATCACCATTACAAGTCTTAGTGAATAAAGTCGGATCGGCTTTCCCAACCTTGAAAGCATTAGCAATTAAAAAGTCTCTAAGGCATTCATACCATGCTCTTGGGGCTTCCTTAAGTCCATAGAGCGCCTTAGAGAGCTTACATACGTGGTCGGGGTACCGTTCATCCTCGAAGCCAGGGGGTTGCTCCACGTACACCTCCTCCTTGATTGGCCCGTTGAGGAAAGCGCTCTTCACATCCATTTGGAACAACCTGAAAGAATGGTGAGCGGCATATGCTAGCAAAATACGAATGGACTCTAGCCTAGCCACAGGAGCAAAAGTCTCCTCAAAGTCCAAACCTGCGACTTGGGCATAACCTTTTGCCACAAGTCGAGCCTTGTTCCTTGTCACCACCCCGTGCTCGTCTTGTTTGTTCCGGAACACCCACTTGGTTCCCACAACATTTTGCTTGGGACGAGGCACCAGTGTCCAAACTTCATTTCTCTTGAAATTGTTGAGCTCCTCTTGTATGGCCAACACCCAGTCCAGATCTAGCAAGGCCTCTTCTACCCTGAAAGGCTCAATAGAAGAGACAAAGGAGTAATGCTCACAAAAATTAGCTAATCTAGAACGAGTAGTTACTCCCATGCTAATGTCACCCAAAATTTGGTCGACGGGATGATTCCTTTGAATCGTCGCTCGAACTTGGGTTGGAGGTGCCGGTTGTGCTTCTTCCTCCATCACATGATCATCTTGGTGCTCCCCCTTGATCAGACGCCTCCTCTTGATGAACCTGTTCATCATCTTGAGTTGGGGAATGCACCATTGTTGAGGAAGAGGGTTGATCTTGCTCCTTTTGTTCCTGTGGTCGCACGTCTCCAATCGCCATGGTACGAATCGCGTTCGTTGGAACGTCTTCTTCATCTACATCATCAAGATCAACAACTTGCTCTCTTGGAGAGCCATTAGTCTCATCAAATACAACGTCGCTAGAGACTTCAACCAAACCCGATGATTTGTTGAAGACCCTATACGCCTTTGTATTTGAGTCATAACCTAACAAAAACCCTTCTACAGCTTTGGGAGCAAACTTAGAATTTCTACCCTTCTTTACTAGAATATAACATTTGCTCCCAAATACACGAAAGTAAGACACATTGGGTTTGTTACCGGTAAGAAGCTCATACGAAGTCTTCTTGAGGAGGCGATGAAGGTACACCCGGTTTATGGCGTGACAGGCCGTGTTCACGGCTTTCGACCAAAATCGCTCGGGCGTCTTGAATTCTCCAAGCATTGTCCTCGCCATGTCAATGAGCGTCCTGTTCTTCCTCTCTACCACACCGTTTTGCTGTGGTGTGTAGGGAGCGGAGAACTCGTGCTTGATCCCTTCCTTCTCAAGGTACTCCTCCACTTGAAGGTTCTTGAACTCGGACCCGTTGTCGCTCCTTATCTTCTTCACCTTGAGCTCAAACTCATTTTGAGCTCTCCTTAGGAAGCGCTTGAGGGTCCCTTGGGTTTTAGATTTATCCTGCAAGAAGAATACCCAAGTGAAGCGGGAAAAATCAACAACTATAACAAGACCATACTTACTTCCTCCTATACTTAGATAGGCGACGGGTCCGAAGAGGTCCATATGAAGCAACTCCAAAGGTCTTGATGTGGTCATCATATTTTTGGTGTGATGAGAGCTTCCCACCTGTTTGCCTGCTTGACAAGCTACACAAGGTCTATCTTTTTCGAAATGCACATTTGTTAGACCTGTCACATGTTCTCCTTTTAGAAGTTTGTGAAGGTTCTTCATCCCCACATGTGCTAAGCGGCGATGCCACAGCCAGCCCATGCTAGTCTTAGCAATTAAGCATGCATCTAGACCAGCCTCCTCTTTTGCAAAATCAACTAAATAGAGTTTGCCATCTAATACACCCTTAAAAGCTAATGAACCATCACTCCTTCTAAAGACAGACACATCTACATTTGTGAATAAGCAGTTATATCCCATATTACAAAGCTGACTCACAGACAACAAGTTATATCCAAGCGACTCAACTAAAAACACATTGGAAATGGAGTGTTCGGATGAAATAGCTATTTTTCCTAACCCTTTCACCTTGCCTTGATTCCCGTCACCGAATATGATTGAGTCTTGGGAATCTTTGTTCTTGACGTAGGAGGTGAACATCTTCTTCTCCCCCGTCATGTGGTTTGTGCATCCGCTGTCGATAATCCAGCTTGATCCCCCGGATGCATAGACCTGCAAGGCAAATTTAGGCTTGGGTCTTAGGTACCCAACTCTTGTTGGGTCCTACAAGGTTAGTGACAATATCCTTAGGTACCCAAATGCAAGTTTTATCTCCCTTGCATTTTGCCCCTAATTTCCTAGCAATTACCTTTCTATCCTTTCTACAAATAGCAAAGGAAGCATTGCAAGCATGATAAATTGTAGAAGGTTCATTAGTTTTCCTAGGAACATTAGCAACATTTCTCCTAGGCATATGATGAATGACATTTCTCCTAGGCATATCTCTACCATGCACATAGGAAGAACTTGAAGCAAACATGGCATTTGAATCATAAGCATTATAACTCCTATCATAATGAACATTTCTAGAATATCTCTTATCACCATAAATGAAAGCATGATTCTTGTGACTACTATTAGTCATAGGAGCCTTCCCTTTCTCCTTGGTGGGAATGGGAGCTTTATGACTTGTTAAGTTCTTGGCTTCTCTCTTAAAGCCAAGCCCATCCTTAATTGAGGGGTGTCTACCAATAGTGTAGGCATCCCTTGCAAATTTTAGTTTGTAAAATTCACTCTTGCTAGTCTTAAGTTGGGCATTAAGACTAGCCACTTCATCAATTAACTTTGCAATAGAAACTAGATGTTCACTACAAGCATCAACATTAAAATCTTTACACCTATTGCAAATCACAACATGTTCTACACAAGAGTTAGATCTATTTGCTACTTCTAGTTTAGCATTTAAATCATCATTAACACTTTTTAAACCAGAAATTGTCTCATGGCAAGTAGATAGTTCACAAGAAAGCATTTCATTCCGTTTAGCTTCTAGAGCAAGAGAATTTTGCGCCTCTACAAATTTATCATGTTCTTCATACAAAAGATCCTCTTGTTTTTCTAACAATCTATTCTTATCATTCAAAGCATCAATCAATTCATTGATCTTATCAATTTTATTTCTATCTAAACCTTTGAATAAACTAGAATAGTCTATTTCATCATCATCACTAGACTCATCATCACTTGAAGAAGCATAAGTAGTATTCCGAGTACATACCTTCTTCTCCTTCGCCATGAGGCATGTGTGACGCTCGTTTGGGAAGAGGGATGATTTGTTGAAGGCTGATGCGGCGAGTCCTTCGTTGTCGGAGTCGGACGACGAGCAATCCGAGTCCCACTCCTTTCCAAGATGTGCCTCGCCCTTAGCCTTCTTGTAAGCCTTCTTCTTTTCCCTCTTCTTATCTTGTTCCTGGTCACTATCATTATCAGGACAATTAGCGATAAAATGACCAACCTTACCGCACTTGAAGCAGGAGCGGTTTCCCTTCGTCTTGTTCTTTTTGGGATGCTCCTTGCGACCCTTTAGCGCCGTCTTGAAGCGCTTGATGATGAGGGCCATCTCTTCCTCATTGAGCCCGGCCGCCTCAACTTGCGCCACCTTGCTAGGTAGCGCCTCCTTGCTCCTTGTTGCTTTGAGAGCCACGGTTTGAGGCTCGTGGATTGGGCCATTCAATGCATCGTCGATGTATCTTGCCTCCTTGATCATCATCCGCCCGCTTACAAACTTCCCAAGTACTTCTTCGGGCGACATCTTGGTGTACCTGGGATTCTCACGAATATTGTTTACAAGATGTGGATCAAGGACAGTAAAAGACCTTAGCATTAGGCGAACGACGTCGTGGTCCATCCATCGTGTGCTTCCGTAGCTCCTTATTTTGTTGATGAGGGTCTTGAGCCGGTTGTACGTTTGGGTTGGCTCCTCTCCCCTGATCATTGCGAATCTCCCAAGTTCGCCCTCCACCAATTCCATCTTGGTGAGCATGGTGACGTCATTTCCCTCATGTGATATCTTGAGGGTGTCCCAGATCTGCTTGGCATTGTCCAAGCCGCTCACCTTATTGTATTCTTCCCTGCACAAAGATGCTAAAAGGACAGTAGTAGCTTGTGAATTTCTATGGATTTGTTCATTGATGAACATGGGACTATCCGTACTATCAAAGTGCATTCCATTTTCTACTATCTCCCATATGCTTGGATGGAGAGAGAACAAGTGGCTACGCATTTTGTGACTCCAAAATCCGTAGTCCTCTCCATCAAAGTGAGGGGGTTTACCGAGGGGAATGGAAAGCAAATGAGTATTGGAACTTTGCGGAATACGAGAATAATCAAAGGAAAAATTTGAATTAACCGTCTTCTTTTTCTCGTAGTCGTTGTCGTTGTCCTTTTGGGAAGAAGAGGACTCGTTGCTATCGTCATAGTAGACGATCTCCTTGATGCGCCTCGTTTTCTTCTTCTTCCCGTTTTTTTCTTTTGTGACTCGCGCCCAAGTCAGTAGGCTTGTCATCCTTTGGATCATTGACGAAGGACTCCTTCTCCTTATCATTGACCAACATCCCCTTGCCCTTAGGATCCATCTCTTCGGGCGATTAGTCCCTCACGTGAAGAGAACGGCTCTGATACCAATTGAGAGCACCTAGAGGGGGGGTGAATAGGTGATCCTGTAAAAACTTGAAACTTAATCCCACAAAACTTGATTAGACGTTAGTACAATAAAGCCAAGTGGCAAGAGAAGAGTTCTTGCACAACACGATAACCACAAGAAGATCAACACAGAGATGGCACAGTGGTTTATCTCGTGGTTTGGCCAAGTCCAACACTTGCCTACTCCACGTTGTGGCGTCCCAACGGACGAGGGTTGCACTCAACCCCTTTCAAGCGGTCCAAATACACACTTGAATACCACAGTGTTTTGCTTTCACTTTACTATATCCCGCTTGCGAGGAATCTCCACAACTTGGAGCCTCTCGCCCTTACACTTTGATTATCACCAAGAAGCACAGAAGTAAGGATGGGATGAGCAACGCACACAAGACACAAAATCAGAGCAACACACGCACACAAGTCACAACACGAGCTATCAACACAACTCAAAGAGTTCTCTACTCAAATGGAGCTCTAGTTGCTATCACAAAGAATCGAATGCGCGGAATTGGAGTCTTGGTGCTTAGGAATGCTTAGAGAATGCTTGGTGTGCTCCTCCATGCGCCTAGGGGTCCCTTTTATAGCCCCAAGGCAGCTAGGAGCCGTTGAGAGCATTCCAGGAAGGCAATTCTTGCCTTCTGTCGCCTGGCGCATCGGACAGTCTGGTGCACCACCGGAAACTGTCCGGTGCGGATTTCTTTCCTTCTGTGGCGCAGCCGACCGTTGAAGATCCAGAGCCGTTGGCACACCGGACACTGTCCGGTCCACACCGGACAGTCCGGTGCCCCCTTCTGACCGTTGGCTCGGCCACGCGTTGTGCGCGGATTATGCGGCCGACCGTTGGACCGGCCGACCGTTGGCTCACCGGACAGTCCGGTGCACCACCGGACAGTCCAGTGATTTATAGTCGTACGTCGTTAATCGCTTCCCGAGAGCGACGACTTCGCTTGTGAATGGCTCACCGGATAGTCCGGTGCACCACCGGACAGTCCGGTGATTTATAGCCGTACACCGGTAATCGCTTCCCGAGAGCAAATAGTTGACAGTCGCCAGCCTGGCGCACCGGACACAGTCCGGTGCCCCCAGACTGCGCAGAGTCTTGGCTGTTTAGCCAAGTCTTTTCCAAATTGGTCTTTTCCTGTTTCTAGCACTTAGACACAATACATTAGTCTCCAAAACAATGTACTAAGTCTTAGAAACATACCTTTACTCTTGACTTGCACTTTGTCCATCAATTGGCATAGATTAACACTAAAGCACTTGTGTTGGCACTCAATCACCAAAATAATTAGAAATGGCCCAAGGGCACATTTCCCTTTCAGTACGCTCCACTCCATAATCTCCTTGACCTTAGCAAGGTCCACTGGTATCCCTCCATTAGAAATGATATATCCAAGGAATGGCACCTCGTCAATCCAGAACTCGCATTTACTGTACTTGGCGTAGAGTTGGTTATTTCGTAGCTTCTGTAGCACCAATCTCAGATGTTCCTCATGCTCACTATCACTCTTGGAATAAATAAGAATATCGTCGATGAAAACCACGACGAATCTGTTCAGATCATGAACACCTTATTCTTCAGATCCATAAAATAGGCTGGTGCATTAGTTAGTCCAAATGACATAACGGTGAACTCATATAAACCATATCGGGCCGAAAAATCCGTCTTGGGAATATCAGATGGCATAATCTTCATTTGGTGATAACCCGGTTGGAGTTCATTCTTTGAGAATACCCTTGCACCTCTCATCTGATAAAATAAATCTTCAATACGGGGTAATGGATACTAGTCCTTCATAGTGACATTGTTAAGGGACCTATAATCCACACACATCCTTTGTGATCCATCCTTCTTCTGTACAAACAGTACTAGTGCTCCCCAAGGTGAGGAACTCGGACGAATGTACCCAGCCTCTTGTAATTCCGTTAACTGCTTCTTCAGTCCCTTTAACTCTTCCACAGACATCCTGTATGGCCGTTTGAAAGTAGGGGCAGCCCAGGTAAGTGATCAATGACCAACTCAACTTCCATATCTGATGGCATCCCTAATAACTCCTCTGGAAAGACATCCGGAAAATCCCTAACTGCATGGATGTTGTCACCCACCAACTTCTCATCTACTACGAATGCCGCTAGTCTGAAGGTGGTAGTTACTGCAACTTCAACTTCAAATCTTTGTCCTTTGGAACTGGTGAGTTCTACGGTTCCCTTAGCATAGTGTATATACTGCCTTTGCCTTTCTTAACTATGACATACCGAGGATCACGTCCATAGTGCTCTCTTCCAACACTATAGGGGTAGCCCATCTGGGTTAGAAATACAGGGTAAGAAAGGAAGGATTGTAGACAAGGCGAGTAATTACGAGGAATGTTACTGCGGGGGATTTATTAGCTAAGTAGATTAGTGTGTTATCCACTAAAGCTAATACATTACCTTATGATGGTACATGCTAAGATGCCCAACTATAATGTTTCAATCAATCAAAAAAGCAAATCAAGCATTTATCATCAGAACAATCAACCAACTTTTTTTAATAGAGAAAATATTTTTTTGTCTTTGGTCTCCTATCTCTTCAAAAGGTTATAAATGTAGGATTCCAAGGTGTGAAATCCATCTTGTCTTAGAGTAGAAAAAGTAAGAATGATCAGAGTAGAATAGCAAAAGGTGAGACAGAATCAAGACAAGATGAGTATAGAAAGAATCAGAGTAAGGTAAGTGTAGAATGAATCAGAGTAAGATAAGTAGGTAAGGGTTTGTCCATTTCTATCTAGGTTTCGTCCTACAGTTAACATTTCCTCTGATACCACTTCTGTCACACCCGGGCTTTAAGGAACAAAGCCGGGTGCATCTCATACATGCGCCAAAGAAGACAACATATATAATAACAAAGTGTATAGAGATAAATGTCACAATAAAATCAGAGTATTTATTACATAGCGGAAGTCTTATTACGAAATAAAAGAATAAATATAAAACGAACTAAGGACCGACGGTGCCAATGTCAACTGAGAAACGCCACCTAGATCAGATCAAACTCCTCGCCTTGTGGCTCCTCCTGAACCACCTGTTCTTCTCCTGTGGGAGGGTGTGAGACAGCAAGGGTGAGCTCACACATGTTCATCGCTCAACAAGTTGTGGAGAATAATGTGGCATGAACTCACCAAAGGTGGGAGCTCACGAGGTATAAGGCCGATCAATGAAATAAAGGTTGAAGCTGAGCATTGCTTTTATAAGTTGGTCAAAATTTTATTAGCAGTTACTAAGTGTAAGTAAATACCAAACCACAGTAATAATAAATAAAAGTAATAATAAAATAATCCCAAATGCAATGAAATGACAGGTTAAGTTTAAGTTCCATAAATTAATCATGTGAGTGTCCGAGCCGCTCATGACCGTGAGCACGGCTAGTATACCAGTTTTACACTCTGCAGAGGTTGCGCATCTTTACCCACAAGTCGTGTTACCCATTTGCCACGGCGTTGATCATACCCCATACACGTCTACCAAGGAAGCGAGGCAGGGTACCACTACGAGGCCTTTACAAAGTTCCACTAGCTTCAGACTACCCGCTACAGTTTATAGAAAGCTCTAGTGCAGGAATCCCTCGCCTGACCGCCATCGCAGCAAAATCAACCCAAGGACCTCCCTACACTGACCACTCCCCTACTTCCCTTGCCCCTTTCGGGTAAGGTAGCCATCCACTAGCTTTCCTAGTTAATCAGCCAAGGGCGTCCCATTAAACCCTTGTGGTAGCACTGTTTTCCCGGGTGGTTCTCCATGTTTCCATTAACATAATGATCTTATCATGAACAGAAAATAATGAACAGATAATAACAAGTATAAAAATAAGTGATGAATATCTCTATACCCAAAGCCACATAAAGCAATAGCATGTACTACCCAAAAGTTTAGTAGTAAAACCAGTGGTGAAACAAGGTATAAAGATAGTTAAAATCTAGGGTATCCTATTGGGTCCCATCAAAATTAACCTATGCAGATCATTATGATTAATAAGAACATGAATGGGTAAAAGAAGTGATCAAGGGCACAACTTGCCTAGCACTTGAGATTTCAGGTACCAACTTGCTTTTCAGATGGCACGCGTCCTCGCGCTAGTCGTAGCAATACAACCAAACATGGTATAGATAAAATTAACATCACACCAAACATAAGAACAAATTGCGTAATAATAATCTACGCGTAGCTACGGGATCGAGGGATCGAGAACTACTAAACTCGGAGTTATGGTTAAGGAGTTATGATTTTATAAAAGATCTGTGTGATTAAAATATTAAACTATATTATAAATTGGTTAATATAAATTATATGATAGGTTATTCTATAAATAATTATCTCAACTTTAATCTAAGTTATAAATTGATCATAAATTGTATTCTAGTAGATTATAATGGCAAGTAAACTAACGAGACTAACCAATCATAAGTTAAATAAAATCTAATTATAAAATAATGAGACATGGTATAGTAAATATTGTTTTTGCATAGTAAACATTTATACGAGACTAACGCAACTTGAATGGATCAAATCGGAGTTAAAACGGAGGAGTTATGAATTTCATAAGATTTTATGTATTTGATATAAGATTAGTTAGGAAATAAATTTAATTTGACTTTCATGTAAAAACAGTGGCACTAGTTGATAAACAATAATATTATAAAACTATAGAAATTGGAATGGATTAATTTGGACCCAATATGAATTTTATATGAATTAAACAAGTTTTAGGAATTGTTTTTATATTAAAAATTCAATTTCTCACTTTTTCTTATTCACTTGACTACGCCTCAATTAAACAGAAATGCAGGGGCTAAACCAAAAGATTTCCCGAGACACAGCCAACAGTGCACGGGACGGCGGGTTCTATTTTGTAATAATGCAGGGTCTCTTACACAATTTTACAGGGCCGAAGGGGTACGAAGAGATTCTGGCCGCACGATTAAACCTGACGGCCAGGATTAGATTTTATTAAAAGCGAACCGGTATACGCTGGTGGCCGCCAGATCGGAGATCGATGGATACAACTTAATGAAACACGATCTGTTCCGATCCGCAGGATATCGATCCGACGGCACGGATCCAATCGCCTAAAGCGGTACGGCCAAACTAATCCCATCCATGGAATCACAATCGGACGGCGCGAGGTTGTCGTTCTTCCCCCAGCCGACTACCAGGCACGGCAGCGTGCCCAGTGGCCACGGCGAGCCATCGTCGGAGCCACACAATCAGAGCCCAAACGCGCATCATTTTCCAATCCGAGACATGCTACGCGCAGAGGAAGAGAATGTGAATCGAGGGAAGGTAGTCTCACCGTGACTCGAAGCGTAGACATGGCTGCCCACGGCGCGCGGCGGATTTGGTTCGACGGCGAGGAATTGCGGCGGTGTTGCTGGTTCTGCGGCGCGGAAGCTCTACGGCCACACTTCCGCCAGCATCAGACCTCCCCGCACGAACAGTCAGCCTGGGACACTCCACCGTGCCCCGCGATATTTCCTGGTTTTGCCCAATGCCTTGACCGTGGAGGATCGACAGCGCGGAGTGGCGCCACGCGCTGGGAAGGCGGCGGCAGGTGGGTGTTGGCAGGGGCGCGCGCAGGGCGGCATGATCCTGGTGATTTGGCGAGGCAAGCTAGCAGAGATGCCGCGGATGCGAGGAGAGGCCAGAGAAAGGACGCGCCGAGTAGAGGGGATTGCGGCGGCATGGGCACGGTCGAGCAACCTGGTCAGGCGATACGGGGCACGCGGCTGGTTTATACGACTCGTAGGGGAGAGAATTTCGGCGAGGTAGTTGGCCACCACGACCTTGCATAGGACCCGGTGGCCGTTTGAAGGTCAATCTAGTAGACGTGTTCCCGAGTTCACGGCCAACTTGTGCGGTGTTTCCGTTGGAGTCTGCGTGAGGTGGGTGACGAGCCTGACGACCCGGCCCTACAATCCAGAGACGCATAGACTAAAGTGAGCTATCCGGGGCGCTCTGGAAGTGGGCCAGCGCGCACCACGCGAGAGGAAATCACGGAATGGCTGACAACTGGGTCCCGTCGTGCAGAGATGTTAGGCGCGCTCCACTTCCTAATTGGGCCGCGCGGTGGCAACACAACTTGGGCCGAGATGGGGCGAATCCGGCCCAAGCGCAGAATTTTTTTTTATTTTATTTTCTATTTCATTTCTTCTCTTTCTATTTAAATTCAAAAACTTCAAGCTAATTTCAGATTTCTGATTTGCATTTTCAGATGTCCAATCCAACATAATCCTAATGTGACTATAAATACTACTATTTACCATAATTCTTTATTTATTTTCCTTCCTATTATTCAATTATGGGAGGAATAATTTACTTATTTTTAATATTCTTTTCTAAACTTTGATCTCGAATATTAAACACAAATCTAATATGAATAGGATTTTATTACCTGCCATAATATATTTTTTTTTAATCTTATTATGTGTATTGTTTTATTTTTCTTCTCTCCTCTTTTCTCTTTTATTTTGACTCACAAATTCACTTCAAATCCTAGTTAAGGTTTCAAAATTCAAATTTAAGTCACAATCAAACTGTCCATCATGAATGCGAGATTTAAGTTTATGTATTATTCCTTATTTAAATGAATGCCTCTAGATATGCATTTATTAAAGGATATATTTACCCGACATTGTTTAAAAAAAATATCCATAATACAATTACTCAATAGGACACTTTCCTTTGATTTCTTTTACTAATCCCAAAACTCCAAATCTTGGGTGTTACAGATCTTATGATCAAAGACTCCAAACACATTGTCAACTTGGAGCAAGGCGCCACCTCTACACTCGAGGTGCAACCCATTGCATTTGAAGCGACATAAGAGAAGAAGGAAGAATCTACACCAAGTAGGCTCCCAATTAACGCCTCCAAGCTCGACAACGAGGAGATGGCTCTTATCATCAAGAGCTTCTGGCAAATCCTCAAGTAGAGGAAGGGGAAGGACTACAAACCCCGTTCCAAGAGGGTTTGCTACATGTGTGGTAAGTCCGGTCACTTCATTGCAAAATGTCCATATACAAGTGACAGTGACAGGGATGAAGACAAGAAAGGGAAGAAGATGGAGAAGAAAAGATACTATAAGAAGGGTGGCGAGGCACACATGGGGCAGGAATGGGACTCCGATGAGAGCTCCACCGACTCCTCCTCCGACGAGGACGTCGCCAACATCGCCATCAACAAGGGACTTCTCTTCCCAACGTCGACCACAAATGCCTCATGGCTAAGCACGACAAAAGGAAGAAGGTACATTCTAGAGATAACTTTTCCCAAATATACTACTTCCGATGATGAAGGTAGCTCTAGTGATGATAATGATGATTTAACTTCTCTGTTTGCAAACCTTACCAAATATCAAAAGAAAAAGAATAATGAATTGATAGAAACCATTAACGAGAAGGATGATCTCTTGGAATGCTAAGAGGACTTGCTCGTTAAGGAAAATAAAAAGTTTGTTAAACTAAAAAATGCTTATGCTCTTGAAGTAGAAAAATGTCAAAATTTATCTAAAGAGATTGGTATTTGCAATGATTCAATTTCATGTCTTAAAATTGAAAATGCTAGTCTAAATGATAAGATAGAAGAATTGAATGTTTGCAATGTTTCTACATCTACTATTGAGCATGTCCCCATTTGCACTAGATGTAGAGATATTAACATTGATGCTATGAATGATCACCTTGCCACGATTAAAGAACAAAATGATCACATAGCTAAATTAACTGCTAAAATTATCGATCTTGAGTTAGAAAATGAAAAATTTAAATTTGCTCGTAGCATGCTTTATAATGGGAGACGCCCTGGCATTAAGGATGCCATTGGCTTCCAACAAGGGAGCCAAAGCAACATCAAGCTTAATGCCCCCAAGAACAGACTCTCTAATTTTGTTAAGGGTAAGGCTCCCATGGTTCAGGATAGAGAGGGTTATATTTTATATCCTGAGAACTATTCTTAGCACAAAATTAAGAAAATTCATGCTAGAAAATATCATATTGTTTCTCATCATGCTTATATGTATAGTAATGAGGCTTCTAGCTCTAGGCATTCAACTCATATCAAAATGCCTAAAAAGAAAATTGTCAATGCATCAAATGAACATAGCATTTCATTTAAGACTTTTGATGCATCTTTTGTGCTAACAAACAAATCAGGAAAAGTAGTTGCCAAATATGTTGGAGGCAAACACAAGAGTCCCAAGACTTGTGTTTGGGTACCCAAGGTGCTTGTTTCTAATGTGAAAGGACCCAACACCGTTTGGGTACCTAAGAACAAGGCCTAAATTTGTTTTGTAGATTTATGCATCTGGCGAGTCAAGTTGGATAATCGATAGCGGGTGCACAAACCACATGATAGGGGAGAAAAGGATGTTCTCCTCATATGAGAAAATGATGATACCCAAAGAGCGATTACATTCGGGGATGGAAATCAAGGTTTGGTCAAAGGTTTGAGTAAACTTGCTATGTCTCCTGACCATTCCATTTCCAATGTTTTTCTTGTAAATTCTTTAGATACAACTTGCTTTCAGTTTCTCAATTATGTAAAATGGGCTACAACTGTCTCTTTACTAATGTTGATGTTACTAACTTTAGAAGAAGTGATTATTCAATAGCTTTTAAGGGAGTGTTAGATGGTCAGCTATACTTAGTTGATTTTAATGATAACAATGCTGAACTGGACACTTGCTTAATTGCTAAGACTAATATGGGCTGGCTCTGGCATCGCTGAGTTGCCCATGTTGGGATGAAGAATCTTCACAAGCTTCTAAAGGGAGAACACATTTTAGGACTAACAAATGTTCATTTTGAGAAAGGATTTGTAGCGCATGTCAAGCAGGGAAGCAAGTTGGAGCTCATCATCCACACAAGAACATCATGACCACCGACAGGCCGCTTGAACTACTCCACATGGATCTATTCGGCCCGATCAATTACATAAGCATTGGCAGGAGTAAGTACTGTCTTGTTACTATGGATGATTATTCTCACTTCACTTGCGTATTCTTTTTACAGGAAAAATCTCAAACCCAAGAGACCGTAAAGAGATTCTTAAGACGGGCTCAAAATGAGTTCAGATTGAGAATCAAGAAGATTAGAAGCGATAATGGAACAGAGTTCAAGAATTCACAAATTGAAGGATATCTTGAGGAAGAGGGCATCAAGCATGAGTTCACTTCTCCCTACACACCTCAACAAAATGGTGTAGTGGAGAGGAAGAATAGAACTCTATTGGACATGGCAAGGACCATGTTGGGAACTTGTTCTCAAATGCTATAAATTAAGAACAAGGCAACATAGAATGTTAAATGTTAATATCCTTCGCCCGCTGAAGCATTATCTCCCCGAGGGTTTAATGAACTTCGGACGAAGGCCATGATCAGAGTATCACGAAGGTCATACCTTCATGATCAAACTTGTAAAATAATGTAAAATGAAGTATAAATTGTAAAACATTATAAAGAGATATGCTAAAAACAAATAACATTATTCACATATTTTGTCATATTTATACCTTCGTCTTGGTAGAAAGTGATAGTTCCAGTGTAATGCGTCAGCGATTACAAGATTGCGTGAACAATACATGGGTAATGTTCACCTATTTATAGGCACAGGGCGCAGTCTGTGTATAATTACAAATATGCCCTTTACAATTAACTACAATAATGACACAGAACATCATGGGCTTTTAAGTCATTTCATCTTTAAGTCGGTTCGCCCCTTTGTCATGAGATCCGTCATTGTGTCGAAGCTTTATATGTGACAGCTTCGGCGCTGCTTCTGGGAAGATCTTCCAAAGGTGTTTCCTTTCTTTAGGATCTTCGGCTACGAAGCATACCCCCAACAGACCATGTTTGATGAGTACAAGACACCTAATCGGTTTTGGGTGGAGGCGATTAACACCGCTTGCTACTCCATCAACCGACTCTACCTTCACAGAATCCTCAAGAAAACATCGTGTGAACTCCTCACCGGAAAAAAGTCCAATGTTCCTTATTTTAGAGTTTTTGTGAGCAAATGTTTTATTCTTATTAAGAGAGGTAGAATTTCTAAATTTGCTCCTAAGGCAGTAGAAGGCTTTTTACTTGGTTATGACTCAAACACAAGGGCATATAGAGTCTTCAACAAGTCCACTGGATTAGTTGAAGTTTCTTGTGACATTGTGTTTGATGAGACTAATGGCTCCCAAGTGGAGCAAGTTGATCTTGATGAACTAGATGATGAAGTGGTTCCATGCATCGCACTAAGGAACATGTCCATTTGGGATGTGTGTCCAAAAGAATCCGAGGAGCCTACACAAGCACAAGATCAACCATCATCTTTCACACAAGCATCTCCACATACTCAAGATGAGGATAAGGCTCAAGAAGAAGAGGGTGAAGATCAAGATGATGAGCCACCTCAGGAGGAGGACATTGATCAAGGGGGAGATGAAGATAATCAAAACAAGGAAGATGATTGTCACACCCGGGTTTTAGGGACCCGGGCGTGAAAGCAATCACCAGGTGTGCTGAGACCAAGTCTTACACATATGATGAATCATGGTACAGAAACGAATGTCACATCTTTACTCTATAAAAGGAGTTCTATACAAAATAAATAAACATTTACATCATATGAAGACAATGATCCAGCAATCCAAAGTTGATTGGGAGACGACGGCCTAGACCTCTCATGAACACATCACAGCATCCTCCAAGCGCCTCATCTAGTGGTACCTGTTCTTGACCTGTGGGGGTGTGAGACAGCAAGGGTGAGCTCACATATGTTCATCGCTCAACAACTTATGGGGAATACTGTGCATGACCTCGCTAAAGGTGGGAGCTCATGTGAAGTGTAAGGCTTACCAAAGGGGATGGTTGAAGATGAGCATTGCTTTTAAAGTTGGTCAAAATTTTATTAGCATTTACTATGTATAAGTAGATACCATACCAGGATAATAATAATAGAACAAAATTAATAATAAATCCCATGCAATGCAAATGACAAATTGAATTTAGTTCCATAATTTAATCATGCGAGAGTCCTGAGCTGCTCATGACCGCGAGCACGGCTAGTATACTAGTTTTACACACTGCAGAGGTTATACCATTTACCCACAAGTCGTGTAACCCATGTCGTCAGGGTTAGCTAGACCCTTAGACACTACCGAGGTGAATGGCTAGGGATCCACTACGAGGCCTTTACAAAGTTCCACTAGCTTCACCCGTCTGACCGCCATCGCAGCAAAATCAACCTGGGAACCTCCCTACATGCCTACTCCCCTACTGCCCTTGCCCCTATCTGGTAAGGTAGTCCTCCATTAGCTTTCCTAGTTAGTCAGCCAAGGGTGTCCCATTCCACCCTTATGGTGGCACGTGTTTCTCAAGTTAAGCTCCATGTTCTAATTAAAATAATGTGATCTTTTCATGAACAATAAATAAAATAACAATATAATTGGAACATGAACATAATGTAATATTAAACCTAAAACCATATAGAGCAATAGCAAAACTACCCAAATAGTTTAGGGGTAAACAAGGTAACTAGATAACCAAACTAGGGTGACCTATTGGGTCCCATCAAAATTAAGCCTATGCATGAATAAATGATAATAAAGAACATTAGTGGGTAATAAAAGTGGTCAAGGGCATAACTTGCCTGGGACTTGAGATTCCAGTTACCAACTTGCTCTTCAAGTGACTCATGACGTCACTGCTAGTCGTAGCAATACAGGCAAACAGAATATAGGCAAAATTATCATCACACCAAACATAAGAACAAACTGAGTAATAATAATCTACGCGTCGTTACGAGATTGTGGGATCGAGAACCACTAAATTCAGAGTTTCGGTTACCGAGTTATGATTTACGGAAGATCTATGTGGTTGAATATCAAATTATATTATAAATTGATTATTATACATCATATGAGAAAATATACTCTAAATAATCAATTCAACTTTAATCTAGATTATAGTTGACTAGAGATCATGTTTTAACCACATTATAATTATGGTCAGGTTAATTTTGATTTAGAAGAGCTAATCTAGTAGACATAGGATAAATAAATATCTACTATAAAAGTATGCGACATGGTATAATTAATGTTGTTACTGCGTAGTAAATATTTATATGAATCTAACGTAACTTCAACGAGTCAATTCGGAATTAAAACGGAGGAGTTCTGAATTTCCAAAGTTTTAAGTGTTGGATAAAAAGGAATTAAGTGCTTAATTTATTTAATTTAAGTTTCATACCAAACTAAGGTTACCAAATGATAAACAATATTAATATGAGACTAATGCAACTGGAATAAATTAATTCAGAGCTAAAATGAATTAAATATGATTTATACAAGGTTCTGGATTTATTTTGGCACTAGAAATCCATTTTCTAAATTAATTCTGAATTTCCCTAAGGCTTCTGGACCACGGACAGTAATATCAGAAAGCTCAGGGTCAGTTCTGCAAAATCCAGGACCTTGTCGTAATGGTCTTTACACTAGTTAGGATTGCAGGTTGAATACTTCTAAAGTGGAGGGCTCTTTTACAAATTGGTCTTGGCTGAAGGGGTGCTGTCTAACTAGATCCGTCCGACCGCTATTCGACTGTCCAGATTAAAAGAATGTCTTTATCGAACCGGTACGCGACCTGGACTGTCCGATCCAGATCGGACGGACACGATTTTAAAATAGCGCCATTGCTTCACCCGCGTAGGATTAGAATCGAACGACCGGTATCCTATCGGGCGAAGGGGTAATCTACCGCCTAATCACGATCGTTCGCGAATGGATCGACGGTCCGCGTTCGTCGCCAACCCCAGACAATGGAAATCCCGAGGCTGTCACAGCAACAGAGCCACCATGGCGGCACAACGCTGGTGAGGTGTCCAACCGAGGCGCCCAATGCACATAATTCCAATCTACACGACCTAGAGAGAGAGGACCCAAAAGCGAATGAATGGGCCTCCTACTTACAAGTGGTGAGTACGGCGTTGAGGCTATCCTCGGAGCGAAGCAATTGTGCGGTGGTGCGGCAAGAAATTCGCACTGCGCCAGGGTTCAATGCGCGAAATTGGTGGTGGTCGAAGCTCACCCAAGCTCTGACAAGGCACCCATAAAGGTGCAATGGCGGGGGCGGGTCCCAGCGTCGTTTGGCAGAGAAGCACTCAGGAATGGCTGCCTCGACACTGGTCTTTGGAACGGATGAGGTGAGCGAGGGCAGGAACACGCCTGGTATTTATGCCCCGTAGTAGTGTGCGGGTTTCGGCAACCGTTGCGCGAGCGAGGGACTCAGTCCCCGCGCGGAATCCGCGGCGATCGGTGCGCGCCCGCCCGATCTGGCGGAGAAGATGAACAGGGGGCACGGCCAACGCGATAGAGAAACGTGTCGGGCGCGAGCTGCTGAGCAGCGGGCCCAGGCCATCAGTGTCACGCACCGTGCAGCAGGCACGTGGACCTGGTTGACAGGAGAGGGGGAAACACGACGCGGGTGAGTTGAGATGGGCCGGGGTGCGCGTGGTATAGAGAGAAGTTGGGCCGGGAACGAGTCTAGGCCCACACGACTGGTTTGTCTTTTCCCTTTTTTCTTTCTATTTCCTGTTTTTGTTTTATTTCCAATTCACATTCAAATATTCAATTTGATTCCAAGTTCAAGTCTCCAAGACTGGGTGCATTAGCAAAACCCACTCATGATGTGCATAAATATTTATCTCGGTTTTAGTTTGTATTATTTTATCCAAATTTTTAAGTAGGTATTGTTACGCACACAAAATGAAAATTACACTTTTGAATGTATAGTCCATTTAAAGTTTGGTTCATATTTATCCAAAAGAGGGGATTGTTCAATGTATAATAGTTACCAAGGTACCCTGTTAACTTAATTCTTTTAGGGAAATATTTCTAACCATATGATTCAACAAAGGTTAGTTTTAATCATATAGGGTCTTTTATTTAATCTCTTATTATAAAAGACTTTTATTCAAACTTGCGAATACCAATGCCTAAATCTCAACATAATTCTAATTTGAATATAAATCTTGCTATTTTTATATTATTATTTATTGTTTTCCTTGTCATTTATTTATGGGAGGAATAAATGGCTTAATTGAAATTTTCTTTCCCATTTTCTATTCCTTTATAAACTGAGGTCAAATTCAGGTTTTTCAATAAATGCATGATAACCACATCACCAACAAGAGATGTGCCATTCTATATTTTGTTTGTTGGTTACTTAACTGATTTAATACCCTTCGTTGGTTAAAAATAGGAAGGGTCCTAATGAAGTTTCAAGGGTTTCAACAACTCTCCTAACTTCATCATAAATTTATTTATTTATTTTATATCTATATTTTTTCTTATACCAATTTTGGGCTTTACAAATCCTACCCCTTACAAGAAATCTCATCCTCGAGATTTGTAAGAAAAAGGATGTATACCCATATTGTCTCAACACATATGTACAAACGAAAATCTCAGTATGATGCATAACTCATTAGCAACACATAGGGTCAAATAGACCTTATTATTATTCCTAAAATAGTAAAATACTAACTACTAACTAAAGTAACATTTAGGTCTTACAAATAGTAATATATATATATATATATATATATATATATATATATATATATATATATATATATGTATGTATCTTGGTCGAGTTGGTGGTGGTGATGGAGGTAGTGGGTGTTGTTGTTGTTGTCTTTCCAACCATGCTTGCCTCATTTCTTGACGCATCTCTAGCCGGTCCTGACGCATTTCCTGGCGTTCTTGCCTTATCTAATTTTGCATTTTGTTCACCATGTTTGTCATCTGTTGTAGTACCAGCATTTGGGCGGCAACCACTGGATTGGTTCCAGCCGGTGGAGGATTTGGAGGATTCATTTCTGCTTGTTGTTGCCTGATAATCCTCCCTTCCTGGTATTGTCCATCCGAGTTAGAAGCATATGGCAGGATAGTTTTGCAAGGGAAATTATTTGGTAGGCAGAACGAATAGGCTAGTAGCTAGTTATGAACTGAAGATTCTTTAGCAGAGCTTAATCTGTTGTTTTATGTCAAGATTGGGATAACTATTCGTATAAGGTGAATGTCCAAAATAAGATAGAATCTGTCAAGATGAGATAGATATGGGTGAGGTAGACTACATGATGTAGGTCAAAATCTTATTTGATGTTAGGTGGGGATGGATAGATTATACAATTTATCCTGACTCTATTGGTTGGGTTAGCTCTTCTGCTCATGGTTGAGTTGGTCTACTGTGCTAAGTTAAGTAACCACATGGCTAGTAGGGTCTAATCTCTTCTACCAGTATCACTAATCTGTTTAAGTAGACCACATTAGATTAGATCACATTAGATTAGATTGCACTAAATAAGATCCCATTAGATTCTATAATCCTATTTAAGAACACCATTTAGTTGAGCATATCAAGCTAGCTTTATCTTTATGAAATTCTAGTATATATTTTTTAAGTGGAACTTCCAATATATATATACACCTAAAATTTTCATGCCATTAGCAGGTGTGGCATAGAAAACAAGGGTTCAATACATCAGGTTTTAGCTATTAGGTGAGTGTAGAGAAGATTTGGGGGTAAAAGAAAGTTAGGTAAGGGAGACTTTTATTCCAAGTGGTGGATCTTGATTCCTCTGAAGATCTGTTTCTACTCATATCCTTCATTACCGAGGTTAACCTTCCTCTTGGGTCTGATTTAGGGACCATCGGTCGTGATGTTATATGTCATTATCCGAGTTGGGATAACAATTGTGGTTACATGGGGTAGGTAGATTAAGCAAAGTTTACTTTGCTTTTAGGATAAATGGGTTGGGCAACCTAGAACATAGGCTAGGTCGTGGTTTTCACGGACGAGTTGGTTTAAGACACAAATTTAGGTTTAAAATCGTGTTACCAGTATTAACTAACTTGTTTAAGTAACTTCCTTTAGATTAGATCATATTAGATTAGGTAGGGTATAGATTAGATTGGATATAACTAGATTAGACTAGTTTAAGTTAGATAGATCTATCAGTGTAGGATATATATTATTAGGATATGTTAGAATCTTTTGAGGTAGGATGGATTATACGGTGTAGGTAGGTCAGAATCTTTGTTAGGTTAAAACAGAGGGGTTATGCAACCATCGGATGGTTAAGGTAGTTGCATAAGGCCGAGTTGGTCGGTCATTCTTAACTTAGTGCAGAGTGAATTAAGTTAAAACAGGTTCTATAGGAGTAGAGTCTAATCCATTTCATCAGTATTATCTAACATGTTTAGTAACTCACTTTAGATTAGATCCGATTAACCATATTAGTTTAGATCACATTAGATTACATTAATTTAGATGGGCTCTAGATTAGATTGGTATGTGTAGATTAGACTTGATAAATATAGTTAATTCAGATTAAATCATGGTTATTACTCTAGTGGGGTAACTATGTATATCAGGATGAGATGAATCTATTGGGATAAGATAGAATCTTTTAAGATAACAATGGATCTTATGAAGCTAGTATATTTAATGAGGGATAATCTAGGTCGTCTAGTTATTTTATAAACATTTTTATGCCTAGGTGTATATGCAGATGCAACTGTGGACATTACTCCACACTCATCACACTCAATCAAAGAATCGAATCAAGCAGTTATCATAAGGACAAACACTCAAGCATACAAATATTTACTAAAACAGTTTTGATTTGGTTCCTAGGATTAGGCTTTCTATTCCTAAAAGTCACTTTAGGTAATGGATTTCAAAGTGTGAAATCCACTTGTGTCTTTAGAAGAGAAAGGTAAGAATAATCAGAGTAAAGCAGCAATAGATTAGAAAAGATAAAGAAAAGTTTAGAAAGAATCAGAGTAGCAAAGGTAAGTAATTAATGGTTGTCCAGTTCTATCTAGGTTTCATCCTACAGTCAACATTCCTATGATACCACTCCTGTCACACGCGGGTTTTAGGGACCCGAGCGCGAACGCACTCACCAGGTGTGCTGAGACCAAGTCTTACACATATGATAAATCATGGTACAAAAACAAATGTTACATCTTTACTATATAAAAGGAGTTCTATACAAAATAAATAAACATTTACATCATATGAAGACAACGATCCAGCAACCCAAAGTTGACTGGGAGACGATGGCCTAGACCTCTCACGAACATATCACAGCATCCTCCAAGCGCCTCATCAGTGGTACCTGTTCTTGACCTATGGGGGTGTGAGACAGCAAAGGTGAGCTCACATATGTTCATCGCTCAACAAGTTGTGGGGAATTCTGTGCATGAACTCGCCAAAGGTGGGAGCTCATGTGAAGTGTAAGACTTACCAAAGGGGATGGTTGAAGCTGAGCATTGCTTTTAAAGTTGGTCAAAATTTTATTAGCATTTACTATGTATAAGTAGATACCATACCAGAATAATAATAGAACAAAATTAATAATAAATCCCATGCAATACAAATGACAAATTGAATTTAGTTCCATAATTCAATCATGCGAGAGTCTTGAGCTGCTCATGACCGCGAGCACGGCTAGTATACCAGTTTTACACTCTGCAGAGGTTGTACCCTTTACCCACAAGTCGTGTATCACATGTCGCTAGGGTTAGCTAGACCCTTAGACACTACCGAGGTGAATGGCTAGGGATCCACTACGAGGCCTTTACAAAGTTCCACTAGCTTCAGAAAACCTGCTACAGTTTCTAGGAAGAGCAATGCAGGAATCCCCTGTCTGACCGCCATCGCAGCAAAATCAACCTGGGAACCTCCCTACACGCCTACTCACCTACTGCCCTTGCCCCTATTGGGTAATGTAGTCCTCCACTAGCTTTCCTAGTTAGTCAGCCAAGGGCGTCCCATTCCACCCTTGTGGTGGCACGTGTTTCTCAAGTTAAGCTCCATGTTCCAATTAAAATAATGATCTTTTCATCAACAATAAATAAAATAACAGTATAACTAGAACATGAACATAATGTAATATTAAACCCAAAACCGTATAGAGCAATAGCAAAGCTACCCAAATAGTTTAGGGGTAAACAAGGAACAAGATAACCAAACTAGGGTGACCTATTGGGTCCCATCAAAATTAAGCCTATGCATGAATAAATGATAATAAAGAACATTATTGGGTAATAAAAGTGGTCAAGGGCACAACTTGCCTGGGACTTGAGATTCCAGGTACCAACTTGCTCTTCAAGTGACTCGTGACCTCACTGCTAGTCGTAGCAATATAGGCAAACAGAATATAGACAAAATTATCATCACACCAAATATAAGAACAAACTGAGTAATAATAATCTACGCGTCGTTACGAGATTGTGGGATCGAGAACCACTAAATTCAGAGTTTCGGTTACCGAGTTATGATTTACGGAAGATCTATGTGGTTGAATATCAAATTATATTATAAATTGATTATTATACATCATATGAGAAAATATACTCTAAATAATCAATTCAACTTTAATCTAGATTATAGTTGACTAGAGATCATGTTTTAACCACATTATAATTATGGTCAGGTTAATTTTGATTTAGAAGAGCTAATCTATTAGACATAGGATAAATAAATATCTACTATAAAAGTATGCGACATGGTATAATTAATGTTGTTACTGCGTAGTAAATATTTATATGAATCTAACGTAACTTGAACGAGTCAATTTGGAATTAAAACGGAGGATTTTTGAATTTCCGAAGTCTTAAGTGTTGGATAAAAAGGAATTTAAGTGCATAATTTTTTTAATTTAAGTTTCATACCAAACTAAGGTTACCAGATGATAAACAATATTAATATGAGACTAATATAACTGGAATAAATTAATTCAGAGCTAAAATAAATTAAATATGATTTGTACAAGGTTCTGGATATATTTTGGCATTAGAAATCTATTTTCTAAATTAATTTTGAATTTCCCTAAGGCTTCTGGACCGCGGACAGTAATATCAAAAAGCCCAGGACCGTAATGGTCATTACACTAGTTAGGATTGTTGGTTGAATACTTCTAAAGCGGAGGGCTCTTTTGCAAATTGGTCTCGGCTGAAGGGGTACTGTCTAACCAGATTCGTTCGATCGCTATCCGACCGTCCAGATTAAAAGAATGTCTTTATCGAATCGGTACATGGCCCGGACTGTCAGATCTAGATCGGACGGACAAGATTTTAAAACAGCGCCATTGCTTCACCCGCTGAAGCGCCCCGATCCTTTGGGACTCAAATGTGATACAATTACTAGTCCCAGGAGGCTAGTAAACACATTCCTTACTTCAAATAGTACAGAGTTTAGATAAAAATTATTACAATACCGGGGTACAAGCTCGAGAGAGCCAAATTAGGAAACGCAGTAGGAAGATATACTAGCCCAAGCCACAGGCAGAACTGGGTGCAGACACAGCCCTCTTAATCAAGCATAGCAGAAAAGAAGTCCTCGGCTACTGAAAAACATAAATAAATCTGGGTGAATACACTAGGTATTCCGCAAGCCCATCCCGCTCCCGTAGAGAGAAAAAGACCTATGATATACATGCTCAATTTGGTGGAGTTGTGGTCACTCATCATTTTCTTAGAGAAAGGCAGATACTTGAAGGTTTTTCCCATAGTCTTATAATAACCAAAAACCTCAACCGCCACTGAGCTTCCCGCTCCCGTGGCCTCAGTTTCTTTCTTAACACCTATTTATTCACACATTCCTCTTTTCATGAAACCCATAGAGAAAGTTCTAATTGCCACACCATACCGGACTCGTCCATACCAGTGGACACGGACTATTCGAACAGGTTTCAACTCTGCGCAGAGGTGTACACTTTACCCACTAGCCCGGTTTCTGCGATCTCACCGTCGCGAGACCTGAATGCCGGATCTCTTTCCTTACTCGTACGTCCTAACCTTAACGGTTATCCGGAAGGAGTCAGGCCACCACCATGTCCAAACCGGACAAAACTTTACCCCTCCTTATCCTCCCGGTGCTCCCCAGCCTTCTTAACCCTGGGGTTGGACCGCACGAGTTCGGATTAAGTGACTGCCCACACAGTCTCGAGTGGTTGTACGATAAAGGAGTACAGGTAGTGAAAATGACAAGCCGGTTCTTATATGAGGGGACAATCCTTCTGCTCACGCCTAAACCAGCTGAGCCAACACCTTAGGCCCTCCCCTAAACCAGGGAGTCCCTGATCATCCCACTCCCAGGGTGATGAGGGTGAGTACCCTTCATCGCAAAACTTTTCAAAAAGAGACTTAATTTGGAGGTACACATTGCCCTTCTTTCCAACCCACATTTCGTATCCAGAAAGTATATGTTAATGCGGGCCATCTCTCACTCACAATGCAATATTCCCCCATAGTTCCCGGCCTAGGCAGTGGTAGAGAGAATAGGTAATTTATGCATCAAGGGAAGGATGGACTTGCCTTCGTTGAAGCTCTCCTGGCACAGAAGATCTACTTCCGGAAGTTCAGGCTCTGGTCCCTCTTCCGGGGCTACGGGTTCTGGATCAACGGTCCCCGGTTCCTCTAGGAAAACAGGCAATAAAACAATACATCAACAAGGATTCACAATTTATAGTGTGTCATTTTCTAACATCATTATTGCATGTGACCTTAGAAATTATTTTTGATAATTTTTAGTGCGTAAAATATTGAGGGGACTAATTAAAGGAGGAAAATGCTGAAAAAGGAAAAAGAAAAAGGGGTTTCAGCTCTGGCGGGCCGGGGGAAAGGAATCTGGCCCAGCCAGGCGCGAGTGCGCGCGGGCGCGAATGCGCCGGCCCAGTTGCGGCCCAGGGCAAGGGACGGCGTGGGCGCGCGAAGGTGACGGCGTCGCCGTGGGTCCCACGTGCCAGAGAGAACGGGAGGGGGAAGAGAACGGCATCAGGTTGACGGGGGGGGGATGAACCGGCCGTCCGCGGGGAGGACCCGGCCGCCGGTGGGCTCGGCGGCGGTTCGCCGCCGGTGGCCCGGTTTTTGGACAGTGAGCAGATGCCTTAGCATGGGGAGGTGCTGGCGATTCTAACGGTAGGCTCAATTTGGCCGGAGAGGGTTGAGAGGGGGCCGCCCATGGGGAGGGGGCGGAGTTCCACGGCGGGGATCGCCGCCGGTGGGCTCTGGGTGGGGGACGGGGGCTGGAAGGTGGTGTTTCGGGTTCGTGGCCACGTGAGGGAGCTGCTCGGCTCACTTAATTTCTTGCCGGACCAACGGAGAAAGAGAGGGAGGAGGAGGAAAGGACTCACCGAAGAGGAGGACGACGCCGGCGCTTCGCGAATTGAGCTCGGGGAAGGGGAGGAGAGGGATGACCGAGGCTGGTGCGAGGAAGAAGGAGCTCGGGGCGAGCCTTTTATAGGCACGCGAGGGAAGGGGGGCGGTGGAGCTTCTTGGCTCCGGCGAGCTACACAGTGCCGCCATTAAAGCTGCACAGCGCCGCCGAGGGGACACCACGGCGGGGCGGTACCGGCGAGGACGCTGGTCAAGGGGAGGGGAGAACGGAGCGGTGCCAAACTTCCCTGTGCGGCGAGGAGACGGAGGGGAGGACGGAGGCGACGGCCGGAGGTGACTTTGGTGAGGGGACGGCGGAAGGACGACGAAGCAACTGACCAGCGGGGGCCACTCTGCCAGAGGGAGCGAGCGCGCGAGAGAGAGGGCGGCTGACGGGTGGGGACGCCTTGCCAGCAAGAGGGAGGCGGGGTGCGGAGCGGGCTGGCGCGTGCGCGGAGGCAGGCCAAAGATGGGCCGAGAGAGGAGGAGCGCGAGCGCGTGGGAAAGGGGAGGCCGCGGGTTTGGGCCGGGATTCGGTCCAGCAGGGGGAGGAGAAGGCTTTTCTCTTTTTCTTTTAACTTCCTAATTCCTATTTCCCATTTTGCCTCTTTTCTTTTGAACAAAATATTTTGTAGATACTCTAAGTGTTTAGAAAATAGAATCTAAGTGAGGTGCTTTGTGATCAAACAAAATGTATGCATATGATGAAAGAAAATTTAGTGGAGGTCTTGGAATTAGAGGATGAAAGGAGGGGAAAGGGTAGATTAGGGTTTCAAACCTGGGTTAGGATTTTTGGGATGCTACAAACCTACCCCACTTAAAGGAATCTCGCCCTCGAGATTCAGACGGGGCTCGAGAAAAGGTAAGGGTATTCCTTCCTCAGAGAGTCCTCACTTTCCCAGGTGGCTTCCTCTTCTCCATCTCTGCTCCACTGAACCTTACAGAGTTTCACTTCTGAGTTGCAGGTCCTTCTGACTGCTGAGTCGAGAATCTTCACTGGCTTTTCCCGGTACTGGAGATCCTTTTGAATCTGAATTGCCTCTGCCTCGATGCGGGTTTCTGGTACTTTTAGGCATTTGCGGAGTTGAGACACATGGAACACATTGTGAATATCTGACATGGATTCTGGTAGCTCAAGACGGTATGCCGCGGGTCCTATTCGGGAAATGACAGGGTAGGGACCGACAAAACGGGGTGCCAGTTTCCCTTTCATCTGGAACCTTTTGACACCAGCATCGGGGAAACCTTGAGATAAACAAAATCTCCTTCCTCAAATCTGAGTTCCCTTCGCCTATTGTCTGCGTAACTCTTCTGTCGACTCTGAGCTTCAAGTAACCTCCTGCGGATTAAAGTGACTTTTTCTTCGGCCTCTTTAACAAAGTCGGGTCCTTCTAGCATCCTTTCCCCCACATTGGACCACATTAGGGGAGTCTGGAATTTTCTTCCGTACAGTGCTTCAAATGGTGACATCTTAATGCTGGCCTAATGGCTGTTATTGTACGAGAATTCGGCGTACGGCAAACTGGACTCCCAATCTCTGTCGAAGGTTAATACGCAGGCTCTGAGTAAATCTTCGAGGACCTTGTTGACTCTTTCGGTTTGACCATCTGACTGGGGATGATAAGCGGTGCTGAAATCTAGCTTGGTGCCCATTGCTTGCTGAAGGCCCTTCCAAAATTTTGAAGTGAACTGCGTTCCTCTATCTGATACTATCTTCCGTGGAATGCCATGTAGCCTGACTATCTCTTTAAGGTATATTCGGGCAAGGGCTGCTCCTCCGAAAGTGGTCTTTACTGGAACGAAGTGGGCCACCTTGGTGAGACGATCGATTATTACCCATATGGAATCATTTCCCCTCTGTGATCTGGGCAGTCCGGTTACGAAATCCATGCCTATTTCTTCCCACTTCCATTCGGGTATTGGGAGGGGTTGAAGTAGGCCTGCAGGCTTCTGATGTTCGGCCTTTGTTCGCTGACAGGTGTCACATCGGGCCACATACTGTGCTATTTCCTTCTTCATCCCTTTCCACCAATATCTGGCCTTGAGGTCTAGGTACATCTTGGTGGTCCCTGGGTGGATAGAGTAAGCTGAGTTGTGGGCTTCACCGAGCAGGGTTTCTCGTGCCTCTCCCACTGGCACGCACAGGCGGTTCTTGAACCAGAGGACTCCTTGTTTGTCTGTCCTAAGGTCCGGGAGTTGCTCCTTGCGTGTTCTTTCCATAAGCCTGGTTGTCTCTGCGTCCAGGCGTTGGGCCTTGCATATGAGATCTTCTAGATTTGGCTTGACTTCTAGGCCACCGTTGTCTCCCAGACATGCATTCAGCTGAGCTGATTCTTTCTTCCAATCTTCCAGAAAGTTTGTTTCTTTAACCCCGAAGGGTTTTCGGCTAAGGGCGTCTGCTACCACGTTGGCCTTTCCGGGGTGGTAGTGGATTTCGAGGTCGTAATCCTTGATCAATTCGAGCCACCTTCTTTGACGAAGGTTGAGGTCCGGTTGCGTGAAGATGTACTTTAGACTCTTGTGATCAGTGAAGATGTGGCATTTGTTCCCGATCAGATAATGCCTCCATATTTTTAGAGCGTGAACTATGGCTGCCAATTCCAGATCGTGGGTAGGGTAGTTCTGTTCGTGCGGCTTGAGTAAGCGGGATGCATAAGCAATGACTTTCTCATTTTGCATTAGGACACAACCTAAGCCTTGCTTGGAAGCATCACAGAAGATGACAAAATCCTGGTGTATGTCTGGTAGGGTCAAAACTGGTGCGGTTGTAAGCTTCTCTTTGATGATTTGGAAACTTTCTTCACATCTAGGAGTCCACACGAACTTATTGTCCTTTTTGAGAAGTTCGGTCATGGGTTTTGCTATGTTGGAGAATCCCTTGATAAAACGGCGGTAATACCCTGCCATTCCCAGAAAGCTTCGTACTTCACTGACGTTGGATGGTTGCTTCCAATTTGAAACAGCTTCTACCTTAGATGGGTCCACTTCTATCCCTTCTGCAGTCAAGATATGCCCCAGGAAAGCTATCTTCTCTAACCAGAACTCACACTTGCTGAGTTTAGCATAAAGTTGATGTGCTCTGAGTCTTCCGAGGACGATTCGAAGGTGATGCTCATGGTCCTTGCGACTCTTGGAATATATGAGGATGTCGTCGATAAAGACCACGACAAACTTATCCAACTCTTCCATAAATACCTTATTCATGAGGTTCATGAAAAATGCGGGTGCGTTTGTTAGCCCAAACGGCATTACTGTGAATTCATATTGTCCATACCGGGTGACGAATGCGATCTTCTGAATGTCTGCTTCCTTGATTCTTAGTTGGTGATATCCTAATCGGAGGTCTATCTTGGAGAAATATTTGGCTCCTTGCAGCTGGTCGAAGAGGTCGTCGATCCGAGGGAGTGGGTACTTATTCTTGATTGTAACTTCGTTCAAGGATCGATAATCAATACACATCCTCATACTTCCATCCTTTTTGGTAACAAAAAGAATGGGTGCTCCCCAGGGAGACGAACTGGGACGGATGTACCCTTTTTGCTGTAGTTCTGAAATCTGAAGTTTCAATTCTACCAATTCAGTGGGGGCCATGCGGTATGGTCTCCATGTGATGGGCGCAGTGCCAGGAATGAGATCTATATAGAACTCCACTCCTCTTTCTGGTGGCATTCTGGGCAACTCTTCTGGAAATACATCCTCAAACTCCTTGATTACAGACATGCTCTCTGCTGTTAGATTAAACATCATTGGATCGTTTGCGGGCGGTTGGGCTTGACAGGAAACTGCCTTTCCTTGGTGATCTGTGAGGAGAACCGTCTTGCTTGCGCAGCTGATGATACCCTTGTGCTTGGCTAGCCAATCCATCCCTAGGATTACATCAATTCCTTGGGATGGCAAGATGGTTAAGTCTGCCAGGAACACTACCCCACTCAAGAGAATTCTGACTTGGGAGCACCTGAGCTTGCATAGGAGGTCTGATCCCGGGGTTCGGGTGACCAAAGGGATAGCTAGGGGTGTAGAGGGGATGCCATGCTTTTCCACAAACTTAGCGGCTATAAAAGAATGGGATGCTCCTGAATCAAAAAGCACAGTAGCGGGAGTAAATTCAACAAGGAACTCACCAAGTACTACTCCCGGAGCTTGTTGGGCTTCTTGAGCGTCGACGTGGTTGACTCGGGCTCTGCCCTGGTACTGAATCCTGCTCTGCTAGCTGTTGGAAAGAGGTGCCCTGGAGGTAGGTGCCGAGGGAATCTTGGGGCCATTCACCGAGTTGGAGTAGGTCGGTCCGGGTGCCTTTAACTGAGGGCAGTTATTCTTAAAGTGACTGGGATCTCCGCAGTGCCAACAGGCATTAGCTGGCGTTTGGTTGCTTGCAACAGAGGGTGCCTGAAGGGAGCTCTGACTCTGCTGACTGAAGTGTGATGGAGTGGGTCCAGATGATTTATTGAAGCTTGGTCCCCTGGGTGGAAGCCCAAAGGGTCGAGCTCTCTGGTGACGTTCTTGTTGTTGAGCTCGAAGAACTTGGAATTTTCTCTTGAGGTGCCCTTTTTCTTCCTCTTTTGCCCTTTCCACTTGGATAGCTTTGTTGGAGAGGTGAGAGAAGTTGAGGAAGTCTTGGCTGGCGAGGATGGTCTTAAGCTCGGGTCTTAGTCCTTTCAGAAAACGGGCCATCTTTCTGGACTCGGTGCTGACATCCTCAGGCGCGTAGCGGGCCAGCTCTGTGAACTTGTGCACATACTCACTGACTGTTCTCCCGCCTTGGGTTAGCTCCCGGAATTCATCCTCCTTGAGTTGAACTATCCCCTGGGGTACATGGTGCTCATGGAAAGCTGTTTCGAATTCTGCCCAGGTAGCATCTCTGACGGCTTCACTGAAAGTATCCCACCATGCTAAAGCCATTCCTGAAAGTTGATGAGCTGCCAGTTGGATACGCTGATTTTCGGGGCATCCGATGGCTTCCAGCTTTCTCTTGATCGTGCGAAGCCAGTCATCAGCATCAAGGGGATTGCTGGACCCCGCGAACGTGGGAGGCTTGAGTCTAAAAAATTCTCCCATCCTGTCCTGTGGCCTTCCACCACCTGGGCGCTGGTTTTCCAGACTTCGAGTGAGGACTTCAATGAGTCGGGTTTGATTGGCTAGAACTTGGGCCAGATCTAGTGGTAGTTCCGGAGGTGCGGGGAGGTGGGTCCCATCCCCTTCTCCGCCGGCTTCTCCTGCTGCTCCTAAGGGAAAACCTGCTCCAATCCCGGAGGCGGTAGGCGTGGTTTTATCCGAAGCCATCTGCCATGGGAAGAGAGTCACTATTATGCACATGCCATTTTTTTAACTGGTTATTTTATTCATTACATCAAGCCATTACATGACACAACACCCTGCTACCATAAGCTCGTCACACACGAGTGCTATCTAGGGTACTCCCGAACTCCTTCTCTAAAGTGTCCCTAAATTCCTTGAGAAGGTCATCAAGGCTGGCCAGGGACATCTCTTCGGTGTCGGATGGGTTCCTTGGAGGGTTTTCTTCCTTCTGCTCAGTCTGGCATCCTTGGCTTTTGGTCTTCTTGCGGATTCTTCTTGCGGGGGCGAGCTTCTTCAGTTTCTTGTCGTAGTCCATCTTCAGAGTGCGGTAGGCCTCTCGGGTATTGGTTTCCTCGCCTTCAGCTATTGTGAGGCTCTCTTGAAGGGACGCCTTCTCCTCTGAAAGTTCCCTGACTTTTTGCTCCAGACTTTCCACCCGGGAGGTTAGGTAGGTGCAGTGGAGGGTGAGGTCATCATATTGGTTATCAAGGGTGTGAAGGTATCCAGCCATGTAGACGATGGTAGGATCATTCTCAATAGGATCTCCTCCTGAGAGGGCCTGAAGTCTTCTCCTCCAGGTGGGGGTATTCTTGTTGCTGGGTGGGAAGTAGCAAAGGAGGGTTTCAAAGATCACCCTGTTGTAGTTCTGGCATAGTTGACGGAGGGCTGATCGGGCAACATTCTGGCAGGTATCTGGAAAGCGATATCCGGTAAAAGTGACTTGGAAGGAAGGATGGTTTGGGTAGTTTCGGCTTTCTCCCAGGTAGACTGCCATAGAGCATTTCTCTATTCCGCCTTCGATATGCTCCGTCCAGACGTATTCCGGCTTTTTGCGGATTCCCATGCGAAGCGCGCAGCTTCGCAAGAGATGCGGGAACCCTTCCACCTCTGAGCAGTAGGATGTCCTAATGGCCAGAGAGTCTTCCATCTGGAATAGGAAAAGAAGGGTCTTGTTAAAATCGGAGAAGAGAAGAGAAAACTTTTCTTGGGGTAAGAGGTATTTTCTTTTTAGGGCAAGTTTTTAAGGTCAGGGTTGCGTCCTACGGCCAGTCCTATGGCTTTGATACCACCTGAAGCGCCCCGATCCTTTGGGACTCAAATGTGATACAATTACTAGTCCCAGGAGGCTAGTAAACACATTCCTTACTTCAAATAGTACAGAGTTTAGATAAAAATTATTACAATACTGGGGTACAAGCTCGAGAGAGCCAAATTAGGAAACGTAGTAGGAAGATATACTAGCCCAAGCCACAGGCAGAACTGGGTGCAGACACAGCCCTCTTAATCAAGCATAGCAGAAAAGAAGTCCTCGGCTGCTGAAAAACATAAATAAATCTGGGTGAATACACTAGGTATTCCGCAAGCCCATCCCGCTCCCGTAGAGAGAAAAAGACCTATGATATACATGCTCAATTTGGTGGAGTTGTGGTCACTCATCATTTTCTTAGAGAAAGGCAGATACTTGAAGGTTTTTCCCATAGTCTTATAATAACCAAAAAAACTCAACCGCCACTGAGCTTCCCGCTCCCGTGGCCTCAGTTTCTTTCTTAACACCTATTTATTCACACATTCCTCTTTTCATGAAACCCATAGAGAAAGTTCTAATTGCCATACCAAACCGGACTCGTCCATACCAGTGGACACGGACTATTTGAATAGGTTTCAACTCTGCGCAGAGGTGTACACTTTACCCACTAGCCCGGTTTCTGCGATCTCACCGTCGCGAGACCCGAATGCCAGATCTCTTTCCTTACTCGTACGTCCTAACCTTAACGGTTATCCGGAAGGAGTCAGGCCACCACCATGTCCAAACCGAACAAAACTTTCCCCCTCCTTATCCTCTCGGTGCTCCCCAGCCTTCTTAACCCTGGGGTTGGACCGCACGAGTTCGGATTGAGTGACTGCCCACACAGTCTCGAGTGGTTGTACGATAAAGGAGTACAGGTAGTGAAAATGACAAGTCGGTCCTTATATGAGGGGACAATCCTTCTGCTCACGCCTAAACCAGCTGAGCCAACACCTTAGGCCCTCCCCTAAACCAGGGAGTCCCTGATCATCCCACTCCCAGGGTGATGAGGGTGAGTACCCTTCATCGCAAAACTTTTCAAAAAGAGACTTAATTTGGAGGTACACATTGCCCTTCTTTCCAACCCACATTTCGTATCCAGAAAGTATATGTTAATGCGGGCCATCTCTCACTCACAATGCAATATTCCCCCATAGTTCCCGGCCTAGGCAGTGGTAGAGAGAATAGGTAATTTATGCATCAAGGGAAGGATGGACTTGCCTTTGTTGAAGCTCTCCTGGCACAGAAGATCTACTTCCGGAAGTTCGGGCTCTGGTCCCTCTTCCGGGGCTACGGGTTCCGGATCAACGGTCCCCGCTTCCTCTAGGAAAACAGGCAATAAAACAATACATCAACAAGGATTCACAATTTATAGTGTGTCATTTTCTAACATCATTATTGCATGTGACCTTAGAAATTATTTTTGATAATTTTTAGTGCATAAAATATTGAGGGGACTAATTAAAGGAGGAAAATGCTGAAAAAGGAAAAAGAAAAAGGGGTTTCAGCTCTGGCGGGCCGGGGGAAAGGAATCTGGCCCAGCAAGGCGCGAGTGCGCGCGGGCGCGAATGCGCTGGCCCAGTTGCGGCCCAGAGCAAGGGACGGCGCGGGCGCGCGAAGGTGACGGCGTCGCCACGGGCCCCACGTGCCAGAGAGAACGGGAGGGGGAAGAGAACGGCGTCAGGTTGACGGGGGGGATGAACCGGCCGTCCGCGGGGGGGACCCGGCCGCCGGTGGGCTCGGCGGCGGTTCGCCGCCGGTGGCCCGGTTTTTGGACAGTGAGCAGATGCCTTAGCACGGGGAGGTGCTGGCGATTCTAATGGTAGGCTCAATTTGGCCGGAGAGGGTTGAGAGGGGGCCGCCCACGGGGAGGGGGCGGAGTTTCGCGGTGGGGATCGCCTCCGGTGGGCTCTGGGTGGGGGGCGGGGGCTGGAAGGTGGTGTTTCGGGTTCGTGGCCACGTGAGGGAGCTGCTCGGCTCACTTAATTTCTTGCCGGACCAACGGAGAAAGAGAGGGAGGAGGAGGAAAGGACTCACCGGAGAGGAGGACGACGCCGGCGCTTCGCGAATTGAGCTCGGGGAAGGGGAGGAGAGGGATGACCGAGGCTGGTGCGAGGAAGAAGGAGCTCGGGGCGAGCCTTTTATAGGCGCGCGAGGGAAGGGGGGCGGTGGAGCTTCTTGGCTCCGGCGAGCTACATAGTGCCGCCATTAAAGCTGCACAGCGCTGCCGAGGGGACACCACGGCGGGGCGGTACCGGCGAGGACGCTGGTCAAGGGGAGGGGAGGACGGAGCGGTGCCAAACTTCCCTGTGCGGCGAGGAGACGGAGGGGAGGACGGAGGCGACGGCCGGTGGTGACTTTGGTGAGGGGACGGCGGAAGGACGACGAAGCAACTGACCAGCGGGGGCCACTCTGCCAGAGGGAGCGAGCGCGCGAGAGAGAGGGCGGCTGACGGGTGGGGACGCCTTGCCAGCGAGAGGGAGGCGGGGCGCGGAGCGGGCTGGCGCGCGCGCGCGGACGCAGGCCGAAGATGGGCCGAGAGAGGAGGAGCGCGGGCGCGTGGGAAAGGGGAGGCCGCGGGTTTGGGCCGGGATTCGGTCCAGCAGGGGGAGGAGAAGGCTTTTCTCTTTTTCTTTTTACTTCCTAATTCATATTTCCCATTTTGCCTCTTTTTCTTTTGAACAAAATATTTTGTAGATACTCTAAGTGTTTAGAAAATAGAATCTAAGTGAGGTGCTTTGTGATCAAACAAAATGTATGCATATGATGAAAGAAAATTTAGTGGAGGTCTTGGAATTAGAGGATGAAAGGAGGGGAAAGGGTAGATTAGGGTTTCAAACCTGGGTTAGGATTTTTGGGATGCTACACCCGTGCAGGATCAGAATCGAACGCCCGATATCCTATTAGGCGAAGAGGTAATCTACCGCCTAATCCCGGTCATCCACGAATGGATCGACGGTCCGCGTTCGTCGCCAACCCCAGACAATGGAAATCTCGGCGCCGTCACAGCAACAGAGCCACCGCGGCGGCGCAACGCCAGTGAGGTGTCCAACCAAGTTGCCCAATGCACATAATTGCAATCTACACGACCTAGAGAGGACCCAAAAGCGAATGTGTGGGCCTACTACTTACAAGTGGTGAGTACGGCGTTGAGGCTATCCTCGGAGCGAAGCGATTGTGCGGCGGTGTGGCAAGAAATTCGCACTGTGCTAGGGTTCAATGCGCGAAATTGGTGGTGGACGAAGCTCACCCAAGCTCTGACAAGGCGCCTGGAAAGGTGCAATGGCGGGGCAGGTCCCGGTGTCGTTCGATGGAGAAGCACTTAGGAATGGCTGCCTCGACACTAGTCCTAGGCACGGATGAGGTGAGCGAGGGCAGGAACGTGCCTAGTATTTATGCCCTATAGTAGTGCGCGGGTTTTGGCAGCCGTTGCGCGAGCGAGGGACTCAGTCCCCAAGCGGAATCCGCGGCAACCAGTGTGCGCCTGCCCGATCCGGTGGAGAAGAAGAACAGGGGGCACGACCAACGCGATAGAGAAATGTGCCAGACACAAGCTACTGAGCAGCGGGCCTAGGCCGTCAGTGTCGCGCACCGAGCAGCAGGCAGGTGGGCTCGGTTGACAGGAGAGGGGGAAACACGGCGTGGGTGAGTTGAGATGGGCCGGGGTGCGCGTGGTATAGAGAGAACTCGGGCCGGGAACGGGTGTAGACCCACGCGACTGGTTTGTCTTTTCCCTTTTTTCTTTCTATTTCTTGTTTTTGTTTTATTTCCAATTCAAATTTAAATATTCAATTTCATTCTAAGGTCAAGTCTCCAAGATTGGGTGCATTAGCAAAACCCACTGATGATGTGCATAAATATTTATCTCGGTTTTAGTTTGGATTATTTTATCCAAATTTTTAAGTAGGTATTGTTACGCACACAAAATGAAAATTACACTTTTGAATGTGTAGTCCATTTAAAGTTTGGTTCATATTTATCCAAAAGAGGGGATTGTTCAGTGTATAATAGTTACCAAGGTACCCTGTTAACTTAATTCTTTTAGGGAAATATTTCTAACCATATGATTCAACAAAGGTTGGTTTTAATCATATAGGGTCTTTTATTTAGTCTCTTATTATAAAAGACTTTTATTCAAACCTGGGAATACCAATTCCTAAATCTCAACATAATTCTAATTTGAATATAAATCTTGCTTATTTTTATATTATTATTTATTGTTTTCCTTGTCATTTATTTATGGGAGGAATAAATGGCTTAATTGAAATTTTCTTTCCCATTTTCTATTCCTTTATAAACTGAGGTCAAATTCAGGTTTTCAATAAATGCATGATAACCACATCACCAACAAGAGATGTGCCATTCTATATTTTGTTTGTTGGTTACTTAACTGATTTAATACCCTTCGTTGATTATAAATAGAAAGGGTCTTAATGAAGTTTCAAGGGTTTAAACAACTCTCCTAACTTCATCATAAATAAATTTATTTATTTTATATCTATATTTTTTCTTATACCAATTTTGGGCTTTACAATGATCAAGAAATTCAAGACCATATACCACCGCACCCAAGAGTCCACCAAGCAATTCAAAGAGATCACCCCGTTAACTCCATACTTGGTGACATCCATAAGGGGGTAACCACTAGATCCTGAGTTGCTCATTTTTGTGAACATTACTCTTTTGTGTCTTCTATTGAGCCATACAGGATAGAGGATGCACTAAGAGTCCCAGATTGGGTGGTGGCAATGCAAGAGGAGCTCAACAACTTCACAAGGAATGAGGTATGGCATTTAGTTCCACGTCCTAACCAAAAAGTTGTAGGTACCAACTTGGTATTCCGCAACAAACAAGATGAGCATGGTGTGGTGACTAGAAACAAAACCCGACTTGTTGCCAAAGGTTATTCACAAGTCGAAGTTTGGATTTTGATGAAACCTATGCACCCCTAGCTAGGCTTGAGTCAATTCGTATATTACTTGCCTATGCTACTTACCATGGCTTTAAGTTATATCAGATGGACGTGAAGAGTGTCTTCCTCAATGGCCCTATCAAGGAAGAGGACTATGTTGAGCAACCTCCTGGCTTTGAAGATAGTGAGTATCCTAACCATGTTTATAAGCTCTCAAAGGCGCTTTATGGGCTCAAGCAAGCCCCAAGAGCATGGTATGAATGCCAGCGAGACTTTCTTATCACTAATAGCTTCAAAATTTGTAAAGCTGGCCCTACTCTCTTCACTAAAACAATTGCTAAAGACTTGTTTATATGCCAAATTTATGTTGATGATATTATATTTGGGTCTACTAACAAGTCATCCTATGAAGAGTTTAGTAGGATTATGATACAGAAATTCGAGATGTCAATGATGGGAGCTGAAGTATTTCCTTGGATTCCAAATCAAGCAACTCCAAGAGGGTACCTTCATCAACCAAACTAAGTACATTCAAGACATACTCAAGAAGTTTGGAATGAAGAATGCCAAACCCATTAAGACACCCATGAGAACAAATGGGCATCTCGACCTCGACACGGGAGGTAAATCCATAGATCAAAAGGTGTACCGATCGATGATAGGATCTTTACTCTATTTATGTGCTTCACGACCGAATATTATGCTTTCCGTATGCATGTGTGCAAGGTTCCAGGCAAATCCTAAGGAAGTTCACCTTAGGGCCATGAAAAGAATCATGAGATATTTAGTTTACACTCCTAAGTTTGGGCTTTGGTACCCCAAGGGATCTATCTTTGATTTAAGTGGGTATTCCAATGCCGATTATGCTGGATGTAAAATTGACAAGAAGAGCACATCAGGGACCTGTCAGTTTCTTATGCCATCCAACGCGCTCAGGCTTTGTATTATAAGAGGAAAGACTCTCGCCAGTATAGATTGAACATATGGCGCTTGCTTACAAGACAGCTACTGAAAAAGGCTACTTCTTCAATCTGCTGAATGCCCTATTCCATATGAAGTCTATCTTTCCCAAGCGTATACTTTTGTTCTATAAGCAAATAAAGCATACTTCTTTTGCGAATAAAGCAGTCTTCTACCTTGGTGGGTAGCGGAGAATCAAAGAAAGGAATAACGCTAGCTAGCGTCGATTAACTCACTTAATTAGAGATCCCTGGTGTCTTGGGCCTCAAAGAAACAAAACTCAGTAGCTCTATCCACCGCCAAAGATGAGTATATTGCTGCAGGCCATTGTTGTGCACAATTACTCTAGATGAGGCAAACCCTCAGTGACTATGGCTACAACTTAAGCAAAGTCCCTCTCCTATGTGATAATGAGAGTGCAATCCGCATGGCGGATAATCCCGTTGAGCATAGCCGCACTAAGCACATAGACATCCGATATCACTTTTTAAGAGATCACCAACAAAAGGGGATATCAAAATTGCTTATGTTAGCACCCACAACCAATTAGCCGATATATTTACCAAGCCCCTGGATGAAAAGACTTTTAGCAAGCTTAGGAATGAGCTAAACATCCTAGATTCTTGGAACTTTGATTGAAACATTGCACACATAGCTCATTTATATAACTTTGACCATGTCTCTTTCATTTGGTACAAATACATATTTCTTATTTCTTCTTGTGCCAAGGCTAAGACTAATGTGCTTCCATGAGTATCTCCATGATTAGTCTTAGATTGAAAAGGAAATGAAGTATTCGGCAAAGGCAAGGCTTCCACTATGACTCTGTCGGTATCATTTACCCTTTGCCCTACTCGTAAAATTTCATTCATATCCTTCTACTCCAAAGGGGGAGGATTAAAAGGCCTCTCAAGTTTCTTCATTTTTTGGCGCTTAATGCCAAAGGGGGAGAAAGTAATAGGCCCAAAGCAAAAGAACCGCACCACCACCCACCCATTTTCAAAATTTCAAAAACTATTTCACAAAGGGGAAGTAATTATTTCAATTACAAAAACCCTCTTGACAGCTAAGGGGATAACTTCTTTAAGGGGAGCTTTTATTTAGCCAAAGGAAAAGCATTTGAAACAGGGAGAGAATTTTCAAAATCTTGAAAATGCTTTTTGAAATCATACTCTCATACTATTGCTTATTTGCAAAATAATTTGAAAAGACTTTTTCAAAAGAGTTGCAAAAACAAGCAAGTGGTGCAAATGTGGTCCAAAATGTTAAACTAGAAGAAAGCAATCATATATACTTAAAACTACTTTCAGTTGGTTTAAATTCAAGTAACTTTTGCACATCTATCAAAATTGCAAACTAGTTACATTCCTACACTTTATATTTGCTTTGGTTTGTGTTGACATCAATCACCAAAAAGGGGGAGATTTAAAGGGAAATGGACTTAAACATTTCATATAATCGATTTTGGTGTTTGACAACCATCACAAACCTTATGGACTAACTAGTTTGCCTAGTTGATCATTTCTCAGGTGCATAAGTTCATCTACGATTATTCTAAGTCAACTATCCGGAATACCGTAGATTATTCCGGAGAGGAGAAGCTTTTTGCAAAAACACCTATGTGCGGACCATCTAGGCCCTTGTGCGGGACCGTCCGTGACACCAGGGTGAGTCTCGGACAGAAACACTGCAAAACACAAGTTAACACTATGGACCGTCCGATGGAGAAATGAGCACCGTCCGAGACCAAGCGCGGACGGTCCGGCCTCAGGCGCGGACCTTCCGGTCATTGAAAAACCAGAAAAACTCGAAGGTGACGGGTTCAGTAAATTGCATTTTTAGAGTCCTCACAGACCGTCCAGGGTGCACGGCTGGATAGTCCATGACTGCTTTATCTGACATCTGACGACGCATTAAATGCACTATAGCCGTTGATATAGTCGTTATTGCTAACCGTTGTGATTTCAGCCGTTGATGTGTAATGGCAGACCGTCCGGACTAGTAGCGCGGACCGTCCGCGGTCGGCAGAAAAGGAGCAATGGCTAGGAAGTGGTTGGAGGCTATAAATACAACCCCAACCACCACCATTCATGTAACACCCACTTTGTAAGAAAAGTCTAAGAAGAGAAATTATACTACTTTGCATCTATATGTGTCACCCATGTTTATCATTTCATGTGAACACATTACTTACACAAATACATAATTAACAAGAAATACCCAAAGATAAATCATTGCATCATGCTGAGTTTTCTTTTGTGTGCACATTGTGACAAAATAAAATAATAAATGTGACAAGAAATATATTAAAATCAAAATTGGAATTTAAAATCCAAAAAAAGAATTGTAGAATTTAGAAAAGAGAAGAAAATAAGAATTTTGTGGATAAAAATAAGTAAATAAAAATATATTGTTCCTCCACTAGAAGCTTGAATTTGTACACTTGACACAATGTTGAAATTTGTATTCAAAATTCAAATTTGAATTCAAAATAGTTAAGAATAAAAGAAAACAAGAAAAGAAAATAAAAAAAGGAAAAGGAAAACACTTGCACTGGGCCGCCAACTCTGAATCCGGCCCACCTTCCATTTCCCTCAGCGCAGCCCACCTACACCCTCGCGCTGACTGGTGGGTCCGTCAGGTCAGCTGAACACAACTGTGCGCGCACTGTCCATCGCCGACAAGTGGGGCCCGCAGGGTAGGTTCTACCGTGCGCCAGCCCAGTTTATTTCCGCCACCAGACGCTTACACGTGGGCCCGGAACCCTGACGTTCTTCTCCATTCCGAAGCCACGCCGCGTGGTCCGAGCTCCGCGCCGTGGAAGTCGGATCTTCCTCCCTGCAAGTTCGGCCTCACCGTTGCGTCCTTGACCGACTCGGGTGTACATATGGTTCATGCCCTTCGTGCTCGTTGAGATCCCTGGATCGTGAACCAGCGCCGTGCTTTACAGAAAGGGGGGGAAACCGGAGTGAGAGGGAGAGGGCATCGATCCGCGCCAACGCCGTAGACTCACCCTTCGCCAGCTTCCTGGTCGCGGCGGACTGAACCAGGTACACCAGCGGACTCTGCCGCGCGTGCTGGACCCACTCCTGGGTCGGATTCGCTTGCCCATCGACGGCGATTTATCATCGTACCTGCAACTCATCCGTGAACCCGCCTGCTCTGTGGTCAGACGACCTCGCCGCCCCACCTTCGGTAATTCGTCACCCAACTTGCTCGCCCTATCCTCCTCTGCGTAGAGAACATCTCGGAACGAAGTATAGGGCATTAAAACCCGGAGATTGCTTGCGGCCGGAGCTGCTCCGCCGTGATACTCGGCCGCCGTAGAGTTTGGGCGCTGGGGATAGAAGACGGTGTTCTAACCGTTAGATCTCTATTTGATGGTTAGGATCCAATCTGAATGCGTTCCTTGGTGCACCTAATCTAAACCGTTAGATTGATGGCCGATGATCGTGATCACGCAGAGGATACCCTCTTCGGGATCGATCGTGAGTCGTTGGATGGGATCGGGCGGTCCAGAACCCTCCTTACCTCTTTAAAACCTCTGCCGTCGATCTGTGATCCCACGGTCACTGTCCCGTACCCCTTCGGATCTAATCTGGGCCATCAGCACTTGATCGGACGTCCGTCCGCGCACCGTACCCCTTCATCCGAGCAAACATTCAAAAGAGTCCCCGTGAAACGGAGAAATCAACCCGCCGTCCATTTTTACTATGCACTGAGTCTAGGATAACTTGCACCGGGCCCCCTGGACTTTCCAGGAATTGAGGACCAGTCCAGTACTGTTTTAAATTGATTAAATGAATAGGAAATTGGATTTTTAATATAAAAATAAACCCTAGAACTTGTTTATTCCATAGAAAATGCATATGAACTCCAAATTACTCCATTCCAGTTCCAAAAATTTAGTAATTTTATTCTCTAACACTTAGTGTCTCTGTTTTATCATGACAACAGTAAGAAAATTAATCCCACACTTAATCCTATTTTAAACACATAAAACCTTTGAAAATCCATAACTTAAATTCTATAACTCCAACAATTATGATTCCTGTTCCTAGAATTTTATTTTAATGTGTAGATTATTACTGTGTATTTTGTTTATATGTTTGGTGTAATGTTAATTTCTCTATATGCACTGTGCTTGTTTGTATTGTGGCGAGTAGAAGAGCCCGTTGCTGAGGATCCTGGTGAGCAGCAGATTGAAGTAGCTGAGCAGGAGCTCATTGAAGGCAAGTTGTGCCCTTGACCACTTTTTACCCAATAATGTTCTTTAATATCATTTATCCATGCATAGGTTAATTTTGATGGGACCCAATAGGTCAACCTAGATTGTTTATCTCATTACCCTGTTTACCCCTGAATCACTTGGGTAGTTTGCTATTGCTTTACATGGTTTTGGGATAATCATTTATTATATCTATGTTCCAATTATTCTTGTTATTCTATTTATGTTCATGTCAAGTTCATTAATGTTAATTGGAACATAGAGCTTAACTTGAGAACCACGTGCCACCACAAGGGTTTAATGGGACGCCCTTGGCTGACTAATTAGGAAAGCTAGTGGAAGACTACCTTACCCGAAAGGGGCAAGGGCAGTAGGGGAGTGGTCAGTGTAGGGAGGTCCTTGGTTGATTTTGCTGCGATGGCAGTCAGACAAGAACCCTGCATTGGAACTTCCTATAAACTGTAGCGGGTTTTCAGAAGCTAGTGGAACTTTGTAAAGGCCTCGTAGTGTTGCCCTGTCGCGCTTCCTAGGTAGAGGTGTATGGGAAGTCGCGATCCCTTGGCAGATGGGTAACATGACTTGTGGGTAAAGGGTACAACCTCTGCAGAGTGTAAAACTGGTATACTAGCCGTGCTCACGGTCATGAGCAGCTCAGGACTCTCTGATGTTTAAATTATGGAACTTAAATTCAATTTTGTCATTTGCATTGCATGGGTTTATTATTAATTTGTTCTATTACTTTATTTATGGTTTGGTGTTTACTTACACTTAGTAACTGCTAATAAAATTTTGACCAACTACTTAAAAGCAATGCTCAGCTTTAACCCCTGTCATTGATTAGCCTTACACATCACATGAACTCACACCTTTGTGAGTTTATGCCCACTGGTTCCCCACAACTTGTTGAGCTATGATCATGTGTGAGCTCACCCTTGCTGTCTCACACCCCCCCCCCCACAGGAGAAGAGCAGGTGGTTCAGGAGGAGCCACAAGGCGAGGAGTATGATCTGATCTAGGTGGCGTTTCTCAGTTGACATTGGCGCCGACGATCCTTAGTTCGTTTTATATTTATTCTTTTATTTTGTAATAAGTCTTCCGCTATATAATAAGTACTCTGATGTTTTATAACATTTATCTCTATACACTTTGTTATTATATATGTTGTCTTCATGGCGCATGTATGAGATGCACTTGGCTTTGTTCCTTAAAGCCGGGTGTGACAGAAGTGGTATCAGAGGAAATGTTGACTGTAGGACGAGACCTAGATAGAAATGGACAAAACCCTTACCTACTTATCTTATTCTGATTCATTCTATACTTACCTTACTCTGATTCTTTCTACACTTATCTTGATCCTGTCTCACCTTCTACTGTTCCACTCTGATCATTCTTACCTTTTCTACTCTGAGACAAGATGGCTTTCACACCTTGGAATCCTACCACTATGATCTTTTTAAGAGATAGGGAACCTAAGACAAAATTTAAAACTATTTTCTTTATTTAAAAATGTTGTTTGATTGTGCTGATGTTAAATGCCTGATTTGCTTCTTTGATTGATTGAATTATTATAGATGGACATCTTAGTATGTACCAACATAAGGTATTGAATTAGCTTTAGTAGGTGAAATATTAATCTGCTTAGCTAATAAATTCCCCAAAGTAACCTGATTTGTAAATACCTGCCTTGTCTACTATTTTCTTACCATATGTATCTAACTCAGATGGTCAATACCAGGCGGGGTGGTGGAATTGATTTGCCTCCTAATCGACACACTCGGTGGATATACAGACGACCCCAGCCACAGCCTGCAGAGATGAATCCTCCTAATCCTCCACCAGGCGGAGTTGACCCACTGGTTGCGGCTCAGATGGCGGTGATGCAGCAAATGGCGGACACTATGGCTGATATGCGTGCCTAGATGCAGCAAGAACGCCAGGAGATGCGTCAGGAAAGAGAAGATATACGACAGGAGTTGCGCCAGGAGCGAGAGGAGATACGCCAGGAAAGGAGGGCACAACAACAGCAGCTACAACAACAAATGCAACAACAACAGCAGCAGCAACAAGTACCACTGCCTCCACCTCCACCACCACCAGTTCCACCCCGTGATAAGCATAGGGAGTTCATGAGTCATAAGCCACCTACATTTGCAAGCTCACCTGATCCACTGGACGCGGATGATTGGCTGAAGTCTGTTGAGAAGATGTTGAATATTGCACAATGCACTGACCGGGAGAAGGTTTTATATGCTTCGGGACGTCTGACGGGTCCTGCTGCTGATTGGTGGGATTCATATACTGCTGCCCACGATGCTGCTAATACTATCACTTGGGCAGAGTTCAGTACACAGTTCCGGAATTATCATATACCTATTGGATTGATGAAGATTAAGAAGAAGGAATTTCTGTCGCTGAAGCAAGGAAGTATGTCAGTCAGCGAGTACCGCGACAAGTTCATCCAATTATCCAGATATGCCCCTGATGAAGTTGCTGAAGATGAGAGGAAACAGGAGCATTTTATTGAAGGACTTAATGGACCTCTGCAGTATGCTCTAGTGGCACATACATTTCCATCATTTCAGAGGCTGCTTGATAAGGCCCTGGCTATTGAACACAAGCGTGTTCAGCTGGGAGATTTGAAGAGAAAGGCTATATCTCAAGGACAAGGAAGCAGCAGTGTTCGTCCTCGCTACAGTTCACCTCAGGGTACACCAGTTCGCACTGGCGGAGGCCAGCGCCCAGTTCAGCAAACACCACTGAGGACTCCACCTCCTCGACAGGCTACCCCTACTGGCACCCCGACGAAGTTTTTAGGACAGAGTCCAGGCACCACTTGTTTCAAGTGTGGGAAAACTGGTCATTATGCAAATGTCTGCCCACAGAGGATTGCTACTACTCCAGTTCAGAACAGGCAGCAAACTCCAGGATCTGGCAAGGGATATTCTATTGCCAAGGTTAATCAAGTCAGCGTTGATGCTACTCTGGATGGTGGGGACATCGTACTTGGTATGTTTTATGTTAATGCAATTCCTGCAACCATATTATTTGATTCTGGTGCTACACATTCATTCATGTCTGCTAGATATGCCAACACAAATGAAATACCACTGCTAAATATGAGAAAACCCATGATAGTAATTACACCTAAAGGGCCTATTGAGGCGAATCAAATGACACGTAGATTGACATTGACCATTATGGGTAGAGAATTTGGAGCTACTGCTATAATATTAGAGTCAAGCAGTATAGATCTGATCCTTGGTATGTCATGGCTAAGAAAGGCAAAGGCCGTTATAGCATGTGGTAGAGGTACCGTAGAACTCACTACCACTAAAGGAGAAAGATTTCAAGTTAATATTGCAGTAACCTCCTCATCCATGCGTGCAATGTTCTTTATACCTGAGGAGTTTGTTGGTGGCAACATCCGGGTGGTTAGAGATTTTCCGGATGTCTTTCCAGAGGAGTTACCAGGGATGCCACCTGATAGAGAAGTTGAGTTTGTTATTGATCTCTTACCTGGAACCGCCCCTATTTCTAAACGGCCATAAAGGATGTCCGTAGAGGAGTTGAAGGAACTCAAGAAGCAGTTAACTGAGCTACAAGAGGCTGGGTACATTCGTCCGAGTTCCTCACCTTGGGGAGCGCCGGTTCTGTTTGTACAGAAGAAGGATGGATCGCAGCGGATGTGTGTGGATTATAGATCTCTTAATGATGTTACGGTGAAGAACAAGTATCCGTTGCCCCGTATTGAGGATTTGTTTGATCAAATGAGAGGAGCAAGAGTATTTTCGAAGATTGATCTTTGATCGGGATACCATCAGATGAGGATTAGACCATCGGATATTCCCAAGACGGCTTTCTCGACTCGATATGGATTATATGAGTTTACTGTTATGTCGTTTGGATTAACCAATGCACCAGCTTATTTTATGAACTTGATGAATAAGGTGTTTATGGAGTATTTGGACAGATTCGTCGTGGTATTCATCGACGATATTCTTATCTATTCCCAGAGCGATAGTGATCACGAGGAACATCTGAGATTGGTGCTACAAAAGCTATGAGATAATCAACTCTATGCCAAGTTCAGCAAGTGCGAGTTTTGGATTGGCGAGGTGCCATTTCTTGGTCATATTATTTCTAATGGAGGAATTTCAGTGGATCCTGCTAAGGTTAAGGAGATAATGGAGTGGAGAGTACCCACTACAGTCACTGAGATTCGGAGTTTCCTGGGACTAGCAGGATATTATCGAAGATTTATTGAAGGATTTTCTAAGATTGCTAAACCTATGACTTCACTTTTGGAGAAAGGAAGAGAATTTAAGTGGGATGAAAAGTGCCAAGACAGCTTTGATCAATTGAAGAAAAGATTGATGTCGCCACCAGTATTGGTTATGCCAGACCTGCAGAAAGGATTTGACATTTATTGTGATGCATGTGGTCAAGGCTTAGGATGCGTGCTCATGCAAGAAGGACATGTGATTGCCTATGCTTCTCGTCAGTTGCAGAAACATGAGTTAAACTACCCCACACATGACTTGGGATTGGCAGCCATTGTGCATGCGCTTAAGATTTGGAGACATTATATCATGGGGACCAAGTGCCAAGTATATACGGATCATAAGAGTTTGAAGTATATATTCACTCAGAAGGATCTCAACCTTAGGCAACGCCGTTGGTTGGAGCTTATTAAGGATTATGATTTGGAGATTCACTATCACCCGGGCAAGGCAAATTTGGTTGCAGATGCCTTGAGTCGCAAGGAGCATGTTCATTCAGCTATTGTTGCCCAGCTACCTGATGAGATTGTTGAGGACTTCAAGAGACTTAACCTGGGGATAGTTGCTCACACAGAAGGAGTTACTATTGATGTGGAACCTACTTTGGAGCAAGAAATCCGCAAAGGTCAACTTGATGATGCTAAAATAAAAGAGATTAAGGATCTGATTGCTGAAGGTCGAGTTTCGGAATTCACGGAAGATGAGCAAGGCACCGTATGGTTCAAGGACAGGATGTGTGTTCCTGATATTGAAAGCCTGCGAGAGACTATTTTAAAGGAGGCCCATGATTCGGATTACTCTATTCATCCTGGTAGTACTAAGATGTATCAGGATTTGAAGCGGAAGTATTGGTGGTATGGATTGAAAAGAGATGTGGCGGCACATGTGGCTATGTGTGACGTATGTCAGAGAGTTAAGGCTGAACATCAGAGGCCAGCTGGACTATTGCACCCACTGAAGATACCCGAGTGGAAGTGGGAAGAGATTGGTATGGATTTCATTACTGGATTGCCTCGCACCCAGAAAGGATATGATGCTATATGGGTGATTGTGGATAGATTGACTAAATTGGCTCACTTTATTCCGGTGAAGACTACTTATAAAGGTTCTCAGCTAGCAGAGTTATATATGGCTCGGATTGTGTGTTTACATGGAGTACCAAAGAAGATCGTGTCTGATCGAGGTTCGCAGTTTACCTCAAGATTTTGGAGAAGCTTTCATGAGAACATGAGTACGAAGTTGAATTTTAGTACGGCTTATCACCCTTAGACTGATGGACAGACTGAAAGGACTAATCAAGTATTGGAAGATATGTTGAGAGCTTGTGCCCTTCAGCATGGAGGAAGTTGGGATAAAAGTCTACCTTATGCTGAGTTCTCTTATAACAATAGCTATCAGGCCAGTCTGAAGATGTCACCTTTTGAAGCTCTATATGGCAGGAAATGCAGGACTCCTTTATATTGGGATCAGACTGGAGAAAGACAGTTCTTTGGGCCTGAATTGATTCAAGAAGCAGAAGAACAAGTCCGTATAATTCGAGAAAATTTGAGGGTGGCTCAAACCAGGCAAAAGAGCTATGCTGATAATAGGAGGAGACCACTGGAATTTGAAGAAGGAGATTATGTGTATCTCAAGGTGTCACCACTTCGTGGAATGAGGAGATTCAAAGTTAAGGGCAAATTGTCCCCTCGCTACATTGGACCATTCTTGATCTTTAGAAGAGTTGGGGAGATGGCATACCAACTCGAGTTACCGGATAGTTTATCGGATGTGCATAACGTGTTCCATGTATCTCAACTAAAGAAGTGTCTCCGTGTCCCTGAGGAACAGTTACCAATGGAAGAGCTTAGTGTTCAGGGTGATTTGACTTACACGGAGCATCCGATCAAGATTCTTGACACATTGACTTGAGTTACAAGAAATAAGGTGATAAAGATGTGCAAAGTGCAATGGAGTCACCACGGTGAGGATGAAGCAACTTGGGAAAGAGAAGAAGAGCTTCGCATAGATTTTCCCCATCTTTTCCCTAGATCTTCTTAAATCTCGAGAACGAGATTATTTTTAAGGGGGGTAGGATTTGTAACACCCACTTTGTAAGAAAAGTCTAAGAAGAGAAATTATACTACTTTGCATCTATATGTGTCACCCATGTTTATCATTTCATGTGAACACATTACTTACACAAATACATAATTAATAAGAAATACCCAAAGATAAATCATTGCATCATGCTGAGTTTTCTTTTGTGTGCACATTGTGACAAAATAAAATAATAAATGTGACAAGAAATATATTAAAATCCAAAGTGGAATTTAAAATCCAAAAAAAAGAATTGTAGAATTTAGAAAAGAGAAGAAAATAAGAATTTTGTGGATAAAAATAAGTAAATAAAAATATATTGTTCCTCCACTAGAAGCTTGAATTTGTACACTTGACACAATGTTGAAATTTGTATTCAAAATTCAAATTTGAATTCAAAATAGTTAAGAATAAAAGAAAACAAGAAAAGAAAATAAAAAAAGAAAAAGGAAAACGCTTGCACTGGGCCGCCAACTCCGAATCCGGCCCACCTTCCATTTCCCTCAGCGCAGCCCACCTACACCCTCGCGCCGACTGGTGGGTCCGTCAAGTCAGCTGAACACAACCGCGCGCGCACTGTCCATCGCCGACAAGTGGGGCCCGCGGGGTAGGTTCTACCGTGCGCCAGCCCAGTTTATTTCCGCCACCAGACGCTTACACGTGGGCCCGGAACCCTGACGTTCTTCTCCATTCCGAAACCACGCCGCGTGGTCCGAGCTCCGCGCCATGGAAGTCGGATCTTCCTCCCTTCAAGTTTGGCCTCACCATTGCGTCCTTGACCGACTCGGGTGTACATATGGTTCACGCCCTTCGTGCTCGTTGAGATCCCTGGATCGTGAACCAGCGCCGTGCTTTACAGAAAGGGGGGAAACCGGAGTGAGAGGGAGAGGGCATCGATCCGTGCCAACGCCGTAGACTCACCCTTGGCCAGCTTCCTGGTCGTGGCGGACTGAACCGGGTACACCAGCGGACTCTGCCGCGTGTGCTGGACCCACTCCTGGGTCGGATTCGCTTGCCCATCGACGGCGATTTCTCACCGTACCTGCAGTTCATCCGTGAACCCGCCTGCTCTGTGGTCAGACGACCTCGCCGCCCCACCTTCGGTAATTCGTCACCCAACTTGCTCGCCCTATCCTCCTCTGCGTAAAGAACATCTCGGAACGAAGTATAGGGCATTAAAACCCGGAGATTGCTTGCGGCCGGAGCTGCTCCGCCGTGATACCCGGCCGCCGTAGAGTTTGGGCGCTGGGGATAGAAGACGGTGTTCTAACCGTTAGATCTCTATTTGATGGTTAGGATCCAATCTGAATGCGTTCCTTGGTGCACCTAGTCTAAACCGTTAGATTGATGGCCGACGATCGTGATCGCGCAGAGGATACCCTCTTCGGGATCGATCGTGAGTCGTTGGATGGGATCGGGCGGTCCAGAACCCTCCTTACCTCTTTCAAACCTCTGTCGTCGATCTGTGATCCCACGGTCACTGTCCCGTACCCCTTCGGATCTAATCTGGGCCGTCAGCACTTGATCGGACGTCCGTCCGCGCACCGTACCCCTTCATCCGAGCAAACATTCAAAAGAGTCCCCGTGAAACGGAGAAATCAACCCGCCGTCCATTTTTACTATGCACTGAGTGTAGGATAACTTGCACCGGGCCCCCTGGACTTTCCAGGAATTGAGGCCCAGTCCAGTACTGTTTTAAATTGATTAAATGAATAGGAAATTGGATTTTTAATATAAAAATAAACCCTAGAACTTGTTTATTCCATAGAAAATGCATATGAACTCCAAATTACTCCATTCCAGTTCCAAAAATTTAGTAATTTTATTCTCTAACACTTAGTGTCTCTGTTTTATCATGACAACAGTAAGAAAATTAACCTCACACTTAATCCTATTTTAAACACATAAAACCTTTGAAAATCCATAACTTAAATTCTATAACTCCAACAATTATGATTCCTGTTCCTAGAATTTTATTTTAATGTGTAGATTATTACTATGTATTTTGTTTATACGTTTGGTGTAATGTTAATTTCTCTATATGCACTGTGCTTGTTTGTATTGTGGCGAGTAGAAGAGCCCGTTGCTGAGGATCCTGGTGAGCAGCAGATTGAAGTAGCTGAGCAGGAGCTCATTGAAGGCAAGTTGTGCCCGTGACCACTTTTTACCCAATAATGTTCTTTAATATCATTTATCCATGCATAGGTTAATTTTGATGGGACCCAATAGGTCACCCTAGATTGTTTATCTCATTACCCTGTTTACCCCTGAATCACTTTGGTAGTTTGCTATTGCTTTACATGGTTTTGGGATAATCATTTATTATATCTACGTTCCAATTATTCTTGTTATTCTATTTATGTTCATGTCAAGTTCATTAATGTTAATTGGAACATAGAGCTTAACTTGAGAACCACGTGCCACCACAAGGGTTTAATGGGACACCTTTGACTGACTAATTAGGAAAGCTAGTGGAAGACTACCTTACCCGAAAGGGGCAAGGGCAGTAGCGGAGTGGTCAGTGTAGGGAGGTCCTTAGTTGATTTTGCTGCGATGGCAGTCAGACAAGAACCCTGCATTGGAACTTCCTATAAACTGTAGCGGGTTTTCGGAAGCTAGTGGAACTTTGTAAAGGCCTCATAGTGTTGCCCTGCCGCGCTTCCTAGGTAGAGGTGTATGGGAAGTCGCGATCCCTTGGCAGATGGGTAACATGACTTGTGGGTAAAGGGTACAACCTCTGCAGAGTGTAAAACTGGTATACTAGCCGTGCTCACGGTCATGAGCAGCTCAGGACTCTCTGATGTTTAAATTATGGAACTTAAATTCAATTTTGTCATTTGCATTGCATGGGTTTATTATTAATTTGTTCTATTACTTTATTTATGGTTTGGTGTTTACTTACACTTAGTAACTGCTAATAAAATTTTGACCAACTACTTAAAAGCAATGCTCAGCTTTAACCCCTGTCATTGATTAGCCTTACACATCACATGAACTCACACCTTTGTGAGTTTATGCCCACTGGTTCCCCACAACTTGTTGAGCTATGATCATGTGTGAGCTCACCCTTGCTGTCTCACACCCCCCCCCCACAGGAGAAGAACAGGTGGTTCAGGAGGAGCCACAAGGCGAGGAGTATGATCTGATCTAGGTGGCGTTTCTCAGTTGACATTGGCGCCGACGATCCTTAGTTCGTTTTATATTTATTCTTTTATTTTGTAATAAGTCTTCCGCTATGTAATAAGTACTCTGATGTTTTATGACATTTATCTCTATACACTCTGTTATTATATATGTTGTCTTCATGGCGCATGTATGAGATGCACTTGGCTTTGTTCCTTAAAGCCGGGTGTGACAATTCACCTCATCCAAGCACTCTACTCATTCACATTCAATATAACAGCTAGCAATCCATTACAAGACACATTCAAAGCTTCCATCTCTCCAAGTCCCACAATTTAAGACAAGTAATCATTAGTGTTTAATGACTTGAGAGAGAGTGATTCGTGTGTTATTTGTCGCTCTTGTTGCTTGGTTTTCGCAATCGTGCTTTTTCATCTCTTTCTCAACCTTATAAGTGAATTGTAAAGCAAGCAAGAGACACCTAAGTGTGTGGTAATCCTTGCAGAGTCTTAGTGACCCAATTTATTAAGGAGAAGCACTCGACCGGTCTTTGTGAACGATTGAGAGAGGGAAAGGGTTGGAATAGACCCAGCCTTTGTGGCCTCCTCAATGGGGACTAGGTTCTTTGGAACTGAACCTTGGTAAACAAATCGTCGTGTTCATTTGGGTTGATCTCCACTCGATTTGTTTCCCCTCCCTTCCTCTCTCTAAAGTTCTCTTGCTCATATTGATTTGAGTTTGCTCCCAAAGTCATCCGCATTGATTGAGCAACTCCTAGCAAGGAGAACTATCTTCCACACTCCGAATTATTTCTAACAATAACCCCGGGCATAGTGTGTGTTCAAGGTTTATAATTTTCAGGTTTCGCCTATTCACCCCCTAGGTGACTTTCAAATAGCACAACTACTGGATGAGATTCGACTGAGAACATACCTACGACCACGTTCGGTGCCTCCTAGACTGCTTCAGCCTCCAAGCGATTCACTCCTCCATGGTTCATAATGTTTTGGCCCATGGTTGCTTGTTGTCTGTTGCAGTGCACTCTGTCTTGCTAGTGCATTGGAAACTGTTGGGATGTCATCTTCTTTGGGCACTGCATTGTCCAGTGTCCTTTTTCTCCATAGTGGAAACAACCTCTGCCTCCTACTTGAGCTAGCGTTGACTGGCTACCCTGATTGGTTGCTGGGGCTAGAAGTCAAGGTGCCTAGTTGTTCTGCTATTGATACTGACTATTTCCCTATTGGTTGTTCTGATGGTAGGTCTGCTGAGGGTACTGCCACTAGAAATGTTGCTGATGATGATGTTGGTTCTGCTGCTAGTATCCCTAAGGGTGCCCATGCTTGCATTGCTAGGGTTGATTGCCTGAGAAGCGGGGGTGACTGCTGCTTTCTGACTAGGGTCCATTCAGTTTGTGCTTCCAATCCTCCATCTCCCTATGCTTCCTTTTTGTCATGATCCCCCTATCGATCAAGTGTTGTAATGTGGGGAAGGTGTGGTTAATGAGCTGGTAGTGCATAGGGTCGACTAAGCCCCTCATGAACTGGTATTGTCTCTTGGCATTGGTATTGACATCCTTAGGTACATAGCAGGACATCTGTAGGAATTTGTCTCTATACTCGCTAACTAACATAGCTCCCTACTTCAGTGCCAAGAACTCCTCTTTTGCCACAAGAATTAATTTTTCTGGAACATGATACCTTAGGAAATTGTCTCTGAATTCTTCACAAGTGATAGCATCAGGGTTGGCGTGGGTGGAGAGGTAGGACTCCCACTAGGACTATGTAGCTCCCCTCAGATGGCGCCTGGCGGGGACCATACAGAACCTTCTCTCTATCATCACACTAAGTGGTGTTCAACTCTCTCTCTCTCTCTCCAATGCATGAAGCCAGTCCTCAACATCCATGGGGTAAGCAGAGTGGGCAAATGTAGGTGGATGCCCCTCATGAACTCCCCACGCTTGTCACGCAGAATCTGAGGTAGTTGTACTTGTACTGGTTGTTGTGGCTGTTGGTTGGCTTGTTGTAAGGCGTTTATAGCTTGGCCCATAGTCTATAGCAGTTGAGTCTACACCTTAAGCATTTGTTCAACAGCCATATGGGTAGGTGGTGGTGGTGGTGGCAACTGCTGTTGTAGTTCCTCCTCATACTAGGGACGTTGCTCCTGCTAAGCATGCCCACCTCCTCTGCGCCTAGCATTAGCCATCTGTATAAGGGTAATTACATCATCAACATTGATCTTGCAACTTTCAACATAAGATAAGGTACATAGAATTCTTCATAAGACTGGATTAATAGACATTGCTTTCACTAATTGTCAACATTCACAAACACAACTTCTCAGATAAAAAGGAAAGTAGAAGTAAATGTTTTCCCAACTAACCAACTATTTTTATTAAACATTACTAGCTAAACCAGATTGTGGGGAAACCCACACTTTGGTTGCAATCATTACAAAAATCCGAATCAAGCATAAGTTCATCATAACAAACATAAAAGCATCTACTAAGCAACTTGAATTAATTGGCTAAGACTGATACACATGACATAAAGATTTTATTACACACTCTGACTCTATCGATCTAAGGACCTAGATCTATCCTAGTCCTACAGGTAGTGGAACCATAAGTGTCACGTCCATGTGGTGGTGAGCGGTAGGGGTGCTAGATCCTAGCATGGGCAGGAGGACCGCCCTCCCGGTGGCGGTGCTCCACCTGCTCAGTACGCAACTCTACAAGCTCCTCATGGGCCCTGCTTAACTCGTCAAGTGAGTGGTCTAACTCAATGCTAAGCACGGCGATTACATTGGCCGCAATGCTCAATCTAGGATTGCCTTCACCAATAGGTGAGACAATCACACTCTCCGCAATATCAGTAGGGCATCGAGAATATTATCTGATGTTAAGATCATCAGCTACCTCACCGAATAGAGAGTAGTAGTGGGAAAGGGCACGTCGTGCGACATCCTACATGGCCGCATCAACAGTCTCCCTCTTAGAGATAGAGTAGTGCTCTAAGAGAGACTCTACACCCTGGAGGTCGTCCTTCGAGCGGCGAACCAAATAGGTGGCCTCCTAGCGGTCAGGGTGTCTCTCGTGAATGTGCCGGTAGACCATGCAGTGATACTCGATTGACCATGTGCGTCGATCAAGTGCTCGGCGCAGCAGGCCATCAAGCGCCTCATGGAAGTGACACCAGGGGCGGTGTCCCGGGTGATGGGTCGGCGACCCACTCCTCTGGCTCTAGATCCTCCTCGTCCTCCATGGGATCAACGTTGTGGCTGGAGTCATCTCCGTCGTCTTCGTCGAGGTCTCCTCCTCAAGCAGGGGCACCCTAAGTCTGTGCAAGGGGCGTCTCTGGCTGAGGGACAGGGGTAGGGCGCCTCATGGGCTCCTCCTGTTGAGGTAGTGAGGAAGAGCCCTGTCGCTCCCTCTCCATCTGATGAAGCTCCTGCTACTCGCGCAGGTGTTGGTAGAGCCTCTCCAAGCGGCTCTACTGGCCTGAGTTGTGAGTAGAGTGCCTAATGCTAGCCATCTACAAAAGACATCGTAAACATAGGAGTAAGAGCAAATCTAGTAAGACAAGTAAATAAACCATAGACAGAACTAAATGGAAATCTTTTAACAAGGTGTGGTATATATAGTAGTATAACATAGAATTAGTCGAGATGACTAACTTTTGAAATGACACCAAGGGTCAAGGTGAGGATAAGGGTCAGTAGTCCTTAAAACTGCTAATGCTACTCTATGTTAGCGGTCCTACAGTCAGCACAACATTGATACCACTTATGTCAAATCTGGTTTCAGAAGGCAAACCAAATGTTAACCATGTACGTGCCAGGATCATAACTCACATACCATCGATTACATAAATGAACATCATTGCACATTGCTTGAATAATAACATAAAGAATATTAAACTTATTACAACTAGATGTCGAAGACATCCACATGGTCACTGACTTAATAAGTATCAAAGTGCTAGAAATGAAAATAGCTAAGATTAAGGCTTTCCTCAAACAATTAGCTGGGGATTGCGCTAATCTAAATCTAGAACTTTTCAAAGTCCTGTAACTCCTGAAAAATTGACTCATAGCCTTCGTATTCTCTTGAGCATTGGTTGTCGTGGGGATAACTTGGTGTTTTGTGTGAAAGCAAGGGTGAGTACACACCACAGACTCAGCAAGTGCCCATGTGGCTGAAGTGGACAAGCTTTATGTGGAGTTAGGCTATCAGCAGGTTTATTTTACTTCATCAAGTTTTAGTCATTAATATAAGCCAAGTTTTAACACAAATCCCAAGTTATTAGCCCATAGGACATCTCCTCGTAGAGGGACTATCAGGGTGTGTAACAATACAACAACAACAACAACAACAACAACAACAAAGCCTTTTTGTCCCAAGCACGTTGGGGTAGGCTAGAGATGAAACCCCGTATGAAAACCTCAGAGCTCAACCCCCAAAGAAAAAAAGGGAAACATAGGCAAAGGAGAACCGAAAAACGACGAAACGGGGAAACACATAAAAGAGATAAAACCCACAAGAACCAGCAAGATTTAAATGGGCACAAGAAAAGGTCAAACGATTAAATAGGAAAAGCGAAACTATAAATCAAGGTTCTGGCACGTGAATTGCACACTTCCACCCCTTCCTATCCACGGCGAGCTCTTTATCAATATTCCACTCCTTCAGGTCCCTCTTCACAGCTTCTGTCCATGTCAAGGTTGGTCGACCTCTACCTCTCTTCACATTCTCGGGACGCCTAATTATTCCGATATGCACTGGTGCCTCCTCAGATCTTCGTTGGATATGTCCAAACCATCTCAAACGATGTTGCATAAGCTTCTCCTCAATTGGCGCCACTCCTACCCTCTCTCGTATATCATCATTCCGGACTCGGTCTCTCCTTGTGTGGCCACATATCCAGCGCAACATACGCATCTCTGCCACGCATAGTTGTTGGACATGTCGTCTTTTAGTGGGCCAACATTCTGCTCCATACAACATAGCCGGCCGGATTGCTGTCCTGTAGAATTTGCCTTTTAGTTTGTGTGGCACCCGGGGGTCGCATAAGACACCCGCCGCTTGCCGCCACTTCAACCATCCAGCTTTAATTCTATGACTGACATCCTCATCGATGTATCCACTGTATCTCTAATCAAAGAGGATCCCAAGGCCGCTCTTAATAGTGAGCACAACTAATATACTAGTTTTTAACCCTCTGTAGAGGTTGCACACTTTACCCATGAGCTGTGACCCCTTTTTGCCTCGGGTTGATCAAACCCTTAAACACTTCCAAGGTGAATCAGCAAGATTTCCCCAAAGGTATAGTCACCCGTTAGGTTTCTCAAAGTTTGATAAACACAATACCTCTCCCCAAACAGGGGTGGCTAACAAAAGCAAATGAAAGAACCTCGGCACCAAGCCTCGACAGAGCAAGCACTGTGCTTCGGACCCCATTGATGCCACGACGGTGAAGCAACTATACATCTAGTTCTTCTAATTAATTAGCACTGTTTTTCCGGGTGGTCTCTCAACGAACCGGTCCTTACGGAGAAGCACTCGGAAAACGACCCGAGTGTCCTTTAGTGTCAAAAGTTCATAATCATATCCAGAATATAAAGCAACATATAATAAAGTGGTATCATCATGTTCATTGATCAAGTTAGAGCACTAGCACAAAACTGATCACCATAGCCCAACCCAACAGGTAAACAAGGAAAGGATAGATAGAAACCTAGTCGGATCTTAGGTTGATCATGTTATGCAGAATATGAATTCTTATGTGAATAGGACATAATAAGTCAGAGAACACTTGCCTTCACGAAATAGTTATTGCTCAGGGTTCTCTCTAGCTACTCCTTCGGGAAACACGGACTGCTCGTTGTCTATGCGATGCATTCAATCAATACACATGGAAATGAAAAAGAACAATACACCATATAAAAGAAGAGACCATTAAGTCGTGCAAAAATAAATTAATTAAAATGAGCAATTATAGCGAAACGATTTAATAAAGCATGCGAACGGCGCATAAAATAGCGCGCCCGAACGACGCATGAAATAGCACGCCCGAACGACGCACGAACAACGCGCACGACACGCGCGAACGATAGCGCGCAAGGGCACGATGCTTGATGATGGGGCGGGCGCGGCAACGTGCGCGTGGGCTGTAGTGCGTGGAGTGGACGCGCGCGCAGCAAGCACGACACGTTGAAGCGGCCAGCGGGCATGGGCAACGACGAGATTTGGGCTCACGGACGTGCACACGCAGGGTAGACGAGAGGAGGGAGGGGGTTTCCCTTATTTATTTTCATTTTTTTCTCTTTTTTCTTTTGTTTTTATATACCGTTTCTTCCTGTTTGATTTGGACCTCGAGCGCAACATACAAACTAAGTAAATGCACTTTCAATAAATTTTTTGAACAAAAACATGCTCCAGCATTTTGATTTGGTCAGGAAAAAAGAGGTGTGGCGGTGTGGCCAGATCATGGCTGGCTAGATAGGGGCATAGGATGATAGGAAAGGAGGACGGCTAGGAGAGGGCGTAGGAAAGAATGTGCGGCCAGAATGGAGGCACTGTAGAGAAGAAATATGAGGCTGGAGGAGAAAAGGAAAAGAAAGAAGTGTACAGGTATGGTGTTTACCAAATGGTAGTGGTGGGCAATTTTTTTAACTTTAACAGAGTAAATCTATATTTACTGGATCTAAAGTTAGGAGAGATGTATCAAATAGCCCCTACGAAATCAGACCTCTTAACTACCAAGCTCTTCTTTTCTTCTCAATTCTTCCCCAATTCTCTCCACCACCTCTCCGTTATTCACAAATTCTGCGCGTCAATGTTTTTGCTTTATCGACCACATTAAGCCTAGAGGCAATAGCCATTAGCAACTTTATTAGTCATACAGAACTTGGTAGACCAACCAACGAAAAGGCTTGATACAGTTACAATTGAAGTAACAAAAGATCCATAAAACCGTACAGAAATAAGTAACAGTTTTCTCATAAATGCCAGATCTTCACAAGTGACATTTCACCTAATTGAACGAAATAACATTAACAAATTCATCTAAGTCCACTACAGCGTGGAGATCAGTTTGAGCTGAAGAGGACTTCAGCTGTACCATATGCTAACGCACTAGGCAAAACAATGTCAGGTGAGTTAAAACTAGACTTCCCTCAGCTACAGATGTGGCTTATAACTTGCAGCTATAGTGGTAGTAAAACTCTGTGATCTAAGTAACAACTTATCAAATACGTGTCATTCTCAGAAGGATGACGTGGTGGTGCCGCCACCGTAGATTGGTACCCTGCATCCTCTATGTACACTTGTTATTCGGTTAACAAAGTCGCAGCAATCTGGAGTGATCAATGAACTGTTGAAACATCGGCAGAGTCCTGTGGGGGAGATTGAGATCTGGTAGCACAAAGCTGTCTCGTGCGGACTGCATAACCGACTGCTGATCAAGCTGTTGCTTTCCTTTCTGCTCCTTTAAAGTGACTTCATTCTGAGAGTTTGATTGCCCTAACCTTGTCTGCACAATGAAAACAACATTATATTAGATGTCCCTATTGTTCCAATTTGGTTTATATATAAATACAAACTAAACATTTAAAAGCAAGGATATTGCAGTAAGCACTGAATTTTGGTTGATAACTCATGAAAAGCATTGAAACTGTTCAGAAGCATTTTCATTTTATTATTGGATCGATTTTATCTTCAGATACTACATGTTGAACTGGAAAAAAAAATGAAGCAAGTTTTGGCCAACATATTAGGCTATTAGAAACCTGATGAAGCTGCAATGGCTCATGTAATTGGTTTGGGTATGATGACGATACATCCAGCACAGAACTAAGAACTGAGTAAAATAGATTGGACTCCCAAAAATCAACATGCAGTGAATCATGGTTCTTAAGGCAGTATGGCGAGACAAGAAATTGGCCACCGCCTGGACACCTAGGCGAGCAAGGCGCCTCGAATTGCTTGAGCGCCTGGACGTCTAGGCGACGCCTTTAAAACACTGCAATGAATAGGAATTAATGGGCATGAAACATGCCTTAGGTAGGTCCAGAATGTTGGTTATTATAATAGGTGGACCCAGCACTATCTCACGGGACAAAAAAAAAGCAGCCCAGTTAGTTGCAACTACTTTTCAACTGAATCAGATAGGACTAGATCAGCAGGATATTTCATCTATAGTAACCAAAGTCTATAAACATTCACTCCGTCTTGATAGAGTGTTGCATCTATAGACATCATTCAAGAAGATGAAGGCCCAAGTTTACCATTCTTGAAATCAAGGGTTGTGAAGATAATACTCAGGAATGTTCATTTCGAAAAGATGGCATAAATACAAAATGTCTTTTAAGCATCTTGGAAGCTGACAAACCATAACCCTAGGAAAAGGATTACCTAATATGTCCATTTTAAAACATTGTCTTAAGTGTTTGTTTAATGCTAACTGAATTGTGCATTTTTCCTGTGCGCATACACACAATGTTTCAAACTTTCAAGCAATAAACAAAACAACTGACTCCACTATTGCAGGAAATCATGAAGTTCAGCTGACGATGAGAATTCCAGCTGACATGGAGATGGTTTCTAGGTAAGCTTCCAGGTTAAATTGAAAATAACAAACCTCCGGCCATGTCTAAAGTTACAATCACTCCTCAATTAGGATACACAAAGATGTCTTACTTTGACTCCAGATGAGTGAGACCACGCATAACAAGGTACACATTTAGGGAATACAGGTTATTCAATAGTTGACACATTTCCATGATGGTCATAATCCTTCACATAATGACTGCATACCTTGTGAGTGTCAATTCATGTAACCACAAACATACATTGAGTTTTTGAAAGTGCAAATTTTCATGAAGAAAATTGAAAAACACAAATCATGATAAGCATACTGCTATCGCTGCCCACTGGTTGGTTTTTATCTCGAACATGCAAGAGAGTAGTGTAATCTTATATTAAGAATAGAATCCATATTCATGATTCAAGATTTACATGATACACAACGATATATAAGGGTAGTTTTTGCACAGAACATTAGGTAGTACTCTACATATTTGGCCTCTTGGCATAAGATGCAGGTTCAGGGCACACACTCATCCCATGAGTGCAATAGTGAGGGATTCTAACCCCCTCAATCCCCTCCATTACCCTTTATCCCAAACAAGCCCTCCATATTCAGTTGAGATCCAAACATTTACTCAATATTTTTTTCTAAAAATACATGGGAACCCACAATTAATGCGTCCATAATCTATCCTACGTCCCCACCCATCAGACAGCGACAGATGAGTGGGAGAAAATAATAATAGCCACAACCTTGCATACCGTTTAGTATCTTGCGTATGGATAGCTTACAAACTAAAGAACCTAAAAATCATCGCAGGGGTATGTGGACCGCTGCCTCTGGCGGCTTAAAAAACTGGCAATATAAAAAATATATAACTTAGGCTTTAAGCCAAAAACAGGACAGCCTTTTGATAAGCCATTCCACCAACGGATACCACATGGTGGCCCACATACCAATTCAGGAGAAACAGATTTTTAACAGTCGGTGTTACCTCAAGCTTGTCGTTTTCTTTCGAAAGCGCCTTGCAAGCTCTCTGTAAATCCCGCATCTCCTGCGCACATAGCCAAACAAGAACAGAAATACGGTCAACAGAACCGCCATCGAAATGCTCTCGAAGTACTTGGTGAAGGGCGATGTATAAAAACCTCGCGGAGGCTCTCGTTCTCCACGGCGAGAGACCGAAGCAGCTGCTGGATCTCCGGCAGCCTCTGCATGATCCAAACGACAAACCAAGTTAAGCCACGAGGACAAGGAGGCACACACACACAAGGACATGCTCGGTATTTTATAGAGCTGAAATTTTTTGGCTTTTAGGTCACAGGACCATCCTGCTGGATCTTTCTGTGGCTTTGTCCTTAAGATTCCACTTTGTGTTCACGCTCCTCCCCGCCCCGCCTCACCCTTTCAAAGGCAGACAGATATATAGCAGCTGCTTTATTCTAAAACCGGCGCAGGCTTAGTTGAACCACCACTAAACAAAGCCCCTTTTTTCCCTGTGAATGGCTGGGCACTCCGACCTGGTCAGACTTCCTTTCCCTTGAGACCAGTAATAAAGCGCGTGGGAGGGAGGACTCTAATGCAAAACACAGCTTCAAAACAGTTTACGAGTCCCTCTCGCACCAGCACCATCAGTCAAGCAGCTCAAGCTGAATCAAATGCAGGTTGACGTGTTCGAGTGCAACACTTGTGAGACAGAGCAAGGGACTCACCAATTTCTTCTGTGGTCGCTGACCGGTGGGGCGTGGAAGCGGGGTCGGAAAGGTAGCAAGCGGCCGCTCGTTGGCCCCCACCTGCAGTGAGAGGAAGGAAGCAACCGTGAGTCCATGAGTCACAAGACAAATCAATGAGCACGCAAATCCAACGAAAGCACACGCACACTCGAATACTCGATGGTCGATGCTGGCATGAACAGGGTACCGCAGATCACGGATTCAGAATAGGCAGCAGCTATCGCAGAAAACAACACAGAACACAAGCAGCGACATATAGACATGCTTAGGGAATGGCTCCCCATCCACCGCTAGAATGAATATCCCCATCCACCAACCAATACTCCAATAGGGGGAACCCATATGATGAGACACGCACGACAAACCCATCCTCCTCTCCTACAGCGAGAGAAATCTTGAACGGTTTCATCCAAACGAGGAAGGGGACCACCCTCTAGCACGACCATACGACAGGTGGGGCCAGATGTCCACGCCACGCAGAAGAACCTAGCCAACTCCGCTGCCTCGCCGCGGCCATAGCCGCCACCGAGTCACCGACGCCCACACAGACGCGGCGGCGCAGGGCAGCATCTCCGGCTCGTCGCGCTCGCGGCCGGTGGCCCCACGTCACGTGTCGTGCGCGCCGTCCCTCCCCCGTCCCCACCCCACCCCGTCGCGCCGCGTTTTAACTCCCGCATTTGACTCCGTCTCCACTCTCCACCTCCCGAGTACTCGGGGCCCACAGGCTCCACGCTCCCACCACACGAGCAATTGCGCCGGGGGATAAAAGGATGGCCGAAAATGACCGGACTGCCCCCCGGGAAAACGAGCGCTCCGTGGGGGGACCTCTTCTGGCAAGCCCAGGGGCAGCTCTGGCAACCTGGCGGCACGGAAGCCATGGAAGGCCCAGCTCCGGCCGCACCCACCGGCTTCCACTACTTGCCCTAAATTACCCCCTCTCCCTGGTCTAAGAGTCAACCACCGGCGCATAAATGAATTAAACAAAATCACAGGCACATACACCAAGGAAGAAAAATAAAGCGAAGAACCTATTTTCCTTTGTAAGTACTTATCAAATGTCTAATCCAACGCAAAATTTGGAAATTACGAAGGTAATAAAAAAAGAGAGCAATGAGAATGCGGATCTGTAAAGCGAAACGTGAGACGGGACTTGACGTCCGCGTCAAGCAAACTTGGAATACAAAGAAAAAAAATGGAGGGACGAGGTTAGCGGATGGCTCGTTTGGAAGTGTGTGTTTCAGAGGGAAAGAGTGGGGTGAGAGAAGGAAAGCGAAGATGGTGGTGGTGGTGGTGGAGCGGCGAAGGGAAAGGATTTTTTGCTGACCACTAGGGACAGTTTCGTCACGCACTCACGATAACCGGAAAAGGGAAAAGGGCAAAAGAAAACTCGGGAAGGCAACAGCTGATAGAAGAGAGAGGGCGAGAGAAGGCGAGGAGGGTACTGGTGAAGGCATGGTGTGGGAGGGAGAAGAACCCAAAGCAGCAGGGCGGCGGCTACAGTTCAGACAGAGAAGAGGAACAGGGGGAGGTGGGCGTCGTCAGCGTGCGAAGAAGGCACGAACCTTGGTCGCCGGTCCGGGTCGGTGCGCCAGGGAGGAGAAGCCGCCGTCCTCACCGCCGCTGGTGGACGCGGCGGAACCGGAGCCGGAGCCACCGCTGTAGTCCAGCGGCGACGCCGGGCTGGCCCTGCCCCACCTCGCCTTGCCGAGGAGCCCGCGGACGGCGAGCGGCGGCGCGAGCGCTTCCCCCGCGCCACCGCCGGCCACACCAGCTCCCCGTCCCGCGCCGGCTCCGTCCTACGCAACCACGGCAGCGTCCACCCGGCGAGGTCGGCCCCGCGCATCGAGCAGATGATGCCGGCCGCTGCGGCCACGAGCTCGTCGGCTTCCGCGTCGGCTGCCATGGTGGCTTGGCTTCCCCACGCAGCTTAGCTTAGCTTGCTCAGGTCGCAGACCGACGAAGCCTGGACGTCGGCAGGGAGAGACGGGGAGAGAGATAGGAGAGAGGGAGAGGTGGAGATGTGGGTGGAGCCGTGGAGGGAAGGAGGAGGAAGGGAGGCGAGTGGAAGGAAAGGAACGGGATGTGGGGTGAGGGGGGGCGTGGAGGTGGGAGGCGAACCAAAGCTGCGGCGCCGTGGCCGGGGGAGCCTTTTAAATGCCGGAATAATAAAACTGCGGATTAAAAAAAACTGACCCACGCCCAGACGACACACACCGCTCCCTCCCTCCACCTACGAGAGCTACGGCCCTGCCCTCGGGCAACCGAGCTCCCCGCTCTCTGTTACCGGGACCCACCCTCACCGTGGCCCGCAGGTCATATGCAGCGATGTCCGCCTGTGGCCCCGTGGCCAGACCTGGCGCTGGCGGAGCCTTTCCGCGCCGTCCCGCAGCGTGGCCGAGGGGGGTGGGGCCCCTGCGTCAGCGGGCGAAACGCCGGGGGAGCGGGCCTGGGACGGCTCGAGGCTTCGGGCACAAGCCAGTACTACGACCGCGGGCGGGCGGGACGGGATTGGAGGAACAGCGTGTCGGTCAGCGGCAAGCCTCGGGTAGTCGGGTCCCTTGTGGAAGACGAGGACGGCGCCGGACGCGCCTGCTCTGCGCGGCGGGGCCCGCCCCGCGCTGGTGGAAAACGGTGGGGCCTGCGGCATCGCTCGCGCCACACGGCGTGAGTCGCTCGCCCCTTGACTAAGGTGCGCTTGCTCACTGTGCCGCAACCGCAACTGCTCGGCTGCCGCGAAGAAAATCCTCAGCGAGTGTAGCTGCGCGCCTGCGCCTTGGCCCTCGCAGAAAAGTGTGTTGCGTGCGTGCGTTCCAAGGCGCGCACGGAACGAAGAGGCAGGCGAGGCCGCTGGCCGTACGTGGCCGCAAGCCGCAACAGCGGCCCTGCATGGCAGCTTCGGCGCCTCGAACTCCAGACCCGGCCGGTTCGATGAAAGTTTCTGTGTTGTGTCAGAGGTGTTCTCAGAAACTTTTACCAGCAGGCAATTACTGCCGCGGTTCCTTCACGTTGTTCCAGTACTATACTAGCATAGTAGTAGCAGTTGGGTTCTTTGACTTCTTTCAAATGCTACTCCTGCAGTCCTGCTAGTAGACCCCACCTTTTAACACTGTTCTGACATGGTAGCTGCGTTTTCTTTTTGAACTTCGAGTGACAAATGTGATCTCTTACATGATCGTGTGTTCTCAATGTATTCTCACTAGGTTATACTCCTATGCTACATAGGAGTACATGATACGTGCGCATGCTTGTATAAAACGGTGGCAACTCTGAAATTAATGAACCAAACCCTCCGGTAAAGTCGTCAGCATATATATCTCTACATCTGCGTAGGAGTAACAATGGGCTCTAAATTTTACTTTATAGTAAGATTTAAGGATCGAATCGAATTAGGATTAAACCATATTTATATTCACTTTTTGAATTAAATTTTGTTTAGGAACTTAACATTTTGTGAATAACCATTTAAGTCATGATCCATTACCAACCCTACATCTGCGTGCTCTAGCTGACAGGGATGGAACCCGCGACCTTTTCTTAGTTGGGGATCCGGTGACACCCCTTTTATTTCCGTGGATGGAAGAGAACGGAAGACAGCGTCGTCCATTCTGAGCTTATAGTAATACTACAACTAAACCTATCCTACATGGGATGGGGCCTGTAGATCCTGATCCGGCCGTGACCTGACCCACGGAAACGGACAGGCCGTCCATTCTGAGCTTCGGCTTCGATCAGAATTTCAGATAGGAATACGAATATGTGATCACTTTCTGAAAACACAACCGATCGGATTTTCCAAACCAAAGACGCCAGTCGTCCTGCCCGACCGGCTCACTCACATGCCTCCGCCAGGCGGCGCAAGTCATTCCGTGGCTCCGTGCTGACTGCGCTGTTGAGCTCGGATGAGCGTGCCGGAACAAGGGGACAGCCGCTGCAGAGCTTCCCCTGACTTGGGAGTAGTAGGCACGAAGACACCAATCATAGTACTACTACGTGACTGTCGAGATTGCTGGGGTTGGGAAGAGTGATGAAGCAGGGAGCCACGGAAAAGCTGCAGCGGTAGCCGCTTTTCTTGCAGAGCCTACAGTATTTTGCCGCCACTGAAAGAAACTTGATGTTGATGCAGCGGACAGTAGTAATTACAGAATTCCGGTTTATAAAATTCCAACTCGCTTTTCACTTCTCTTCAGATTCAGTGGCGTACACACAGATGGCTAGTGTGGGCCATGGCTCCCCGTAACAAAAACAAAAATTGTTTTATAGTTGTGTATTTATGGTTAAAGTTAGAGGTGAGTATCCGTGCTTTACAACGGAAATATATAATAACACGATAACTTATTTATAAATGTGTGTTATACTGTTATGAGAAAAAGTTTTGTAATCTATTTGTGATTCTAACCATACATAAAATTTTGTTATTTTAATCTAACTATTTCACCACTACATTACAACTATCAGTATCATGCAGACTTCTATATATGATAGTAGAGTGCACATACGTTGCGATGGAACATAAATCATCATTCCTCCGGAGTCCCTTGCGGACTGCTCACAACATGCTGGTTGGTCATCACGAATATCCATCGTAGCCAATGATGATGAACTTGTCATCTTCCATCGGGATGGTCCAACGGATCTCTGGTTCAGCAATAAGACGCGATGGCGAGCCTTGAGGTAGTTTCATGTCCCAGTCCCCCAAAGCCTAGGTCATAGACAGTATGTTGAGGTAGCCATCTTTGATGCCTTTGACGCTCTGCGTCATATGTTGGCTTGTGATCCTTTGACATCTCCACTGCTATTCCTTTCCTACACAGGACTACATGGCAATCCCCAGCATTTGCCTGCAAGATATGAACGATAATCAGAATGGTTTAAATCACGGCACTGAAACAACCATTAACATCTGTCGAGGCTTGGGTTCCATTATCAACTTACCTTTCATGGACCAATGTTGTCAGCCCCTGTGGTACTAGAAGAACGAATATCAGATAAAAATGACAAAAAGGAACAGCAAGAAAGCATATTCTGTCACATAGTGTTGTTATGATATTACAATGCTTTCCCTGCAGTATGGTTGATGAGGCTCCTGATCAACTTGATAGTAGACGCGGCCCGATCTTCCGTGAGATACGATAATTTGATTGAGTGGAGATCTCGACGTTGATGATCCAAGGCTCCGAGCGAACGGTTCCTCGCAATCACTACACCACGGCTCCGTTGGTTATCACCCGTGACACACGAATGACCTCGCACGAAGGCTTATCCCTGCAAGCGCAATCAAGAACACAAGCAAGAACAGGAAAGAAACGCAACCAAAATGTATTGATTATGGGAGGGGGTCTCACAAGCCGATGACGGCGACACTGTTCGATGACAGAATTGATCTAAGCAAAACCCAAACCTAAATGTGGCGGCGGCTACTGAATAAATAGAGTATTAGGGCGTGCGTGACCCCTGGACTCGCCCCTAATAGGCTCCGACGCGATACACGGCCCAACGGCCCAACAGACGGTGTCGCAGCACCAAAACAGAATCTGAACGCTGACTTGTTTCGACGATTCCCGTTGACTCCGGATAAATTTTAGGGTGGAACCAGTTGGGTTGGTTAGATAATCTCGTTCTCTTTCCAACCATATCTAGTCCGTCGCAATCGGAGTCCGGATGCATCTTGGACATCATTTTAGTGCAGACTGGTCCTGCAACCCGAGATGGAGTCACAGCTGACTCGAACTTGATCTCCTTCCTGTTGTGGACGCCCTTGCTGCTCCTCCTCAACACCTAGGCCTTCCCAAGTCCTTGCTGGTCCTCTCCAAGGTTCCTAATCCTCAAAACATCCATGGCCCACAAGCGTAAGCTCTGAAACACAATTGACTAGGGTAGAATGTACCTGGAGATTTAGCTGTCGTGCACGCGATCGTGTTATCGGTCCATTCATTGTATGTATTAGAAGTGATGTCCTCATCCTCCTCCTCCTCTAGAATTGGAGTCGTCCTCGACTCGATCTCATCTTTGTCACCCATATATGGTTTCAAATCTGAAATGTTAAAGGTGGGACTAACCCGAAAATCTGGAGGCAACTCAGGTGGTAATCCAGGGGGTATCTCAGAGGGAAAACACATCCATATACTGTTGCAAAGGGTTAGCAATAGCGGTGGCAAAGTAATAGACTTATCATCAATGGAATAGAAAGCATTTTTTTGCACACTAAGGCATAGCAAAGTCAACAGAGGCATGTAATCATCAAGATCAGATCTAGTGGCTAGCAAAGTAGGAGTTTTTAACTTAATAGGTTTGCTGATTTCTAGAGTTCAAAACACCCTTTTTGCTTAGCATTAGTCTTTTTCTCATGTTCAAAGTGGACAATTTCAGTGGGCGTCATAGGAAGCAACACAATTTTCTTTCCCTTATGTATGAAAGTATATTTATTAGATCTACCATGGTGAATAGCATCAGTATCAAACTCCCAAGGACGTCCCAGTAAAAGAGAGCAAGCATCTGTAGTCACCACATCGAAATCAGCAAAGTCATGGTAAGAGCCAATAGAAAAATACACCCTTTGCTGTTTTTGTACCTTGAACTTACCGCCTGTTGTTAAACCATTGAATGTGATAAGGGTGGGGATGCTCTCGTGTGGTCAAGCCAAGCTTCTTGACCACCTCAACGTTCACCAAGTTGTTGCAGCTACCACCGTCAATGATGGTATGTACACGGCAGTCCTTGACGATGAGGAACATGTTGAAAAGGTTGTGGCGCTGTCTGTTGTCGTCGTCCACTAGCCGTGGTACTCAAAGCTCGTTGCACAATCAAGGGCATTATAGGTCTCGGTCGCTGTTGTACAAGAACCTCTTCATCACCATCATAAGTCTCTGCAATGTTAGCTCCAACAGTATCTTCCATCTTCAACATCAGAAGCACTAACATACCCACCATCACCAGTAGCAATGTATGCCCGTTTGTTGGGGCAATCTCGCTGAATATGACCAAGTCCCTGGCAGCGGTAGCACTTGATGTCGGAGGAGCGGCCTGTGGAAGAGGTGGTTGTAGCAGATTTTGCTGCAACACCCGAAGGTATAGTGGAAGATGTGGACGTCCGTACGCCCGAAGATGATGACGCCTTGGCTGGCGCCGGTGGCTGGCATGGAGCGAAAGTGTTGCTCCTCCGTTGTTGACGACCCTGCAATTCTTTTTTTGCCAACATAGAAAGATGGAACAAGCGTTGTATAGAATGATATTCTTTATAATCAATAATATCCTGAATCTCCCGCCTCAATCCCCCATAAAACCTAACCATTTGATCCTCCGGATCCTCAACTACCCCACATCGTAGCATACCTTTCTGAAGTTCTTGGTAGTATTCCTGTACCAACATGTCTCCCTGATCTAAGCGTTGCAATTTTTTTCGAAGATCACGTCTATAAGAAGGGGGAACAAAGCGAGCTCGCATCTCCTCTTTTAACGTATTCCATGTTTGTGGTGCAGCACATGTGTTAACAAGTTCATTCCACCAAACGATAGCAAAATCTCTAAATTCACTAGTGGCTTGTCTAACCCTATGCTGCTCAGGAACAAGATAGGAATTAAATTTTTGTTCTACTGTCATCTCCCAGTCTAAGTAAGCTTCAGCATCATAAGAACCCATGAAAGGTGGAATAGAAAACTTAATCTTAGCTAATGGATCATGGTCTGGTTCAGGATTATGATGACGACGTCTACCATTACCTCCCATACCTTGTCGATTACGTGCGAAGCATTGTGGCAGCAGTGCATAAACATCATTGTCATCGTTGTCGTCGTCCACAGGAGAGTGAGATGGGGCTGGAGTTGTTGGTGGGGGACGAGCCTCCAGTACGTCCATGCGTGTAACAAGTTTATCAACTCGTCGATCAAGCTGCTCATAGGATGTCGCCGCAGAGTCCTGGTATTTTTTAAAAGCTTCAGTCATCGCACACATCATCTCCTTCAATTCCAGCTGAGAGACACACTCATCGTCATTAAGCTTAGGCCCCTTGTCCTTGTCCATTTGATTCATTGGTCCTGTCATTGTTAGCACAAAACAGAGACAAAAAGGCAACAAACAATATGAACCCTACAACTATCTCTCAGGGTGGTGGTGGTGGTGGTGGAATACAAATTATGAAGTGTCTTACCCCGCTCTTACAGCGTTCTTACCAGCACTGCAGGTGGCAAACAGTGACCGGTGTGACTGTCCAACGAGCATGAGTGTGATTGCAAAGGAGTACCTGTTCTGCTCGAGAGAAAGCTGGAGTTCTGGGAAGGCTGACTAAATATATATATGTGGCACACAAGTCAGTAACAGATAGCAATGCTGAAAAAGTGTTTCAAGTACTCGTCCTAGTTGCTGGCCTAGAAAATGTAATAGAACAGTTGGACCAAGGCACAAGAAAGGAGGTACAAGTATATAGGTGCAGCAAGAAAACAGGCTTGGGGCAAAATAATCACAGAGGTGCACAGAACACTGGCGTTTCTGGTTATGTGCTACGCTTCTTTTTTGCGATTTTCTTTTTTTTCAAATATTTTTTTTATATTTTTCTATTTTGCAGCAGGACATAAGAAGATAACACACCAAGTTTCAAATTTTTTGTGCAATGACGCGTCCTCTAGAATTTCTGCAAGTTTGCCCTAAAATCGGAATAAATGTTTGAAAAATGAAAAGTCCTATTTCCCGGCCGAATTTGGGAATTTTAAAAACAGCAAATCCGGCAAAGCCGAAAAGAATCGGATGCAAAATTTAATTCTGTGCGATTTGAAAAAAATGGGCCCGATTCGAGTTCCGGGGCGAAAGTTACGGCTGTTTTAAGTTTGGACTCCAAATCAGGGTTTCTGGCGAGGTGTTGGAAGGGTGGGAGTTCGGTTTTGTGGATAGGGTCGGTTTTAGAGATAGGATTTATTTTGTGGATAAGGTCGGTTGTAGAGATAGGATCTATTTTGTGGATAGGGTCGGTTTTAGAGATAGGATTTGGTTTGTGGATATGGTCGGTTTTAGAGATAGGATCTGTTTTGTGGATATGGTCGGTTTTAGAGATAGGATCTGTTTTGTGGATAGGGTCGGTTTTTGAGACAGGATCTGTTTTGTGGATAGAGTCGGTTTTGTAGGATGGAAGCGGATGGACACAATCAAAACTGAACCAAAACAAATCTAATCCAGCAACCAAACTCAACTAGAACACGAACTCAGAACTACGAACTCTAAAACTGAATTGTGCAAAGGCTAAGGTGATGGTTTTAGGTCGGAATAAACTGATCGTAATTTTTTTGGCTTTTTGTGGACTATGGGACGAAACAAAACTAATCTAAAGGTAGAATTATACCTCACGGGCAACCTGGAAATTTGATACCAATTGATAGTAGACGCGGCCCGATCTTCCGTGAGATACGATAATTTGATTGAGTGGAGATCTCGACGTTGATGATCCAAGGCTCCGAGCGAACGGTTCCTCGCAATCACTACACCACGGCTTCGTTGGTTATCACCCGTGACACACGAATGACCTCGCCACGAAGGCTTATCCCTGCAAGCGCAATCAAGAACAGGAAAGAAACGCAACCAAAATTGTATTGATTACAGGAGGGGGTCTCACAAGCCGATGACGGCGACACTGTTCGATGACAGAATTGATCTAAGCAAAACCCAAACCTAAATGTGGCGGCGGCTACTGAATAAATAGAGTATTAGGGCATGCGTGACCCCTGGACTCGCCCCTAATGGGCTCCGAGGCGATACACGGCCCAATGGCCCAACAGACGGTGTCGCAGCACCAAAACAGAATCTGAACGCTGACTTGTTTCGATGATTCCCGTTGACTCCGGATGAATTTTAGGGTGGAACCAGTTAGGTTGGTTAGATAATCTCGTTATCTTTCCAACCATATCCAGTCCGTCGCAATCGGAGTCCGGATGCATCTTCGGCATCCATTTTAGTGCAGACTGGTCCTGGAACCCGAGACGGAGTCACAGCTGACTCGAACTTGATCTCCTTCCTGTTGTGGACGCCCTTGCTGCTCCTCAACACCTAGGCCTTTCCCAAGTCCTTGTTGGTCCTCTCCAAGGTTCCTAATCCTCAAAACGTCCATGGCCCCAAGCGTAAGCTCTGAAACACAATTGACTAGGGTAGAATGTACCTGGAGATTTAGCTGTCGTGCACGCGATCGTGTTATCGGTCCATTCATTGTATGTATAGAAGTGATGTCCTCATCACAACTGCTCCTGATCAACACTTGATCTAGATTACAACAATAGAAACAACAATGAGTTGATCAAAAGGGGGGAGAATTGAAATAGATTTTGGGTGAATATGTGGAAACTAAACCAAACAAATGATGATCAACTGCTCACCGTCAGTAGACAGATAGTGATTTAAAACTGAAGGCAACCGCACACCGATGAGGTCAATCCATTTATGGAGATTAGAGCTCACATATTCGCTTTCAAGGGCTTCTGTTGATGTCGATGGATTCTTCAGGTTAACCCTACAATTTGTATGGATTAATCATATAGCACAAGGAAAACATTAGATGGGATAGGAAATGTGAAAGTAGCCTAGAGGGGTGGTGAATAGGCTACACCTGAAATTTTTCACTAAAAACTTCGAGAAAGGTTAAATTAAAGTTGCACTGGTGCAAACCGGTTCAGTTGATTTTGTTTACAACTGAACAAGTTTGAACCTGCTCAGCTTAGATAAACAAATATTGCGAAGTAGTGAAAGATTTTTCTAATGACTTGCCCTACGCAAGATCTACTCGAATAGATAATATGAACCAACCAACAAATTTAAAGTGCTTAACAAGAACACACAAGAACACGCGATATAACCCGAGGTTCGACAACCACCACAAAGGTGTCCTACTCCTCGTTGAGGAGCCCACAAAGGGCCGGGTCTTTTCCAACCCTAATCCTCCATAAACCAACCACAAAGGTCAAGGCAATCTCTTCTCAAATATGCTCAAAGAGCGGGTGATACAAACTCCTTGGGGTCGTCCACAAATTTGGAGACTCCCAAGCAACCTCTAACCGTCAAGGAACACGAGGTTCCAAGAGTAACAAATCCGCACAAGGTTAAGTTTGCAACGAGCTCAAGAACAAAGAGAATAGGAGAATCAAGATGAAAATGACAGCGTGTTAGATCGAGTTCACCTCACACCAAGGATCCTTCAAGCGATTGAAGGAGATGCGATTGTGGGTGTGAAAGGTGAAATGAATGCACTTGTTGAGAGTTTGGTCAGCCAAGGTTTCGTAGGAGAGGCAGAAGTAAATAAGAGAGAGAGTGTGAGGGGGTATATAAAGGATCCCCCAAAAGCTGGCAGCCGTTGGGAGAAAAGGGTAAAAACCGGTTGAACCAGTTTCCACCAGGGAGATCCTGGTTCACTAACCTACTCAGCCGGAGACTCGACCGGATTCAAAACCGGTTGAGTAGGGAAAAATCCGGTTGAACCGGTTTTCCCAAAAGATCTGCAACGACTTTTTTGACAGCTCTGACTGTCAGACAGGTCAGAGCAGGGATGGCAGAGGAGCAGTCCAAAATCGGTTGAACCGGTTTCAGGACCGGTTGAACCGGTTTCCAGGGCTGAAACCAAATTTTGAGTATTTTGAAGAGAACAAAAGTGGAGTTTTTTGTGGGAAGTAAAATTGGTTTTTCTCAAGGGCATTCATGATCTGGAAAAATGTTCTCGAAGATGTTTTCAAAGGATTTTGAACTTAGCTCATTGCATAACTTACTTAACCATTGCAGATCCCTCTTAATTGCACGGCGATTCTGTAACACCCGGTTTCAAAGAACAAAGCCGGGTGCATCTCATACATGCGCCAAGAAGACAACATATATAATAACAGAGTGTATAGAGATAAATGTCATAAAACATCAGAGTATTTATTACATAGCGGAAGACTTATTACAAAATAAAAGTGTAAACATAAAACGAACTAAGGATCGTCGACGCCAATGTCGACTGAGAAACGCCACCTAGATCAAGTCGAATGCCTCAGTGTTAGGCAGCTCCTCTTCGACCACCTGTTCTTCTCCTGTGGGGGGGGGTGAGACAGCAAGAGTGAGCTCACATACGTTCATAGCTCAGCAAGTCGTGGGGAATAATGTGGCATGAACTCACCAAAGGTGGGAGTTCATGTAGTGTAAGGCTGATCAATGAAATAAAGGCTGAGGCTGAGCATTGCTTTTATAAGTTGGTCAATATTTTATTAGCAATTACTAAGTGTAAGTAAATACCAAACCTTAATAATAATAAAGAACAGTAATAGTAAAATAATCCCAAATGCGATGCAAATGTCAAATTAAATTTAAGTTCCATAATTAATCATGTGAGGGTCCGAGCCGCTCATGACCGTGAGCACGGCTAGTATACTAGTTTTACACTCTGCAGAGGTTGCGCATCTTTACCCACAAGCCGTGTTACCCATCTGCCAAGGGGTCATGAATCCCATACACCTCTACCAAGGAAGCGAGGCAGGGTAACACTACGAGGCCTTTACAAAGTTCCACTAGCTTCAGAAATCCCGCTACAGTTTATAGGAAGCTCCAGTGCAGGGTTCTTGCCTGACCGCCATCGCAGCAAAATCAACCAAGGACCTCCCTACACTGACCACTCCCCTACTGCCCTTGCCCCTTTCGGGTAAGGAAGACCTCCACTAGCTTTCCTAGTTAATCAGCCAAGGGCGTCCCATTAAACCCTTGTGGTAGCACTGTTTTCCCGGGTGGTCGCTCCATGTTCCAATTAATATAATGATCTTATCATGAACATAAATAACATAACAGAATAATTGGAACATGGATGTAATGAAATATTAATCCCAAAACCATATAGAGCAATAGCATAACTACCCAAGTGATTCAGGGATAAACAAGGTAAAAGGATAAACAGTCTAGGATGACCTATTGGGTCCCATCAAAATTAAACCTATGCATTGATAAATGATAATAAAGAATATTATTGGGTAACAAAAGTGGATCAAGGGCACAACTTGCCTTCAATGAGCTCCTGCTCAGCTACCTCTACTTGTTGAACCCCAGTTTCCACAGTGGCTTGCTCGTCTATTTGCATCAACACAATACATACACAGTATAGCATAAATTAACATCACATCAAACATGCAAATAAAATATACAGTAAAAATCTACACATTAAAATGAAATCATAGGAACTAGAATCACTAAATTTGGAGTTATAGATTTCAAGTTATGGATTTCCTAATGTTTAATGTGATTAAAATAGGATTAGATGAGAAATTAATTTTCTTACTGTTTTCATGTTAAAACAGAGGCTCTAAGTGATAGAACATAAAATTACAAAATTTTAGGAACTGGAATGGAGTAATTTGGAGCTCATATGAATTTTCTATGAATTATCAAAGTTCTAGCAATTATTTTCATATTAAAAATCTATTTTCTATTTTATTTATTCAATTTAAACGATCACTGGACTGGGCCTCATTTACTGGTAAGTTCAGGGGCTCTGGTGTAAGTTTTCTAAGACACAAGCACAGTACGAGTGGATGGCGGGTTGGTTTTAACTAAACTGAGGGGCTTCCTTGCAAATTGCTCACACACAGCGCTAGGGTTTCACAGGGCCATTGGATCTTGATCGGGCGGTCACGGTTTCATGAATCCCAGAGTTATGACCATCATCCGATCTCGATCGGACGGTCGCCACGCAAACTGATCGAACCGGTACACGCAATTTAATCGGAGCCGTTCCGTTCAAATCAACGGTCCGGGAGCCGTCTTCCTCCCCTGCACGCAGACGTCCACGCAATGCCGCCGTGCCATTAGCGCACAGACAAAGCTCACCGGGAGCACTTGCTAAATCGCTACCAGCGACCCAGCCCGACCATCCCACGCCCCATGGTTATCCAGTCGTCTTCAACCTCTCAAACACCGGTCCGACCGACCGCTACCCATCTCTCTCGCCAAATACCGGCCACCAGGCGCTCGCCATGACCCGACAGGGCACCGCGGTGGTTTGCCGACCCCATGAATCGCCCCGACAAGGCCACCAAGCTCGCTCCCGAACTCCCACGCGTGCCAAAATATCGCAGAGGGAAAAGTGACTCACCTGCGATGGAGCTCTGCGCTGACCGCCAATGTTCCGCCGCCTGCGTAGATCCTGACGAAGGCGCCACGCGGATGGAGCAGGGGCACGAAACCGCAAGGCCTCGAGATTATATGGAGCCGCAGGAGTTTGTTGAGCTACTGGGGCCGGCCATTGCGCGCGGAGATCCCGGCGGCTGGTGCGCGGATGAAACTCCAGGCGGTGCAGCGCCCGCGCTTTCCGCGGTTGGTGGACGGGGAGAAGCTGACGCTCCGGTCCCACATGGCAGTGACAGAGGAAAAGCGCGAGCTTGAGGTGGCTAAGGGGCTGGAAAGTGGGGCCCAGGCGTAAGTGAGCGCCTGCGGTGTAAGTGTGGGCTGCGCGCAGTGGATGCGGAAGTGGGCCGAATTGGTGCAGTCCGTCCCAGGTAAGCTTTTTATTCTTTTTCTTTTTATTTTTCTGTTTTCTTTCTTCTTCTCTTCTAGGTTTAAATTTGAATTTGAATTTAGGTTCAAACCTTGTGCAAATTTGTTATCAAATCATATTATGGAATGTAAAATACAAATTTTAGGAATATATTTATATTATTTATATTTTCCTATCATTTCTCTTCTTACTTTCAAAAACCCTAAATTTTAATATAGGGATTCAATTCAACCTTTAGATTTATTATTATTATTAACATTATTATTTTATTTAATGCACAACCAATAAAACTCCAACATGATGCATATTATTATATTTATTTATTATTATATTTTTTTATCATTTGTCTTAATTCATCTCTAAATTCTATGTATGCTCTTTTCATGATGCAAATGAGGCACACAAAATGAGGAGCTCTCTCTATTACTCTTTGTATACAACTTTGAGTATTGCAGATTCCTATAACTCAAGAATATAAAATGAGTACTGCCATTGTTTCCAAGCACTTGGAGCACGCCATTTGATGTAGAATTTTAAATCCGATGCTTTTTATTTTTATGCTCGTAAGATCTGTGCTTCTCCTGTCTGTAGAATTACTGTGTACATGCTAGGAGCAAACTTGTTAGAATCTCTGTTTGTTTTGTCATTTAATCACCAAAACCCTCAATTATGGTTGATTGCACTTACAAAATGTAACATATATGCAAAAGCTAGCACATCACCATCGTCAAGTCATGAAGTTGGGCTACATAATAGCATGCAGAAGTTCTTCTTTGCCATGCTAAACCTATTAGGGTGGAATTTGCAAACTGAAGATGGCCAAAGTCAGAAAATAAAGAAAACATTATGTGAAGTAAATTAGCCTAGAATGTTTGAGAAAATCTATTTATATTGAGAAAGCTAGATATACCCTGTGTACCTGAGAACAGTACAAGTTTTTACTAACATGGTTGCAAAGCTAAATTAACAACCATTATAAAAGCAACAGAACTATCCTGGTGGACAAAAAATCCGTCATCAAGAAAACTATTATTACAAGTATAACTAACATCAAGAGGAACTATTACCTTTGCCCATGGAGGGAGAGCAACATCGCTATAGGTTCCCCATCTTGCTTGACACCAAGATGATATTTTTAGACAATGGAACCAATTATCCGGCTTTCACCTCATTGTGAGGATACGACCAAACTTATTACAGGACACCACGATGATATGAATTTGAATTTTCAAGAAACTCGGACATGTAAAAGAATTATGGAATAAGCTCTTTGACGCCACTTGTATTTGATAAGCTATTTATGTAAGCGTTCTCCATGCTTTGGAACAAACGATCTACATGGTCAAACTCGTCGGCTTTCGCATCGGCTGCCATGGCGGCTTGGCTTCCCCACGCAGCTTAGCTTAACTCAGGTCATAGACCGACGAAGCCTGGACGTCGGCAAGGAGAGACAGGGAGAGAGATAGGAGAGAGGGAGAGGTGGAGATGTGGGTGGAGCCGTGGAGGGAAGGAGGAGGAAGAGAGGCGAGTGGAAGGAAAGGAACGGGATGTGGGGTGGGGGCGTGGAGGTGGGAGGCGAACCAAAGCCACGGCACCGTGGTCGAGGAGCCTTTTAAATGCCAGAATAATAAAACTGTGAATTAAAAAAAATGACCCATGGCCTGACGACACACACCGCTCCCTCCCTCCACCTACGAGAGCTACGGCCCTACCCTCGGGCAACCGAGCTCCCCACTCTCTGTTACTGGGACCCACCCTCACCGTGGCCCGCATGTCATAGGCAGCGATGTCCGCCTGTGGCCCTGCATCCCCGGTGGCCTGCCGTGGCTAGACCTGGCGCTAGCGGAGCCTTTCCGTGCCGTCCCACAGCGTGGCCGAGGGGGTGGGGCCCCTGCGTCAGTGGCGAAACGCTGGGGGAGCGGGCCTGGGATGGCTCGAGGCTTCGGGCGCAAGCCAGTACTGCGTAGAGATGGCAATGGGTACCCACGACCCGATACCCGATGGGTATTTACTCCATTAGGGTATGTATGTGGGCTAAATATTCAAACCATGGGTCTGTTATTGGGCAAAAATCTTCACCAAATGGGTAAACGAGTATTAGAACGTTCTGCTTTCACC